>OX451394.1:14828732-15009353 GCA_949629135.1 Eremobia ochroleuca
CATCGTTTAATTACGGAGTTCCTATAGCTACCTTCCAGCTCCATCATCAGACCCTGGTTACCATGTAGTATCAAAGTACTCGTCAAGAAGAATCAAACGAGCCCAAACTCGATGGGGATGCGTCGTTTAATTACGGAGTTCCTATAGCCACCTTCCAGCTCCATCATCAGACCCTGGTTACCATATAGTATCAAAGTACTCGTCAAGAAGATTCAAACGAGCCCAAACTCGATGGGGATGCGTCGTTTAATTACGGAGTTCCTATAGCCACCTTCCAGCTCCATCATCAGACCCTGGTTACCATATAGTATCAAAGTACTCGTCAAGAAGATTCAAACGAGCCCAAACTCGATGGGGTTGAGTCATTTAATTACGGAGTTCCTATGGCCACCTTCCAGCTCCATCATCAGACCCTGGTTACCATGTGGTATCAAAGTACTCGTCAAGACGAATTAAACGAGCCTAAACTCGATGGGGTTGCGTGGTTTAATTACGGAGTTCCTATAGGTACCTTCCAGCTCCATCATCAGACCCTGGTTACCATGTAGTATCAAAGTACTCGTCAAGAAGAATCAAACGAGCCCAAACTCGATGGGGATTCGTCGTTTAATTACGGAGTTCCTGTGGCCACCTTCCAGCTCCATCATCAGATCCTAATTACCATATAATATCAAAGTACTCGTCAAGAAGAATCAAACGAGCCCAAACTCGATGGGGATGCGTCGTTTAATTACGGAGTTCCTATAGCCACCTTCCAGCTCCATCATCAGACCCTGGTTACCATATAGTATCAAAGTACTCGTCAAGAAGATTCAAACGAGCCCAAACTCGATGGGGTTGAGTCATTTAATTACGGAGTTCCTATGGCCACCTTCCAGCTCCATCATCAGACCCTGGTTACCATGTGGTATCAAAGTACTCGTCAAGACGAATTAAACGAGCCTAAACTCGATGGGGTTGCGTGGTTTAATTACGGAGTTCCTATAGGTACCTTCCAGCTCCATCATCAGACCCTGGTTACCATGTAGTATCAAAGTACTCGTCAAGAAGAATCAAACGAGCCCAAACTCGATGGGGTTGAGTCATTTAATTACGGAGTTCCTATGGCCACCTTCCAGCTCCATCATCAGACCCTGGTTACCATGTGGTATCAAAGTACTCGTCAAGACGAATTAAACGAGCCTAAACTCGATGGGGTTGCGTGGTTTAATTACGGAGTTCCTATAGGTACCTTCCAGCTCCATCATCAGACCCTGGTTACCATGTAGTATCAAAGTACTCGTCAAGAAGAATCAAACGAGCCCAAACTCGATGGGGATTCGTCGTTTAATTACGGAGTTCCTGTGGCCACCTTCCAGCTCCATCATCAGATCCTAATTACCATATCGCACCTTCGGTAAGACAAGGGCCGAAGTGCTAAAATTTCTGAAAATGAGTTAAATATGCCAAAGTGCCTTAAAAACTAATTTCTACCTGTAGGAACAAAGACCTGAAAAATTTGAAAATTAGCACTTCGGCCCTTGTCTTACCGAAGGTGCGATATAATATCAAAGTACTCGTCAAGAAGAATCAAACGAGCCCAAACTCGATGGGGTTGCGTCGTTTAATTACGGAGTTCCTATGGCCACCTTCCAGCTCCATCATCAGACCCTGGTTACCATGTGGTATCAAAGTACTCGTCAAGACGAATTAAACGAGCCCAAACTCGATGGGGTTGCATCGTTTAATTACGGAGTTCCTATGGCCACCTTCCAGCTCCATCATCAGCTCTATGTCATAATAATATTGCATTGTCATCCGATTTATGCGTGCATGCAAAATTTCAGCTCAATCGGACACCGGGAAGTGGATCAAATTTAACTTGCAAGATATGATTACAGACAGACAGACAGACAGACAACGGGACAGGTGAAACTAAACAAAACCTTGTAAAAATAAAAAAATTAGTTGGACGACGTCAATAACAGTTTACTTATTGACTTAGATGGTAACGATATTCGAACGATACATCAATGTCAAACTCTTCGTCTGATAAAAATTCTTCATTTTCATCGCCTTCTAGAATTCGTATTAACTCTCCAGTAGTCGTCATGATAAATTTCTGTCATGTACATTTATCGACATACGAACGTAAAACTACATTCACAAGCACAACACTGATGGAAAATTCCAGAAGTCGGCACTCGTTTATGACGTAAGAAGCGGTCGTATTTATCCGACCCTGGCGCTGGGCGTCCTAACAAAGTAAGTTTCGGAACATGTAGGCTAGGGATGGGAACCATCAATTCAGTCGCTGACATTTCACAAGTAAATACTCACAAATATTTGTAAAAAAACGTTTTATTAGCAAATATTTCTCGTTATACTGACTAATTAACTTTAAAACAAATACAGCAATATTTGTTTTAAAGTTAATTAGTCAGTATAACGAGAAATATTTTGATTTATGTTTATTTTTGTATCGGTGAATCTTGGCATATGTCCCGTCCCTCGTGTCGGATTTTTCCGTCATGGGCGTTGGACATCAATACAATTTGCTAAAAATAATATTAGTAATTCATCTAACTTTGGACATTATTTTTAGGACTTCTTATTATGAAACTAAAGTGTATTAAATTGTAAATGATTGCTTAATTAACTCTATTTACCTAATATAAACATATTTTTGATAGAATACAGCGTAATTAAATAAAAAAGCAGATTAAACGAGCTGTGGTTTTTGGTCGGATATATACGACTCTGGCGAAATGGGCCCGAAAATTTTTGTCGGATTAATCCGACGTAGGCGGTTAAAAGGTTAATTCATTATTTATTAAATAAGCACAGCAAGTAATTTGAAACCTTTAGGCTGCCTGGAAGTAAACCGTCGAAAGCTTTGAATCTTAACGTGTATCGAGTTTCGTTACATTTGTCATCGCAAAAAATACCAATAAATCAAAATGAATGATTTGACCCCCAAACATAAAAAAGGTAGTTGACTCATTCAAAAATATTAACGCATTTTTTGTATATGTGCCACCCATGTACAGAAATTTCTTCAGAATGCGTATATTTTTTATAATTTCACCAATAGTACTTGTGGAGTATTTAGTGTCCTCATTGAAATGAATCATAAAATCGTTGTATTCTTGCTGGTTTAAACAATTACACTTTCTCTTTAGCCTTTTGAATATTGAACAATCATCATCGTCGTCCTAAAACAGAAGTGGGATAAATAATAAACAAATATTGTTATAGATACAAATATTATTATGTACGGACGCCAGCACATCAAGCTACCCGAAACTCAAATTTCCCCAGTCAACTTTGAACCTAATGCTTTAGCGATAAAGTTGAAAATCTATTAAATAAAGACAGATTGTAGTAGCTTGATGTGCTGGCGTCTGTACTTCTTATCAATCATTGATTTCAATGTAACTTTTCCGATGTTTGAACAAAAAACACGAATTAATTAATTCGTTCATCGTTTAACTCTATGTAAATATTATTTAACGCCTTAGTTTGGGTTTCTAAATATTTCAGTGCCGGGTCAGCTACGTCAGTTATTGAAGAGATCTCAGGAAATAATACCTACCTAAGGGTGCTTGTATAAAGAAGCGGGTTTTCGGGCCCGACCCCGACTCCCGGTGTCCCGGTACAGATCGTTGCAGGTGCATCTTCGGAAAGAAACAATTACATGTTTTAACTATTTCTTTATGTGCGAGCGCATACGATAACAGGGGACTATTTCACCCGCACGGATCGACGACTTGTTCTTACCGGGTACCCGCTTCTTCATGTAAGCGCCCTAAGTCATTAAAACAGATACGTATTATTTTTCGTATGTGTATCATTCTTACCAATTTCAGTGCATATCATTTAAAAATATGTATATAAAAAATGAAAATAAATAAAAATATATTCATACACCAGCAGATTTTACTGTCGACGACGATACAATAGTAATTTCGTTTGTGTTTGAAGGAGGCAGATCTTTTGAATATGTTTTCGATTGAATGTCGTTCAGTAGATATAATAACTTCCTTGTGCTGTCTTTAAGCTGGCTTATGGACTCCTGAAATAAATAAAACATGTTAGGTATGTACTAATGAAACCCTGCAAGAAGTTACAATTTTTAAGCAAAGGCAAGGCAGAGTTTCGCTAGCTAATTTAATTTGACCCAGCATAGTAAACTACATAATAGTAGGCATTAAAAAAGCGAGGAAGACCGATACTAGCACGGTCCTCTATAAGACTCCATGTGGCAAGCGCCAAAATTAGCTTGCTCGAGTCCGATCTATGCTGATTGTTCATGTTGGTGACTTGGTGGCTTCGTGGCGTTAACAGGACGCATACGTCAGCTCATACGCTGCGGCCCAACACCCAAGCAATACACTGGTCTCTCTCTTTAGTTAAGTAAAAAATAATATAATTATTATGTTCAAACCTACCAATCTAACCTGACAGTAAGGTTCAAGGTAGGCTCTAATCGGATTAGGAATCTTAGGGACGATGGCTTTAGGTTCTGCAGACGCAACGGTTTTCTTTACCATTGGCGACATCGGGCGTACTTGAACATTCCTCAGTTCAACTTCACTCGGTTGGATATTTTCACCCAATGGGTGACTCCTGAATAGATCCGCTGGTCCTTTAGTTCCTTTACTTTCTTTACGTCCACAAATGATATAGTTTGAAGAGTCAATCAGTCCATTTCTGAATTGTTTATTGCTACGCTAAGAACCGTCATCCATTAGGTAAATATAAAAATGAGTGCAAAAATAAACTAAAACATTGCAGCAGTGTGAGTTTCTAGCTAATAATAAAACTATCGGTTGTTATGTATCCATACTTTTATGCTGTAAATAGCGAATGTTATGCTACTTAAGTTACACACAAAAGACGTTTAAAAGTTTCGCCATTTTTGAATTTTTGAGCAATTTTTGTAGGAATAGACAATAGGCCGCTTGCTTAGAAAATTCAGTGGCTTTTGCTAGGTATAGGGATTCGCTGCGTATAGGCCTTTCCAATTTTAAATGACTTATCCTAATTTCTTATTGTATTGATGAGTGACATTGACTTCTAAACTAATTAATGAGTCGTGCAATATTTAATTATATGAACCAAAAAAGCATTATTAGTAACGTGATTAGTAACATTGCCATTAAAACTAACAAACGTCAAGTTCAAATGTGGTTCCATAGACATATATATATGGACTGGAAATACCTACGAAAAAAGGGTGCCTACCTACAACTCATATTGTCTCAAAAAATGGCTGCCATTGCTAGGGTTGTATCAATCAAGGAACATTGGTGTTACTATAACGAGTATCGATACTAAATACGAGTCGTACTAGTTATCACGTTTGGATCATAATATAGTATACTAACTTATAGTCCGTTCTAACTAAGGTTGCCTACTTTATAGTAACGTATCCTAGTTTATTTTCGATAAACATACTTTATAATTTTGCATAAAAATACAGTATGCGAAAATACTTTATTTCTAATCTTTTGTTATGCGTAAAAGACTCATATGAACTATTTATCGATAGGTACAGACGCCAGCACATCAAGCTTCCCGAAACTGTCAAATTATCGCAATCAACTTTCTTCCCTGAAAATAAAATTAATGCCAAGTGTTTTTTCGGCACAGAATTAAAAAAACACTTTTTAATTGCATCACTTTTACGTATTAAAGTGAAGGAAAACATCGTGAAGAGATATGTATCCATATGCCCAAAAACAGGTGCTTTCGCATATTATACCTTTGGGTTGGAAGGCCAGAGAGCAGTACTTTCTGTTAGGTATGCGGACCCTAGTGAAAAACAAGATAATCACTAGGGTGAATGAATAATATAAACTTCCCATCACATTCTCCGTGAATGGGATGGGATGCTTATATTATTGTGTTAATGAGTGGTGGAGTAAAAATAAAATAAAAGTATTTGTTTTTTGCCTTTGTTTATTGGTATGATAATGATTAACAAATATAACGTTCAATTATCGTTCAAATATAACGTTTGATTAGTAAAATAGGCTTACAAAAGTAATACTTTGCGAATGCGATGCTTTGGGCATCTTTTGTGATTGGTCCAAGGCATTCAATTGTATTCTTCATGAAACCTTAATCAGGAAACTTCGCCACTACGGAATCCGGAACCCTCTCTGGATCTTCTCACTTCTTACTTCAGTGATAGGATTCAGAATGGGGGTCCCCCAGGGCTCAATACTTGGACCATTTTCATTTATTATTTATATCAATGACTTGCATTACCTCATAAAGGATGAACATGATATAGTGTTGTTTGCAGATGACACTTCACTTTTATTTAAACTCAAACGTCAACAGCTGGTTACGTACAGTATAAATAGTGCCATCGCAAAAGTAGTAAACTGATTTAATTTTAATAATCTACTTCTTAACGAAAAAAAAAACGATATGTATTAAATTTACGATACCAAATGTTGGACAAGTAGAAACTAGTGTTCTCATAAAGGGTGAAGAGTTAAAACCCGAAAATACCACAGTATTCTTAGGCATAACTTTGGATGCCAAGCTTCAATGGGGCCCCCATATAGATAAATTGTCAAAAAAACTTAGCTCTGCAGCATACGCCGTTAGGAAAATTCGTGACTTAACTGATTTAGAGACAGCCCGTTTAGTTTACTTTAGTTATTTTCATAGTGTGCTGTCATACGGTATTCTGTTGAGGGGAAATGCCGCCGATATTCAGACAATTTTAATTTTACAAAAAAGGGCAATTCGTTCCATTTATAAATTAAGTCCCAGACACTCCCTCAGAGACTTTAAAGAGATTAATATAATGACTGTGCCTTCTCAGTACATTTATGATAATCTTTTGTATGCACATAAAAATATAATCTGTTTAAAAATACAGTGATATATATAATATAAATACTAGGAACAAACACAAATTTGTTGTTCCTACAACAAGGCTGACGTTTCATAACTGCCCATGTAGGTTTATGTGAAAGAAAATATTTTGATTTTGGTGCTGTGAACCACGGGCCGGACCTAGCAAGGACAATCGGAGCTAATAAGACGCAGGACTATTTATGTTAACATAGCAGAATATACCGATATCGTTCCAGCGGAGGAACTAGTTCCGGAAACTATTAGGCAACGGTACAACACTATTCTATTATGACATATTATTGTAAACAAACGAATGAATTAACAAAATAATAAAAAGGTCTGTTATACGGAAATTCACCCAAATATCAATACTTTAGCCATAAATTCATGATCGCGTTACAATTATATCATCGAATGTCTATTATTGTATGTGTTATTGCATGAAAACCGGCTACTAACCTGTGCCAAGAAAGTTGAGGTTGATTTTCATTCTTCCTTGCACCACACTTCACAATACAACACACAGGCATGTTGAATTGCTGTTTTTCAACATTTACATGCAGTTTTAAAGGTAAAGTCCTCGTAATTTTCTCGCAAATCTCAATAATACAAAAAATAAACAACCATTTGACAGCTGAACTACCACGAAACTTGGCGACAAAGATGGCTGCTCTGGCACCTACCTACAACCGTGTATAGAATAACAGGCAGTCTTGCCAGAAGGTTACTTTTGTAACCTTTTAGGTGATTTTTGAACTGCATTGGTTACTTTTAGGTTACACTAATGAAAAGGTTACTTTAAATGATTTTTCGGAATTTGTAGAATATTTTTTTAATTTTTTACATAAAAGCAACTTGAAACGGAACGCTCGTTTTAGAATTTTTCATGTTGGTAAGCTTCGTTAGCAGTAGTAGAACTAAAACTTCTTTACCTTTATAAACAATCATATTCTTAGGGGTATGAGCACTTTGCCAACAATAACTAGGGCACTTATTTATTTTCTTCAAGTTGGCTCTCTCCAACCATATATTGAACAAAAAGCGAAAGCGAAAGTGAATCGAATGTCAAAAATAATATGGTAATGTAGAATTATATTACCGATTGCCAATATCGAATGGATAATTTTTCATTTAAAATTAAAATATGACGTGATCCGATGTCTTAATTAATTAATGGAAGGGCTACGCTATCAATATGATAATTAGTACCGTCGTAAATGGAGTAGTAAAACAAGAAGTGACATAGGTATATTAAAAGATTTCACATAAAGTGGTAGTGTATTTATTAAATTTACAAGCTCCTTCGTATGAAAGATTAGGGGCTATGAATTCGCGTATAATTTCTTTCTTTCTTTCTTTCTTTCAATAGTCAGTCTGTAGACTGTATACAACGTGTAACGTTAAATGCGCAAAACCTGAAAATAGTTTGATCAGAATAACGAGCAGAATTATTTGAACCACTTTTTAATATAGGTCACATTTTTCAAAAAATCTTCATTAAAAACGTTGCCGTGTCTATTTATTAATAGGTCAAGCAAGCCAATGTTAGCGCGGCGCAGCGGCCTGGTGATGACTCCTCCCTCGGTAAAGCGTCGTCGCAGACACAAGAAACGATCAGAATGGCCAGTAAATTAAAACAGCACATAAAACCTTTTAATTGTTTTTAATGACTTATTTTCTTTATTTTCTGAAGTAGGTCAATTGAATTAAAAATCAGTTGGGGTGTCTGAGGTTTTGCGCATTTAACGTTACACGTTGTATTTATAAACTTATGAAATTAAATATGATTGTTGTAATATATTTTGATTGCATGCAATTAAAACCATTATTATCATTAATGTCGACAATATTGCAATAATAACGAATCGGAATTTGATTAATTGAATAATTGCTCGATTTTAGTAGTCGTAAACTATTTTTGCCGACAATTTCCATCGATCGATTCTGCCATGAGATAAACCTACTGTAATAATTACAGATCTATTACTAATTATTAGACAAAAATATGACACTATTCTATTCTATCAACTTACAATACCTACCTTTCCAGTCCAAAAATATGAAAGGTTATTTTTTATACAAAAAGGTTACATTTTTTTATATTTCAGGTAATTTTTGACATGACCCGACTGGCAACACTGATAACAGGGCATCTCCTGTTATATCCCATCTCAATGTGTGGTTCAAACGCCATTGTCAAAATATTGTCAAATTGTGTCATTTGTCATTTCATTATTTTGCATTGAGTTTTAATGGAATAGTAAACAACACAGGTGTCGCAGTTTAGCATAATACTTTTGTTCAACCATCTCAACGAATTATGAATAATTATAAAACTAAAATAAGCTATGACAGTCCCTGCGATTCAGATAATGATTGGACAAACTCTTCAGATGAGTCGAAGTATTCAGATTCAGAAAGGTAACGTTTATCTAAATAAATAAATAAAGTTTGATAAAACTTTTCGCTTAAACTTATTTAATCTTATAATTTTAGCTCTGTGCCAGAGTGGGATTCTGATGTTGGTGAGGATGGAGAATTGGTGTTCATAAAAACAAAAACCAATAACGAGACTACAGATATCAAAACGCCTCTTTTAGAAAACTGTGAAACATTTAAACTCAGAAACAACTTCAAAAGATCTTCCACTAGGCGATCTACGAAAGGTAGCAGATTTTGAATAAATATTAAAAACATTACTTATTGACATAATATTTAGTAAAAAAAAAAATACTGATATGACCTAAAATGTCTTATTAAAGTGAGCAACTAATCAAGTCAATAATCTGTTTTTATTCCAGGTAGAATATTTAAAGTTCTAAAAGCACATAAATCAAAAAATTCAGAGAGTGGCATTAGAAAAGATACTGATGGACTATTGGCTTCAAGTGCCAATAGGAATGTGTCTACAAATGAAAAAAATATTATTATTCAGGTATGTGTGACAGGAAACTTCAAATTCATCATTTTTTAACTTATTTAAAACTACACATGTAACTTCTGGGAGTAACATTACAAATTCAAAAAGAATATAATTTGTGTCTTGTCTTCAAGTCAAGTTTTGACATGTTAAATTGAAAATCTCTGTTAGTAATTTTAGTCTTAGTACCAAATAAGGGCTGATTTTTCCAATGCCAGATAACTTTATCACTGGATCAATTTTTGACAGTTCTGCCATACAAAAACTCAGATGTCAATTTTATTCCACAAATAAAAATGAAAATGGGAAAAGTTTATTCTGTTTACATACATACACAAACTCAAACCTTCTTCCCATGGGGGCAGAAACTACAGAAAGCCACCTGCTATAAGCCTTACATACTCCTTAGTCCTTTTGCCTTGTTTATGTTCATGCATCTCTTTTTTCTACATTCATATTCTGTTTATTCTTCTAAAATATCTATCTTTATTTTCAGGTTAGCAAAAGTATGATATTCAGCAGTGAAAAAAATTGTCAGATAGAAAAACTTTTTGGCTTAAGCCTTGAGACACATGCAGATGGCAAGACATTAACAGTTGCAGATTTCCTAACAGAAGCCAGAGCTATATACACTCCCAAAGTTAAAAAGGCATATTATTTATCAAAAATAAATGGAGTTGATGTGAACTCTTATAACATAAACAGTATCCTGCAAAGAGTTGTAGAAGACCATAACAGTCCAAAATTAACATTCCAAGTGCCAAGTGATGGTTACAATGTAGATTTAGAAAAGTTACTGAGGTCCAAAAATGCTCCAGAAAATTCATTGACTCACTTATTGAAGGAGTCACTATGCTCAGTTCTATACATATGCTGCAATGACATAGAGTATAATAGTAATGATGACAAAGGAGTTCTCTACTGCTACCCAAGACCTTTTAACCAGAATTTTTTGTATAACACTAGAGGGGCTTATGTAACTTTGAATCATTTAGCTCCAAAGTCTTTGGGGACTAGTGAACCTACAAACTCAACTGTTCTACATAATAATACCCTCATTAACGTAACTTACACTTCACATTACAATGATCTACTATTGGTAGCGTTTCCAAATAACGAAGTTGATTTGTTTGCAGCAAAAAAAGTAATTGCTGATATAGTAAGATTATTAGAATTTTTGTATGGTTCGCTTAAATCCAGCTTTACTAAGCCTAATAATGTTGATAAGTTGGATAGTTTTTTTTCCCGTATGTTTGTTACTTTAATAATTAATAATAAGGGGAATAAAGATGATGGTATTAGGAATGTTGGTTTGTATTTTGAAGATATGTTGGCTGCTCATTCTGTTACACTGCCTTTGGAGGTAAGGGTACAAGTTGACGATGCTATAACTGAGTTGGAAGCGGCTGATTATCGCGAATGGGTAAATACTTTTATGATACTAATAACAAATTAACACAAACAGGAGGCAACTGCTGTTCGTGTATTTGAGTACGGCGCTCAAATCCACGAGCGGCATGTTGTCGGCGGCCAGTCGCCGGTGGCAGTTGGTTCTGTTGTCGACGCGTGTTGCTCGTGTTTAGGCACACTAAGATGGTGACCGCGTACCGGAAGACGTAGCATTGGTAGGCCTGCGACAAGATGGACCAATGACCTTGTGAATGGATGCGGGAAGCACAGAACCGGTCGAAGTGGCGGTATTTGGAGGAGGTCTGTTTCCAACAGTGGACGTCTTTTGGCTGAAATGATGATGCTGATCAGAGTCAAAACTTTAGCACTAGTGAGTGTTAGTGTTAACCTTATTCTTTTCTCTTTCAGACTGATGATGTAGAAAACTTCCAAAGACTGTACACAGTAATTGGATCATGTTTATATTTTTCTGGACATTTACTAAGTTCCCACCTGCAAGATGAAGACTTGAAAGAAATCAACGCATATTTGCGTTTAAATGGCATTCTAAAACTGAGCACAGAAAAAGAATTGGAGAAACTTGTGATGTGGAGGGAAGTGTTTATTAATGAACATAGGAAACAGAATAAAAATGATGGGAATGAATACAGGTAAACATGAATCTTTATAAATAAACAAAAAATTGCGCGAATAACCTGTACACTTGAAGCTGTACTGTTGTACGATTGGGGAGTATGATACGTCCACTATTTTCGCTTAAATATACTGGATATTTTTTTTTTACAGGTTCTAAATTTTTCAGGGTGTTCTACTCATGACTATGAACAACTTTCACTATAGGACTAACTCTGAAATCACGAAATCAAAATCAGCTGTTTAATACAAAAGTTCAATACCTACTTCACCAAAAATGTATGAAACAACTGATTTTTTTTTCGTGATCTCAGAGTTGGTTCCACAGTGAAAGTTGTTCATATTCATGGGTAGAACATCCTGTAAAAGTTTGGAGACAGTAAAAAAAAACACGCTGAATACAAATAATAAAGCTGAAGGGTTTGTTTGTTTGAAAACTCTAATCTCTGGAACTACCAGTCGGATTTGTAAAAATCTTGTTGCATTTGATAGCCCGATTCTCGAGATAGGCTACTTAACATCACGCTAGGGTCATTAGGAGCCGAGGAAAAAACAGTCGGAAAGAAGACGGAGCGAAAACGAAGTAAGGGGGCGTCCATTAATTACGTGAGCCGTTTTAAAAAAAAAAAACTGAAAATTCCTAGTAACAGAGGTATTTTAATGCAAAAGTGTCGGGACCTCATTGTAATTATCAATAACAGATGTTTCTCAAATATCCAGGGCCCACTTAACCAGGTTTCCTACCCAATACCTAATTCATATACAGTGATGTATGTGAATTAGGTATTCATATGCTACTTAACGCAGTAATGGAAAATAATTTTGTTCAAAATGTATGTCTTAAATTGGAATGTGGTTAACATTGTCCCATGTTTGTAGAATTTCAGATGGACGTTGGTTCCTGCTAACTGTGGGTAAAGGCCACTTCATATTGACAACATTAATGGAAGCAGGTGGCTGCACAGAGGACGTAAGTATTTTATTTATATTCTTAGGTTCTCATTATGCTGTTCGCATTAGACTTGCGATTGTTCTGCGTGCTGAGCTCATTATGAAGACCTCAGTATGAGTCAGAACTATAGGCCGCGCGCTTATCTGAGACGTTGCCTGAGGTAGCTGCGCGGTGCGGGAGGGGTGATAGTTGTCACAAGTTGATGAATCACTGAGCTCTCGCATTACGTCTCAGGCAACGTCTCAGTTAAGCGGTCGGCTTATAGTTGCGCAAATTCGAATTCTAAATACTTAGCAAACCTGTAAATATGGTTAATATCGGCATTTTTTTGTTTTTATTTCCAAAGTTTTGGTAAATCTAATATTGCTTTCCACACTTTCTAGGCTGTCGGAGTAACTCCACCGTCGCCATTTTACGTTGAAGAGTGTGAAAGTTGTTTGGAATTACTTTATGATGTTGGACTGAACAAATATCTCGCATCCTGGTACTGTTCTAACTCACAGCCCCAGGTCGAAACTTCACCGGAATATCTGACAAAGTGTGGGAGAAAAATAAGGGATGTTAATAGTGAGTTGTGTTTTAATTGAATATCCGATCTTCTTGTAAAGGCCGTTACAGAAACAGTGCTTCAGCAAAAAAAGCAGATCTGAGGAAATCTAAAATAAAGAATCCACCTGGCATTACTGCTGCAGGACTCTGTAAAGTGTCACCAAAGCAAGTAGGAGTGTAGTTTGTCATTCAATCTACTACCAAACGTACAGATCCCGGCAGGCCGATACTGAAATCGCGTTCCCTCTTTTTTAGAATGACACCATAAAAAAAAAACCTTTAAAAAATGAGACATTTCCTAACTCATCGAAAAATTCTCTCAGACTGATATTAATGCAAATACAATCAAAATAAAAAGTAATTTATTCAAATGAGGCTGAGAATCAGAACCTTTTTGAATATCGAAATTACATAAGACAGTCTCCCGAAATGCCCGCCCTTCCTATTGCTGGGAAGAAGGGGGTGGCGCAACAAACTCCGCAGCACATATAACAGTATACAACACTATTTATCACATATACTTTTCACCCTTCCAGCTCTAAAACCAGACTCGACACTCAAAACCTCAACTCTAAAACTCTCAAAGCTACAAATAGACAAACGTCGCCACAATTCCTCTGAACAAATCAACGTCGGGTCTGGTACCAGTGACATGAACTCAATGAACTCTCTCACGAACTATGGGAGCCATCATAGTTTGTATGCCCAGACTTATAATACTGCACAGAAGTATAGACACTCGAGTTTAGATGTCAGCGGATATTCTGAAGACTCTAATAGCTTGAAAAGTAATAGGTAAGGTTTCCATTGTCTTTGAAAAGTGTATTTACAGGGTGAGTTTTTGACACGATGGTAGCAGCTATGCTATGATACGACATCAAATATGTTGCCAAATTGATCCCTGATCAAACACATATCACACCACAACTCATCTGCCTAGCCTTTTCCCAACTATGTTGGGGTCGGTATCCAGTGTCACCGGATGCAGCTGAATTCCAGTATTTTACATAGAGCGACTGCCTATCTGATCTCTTCAACCCAGTAACTGGGTAATACGATACCTCTTTGTAAGACTGGTTGTCAGACTTTCGGGCTTCCGACGGCCCGTTACGACTGCCAAAGATCTACGGAATCTACGGCTTAATGTGCTTTCCGAGGCACGTATGTTTGATCCCCGTTCAAACATGCTCCATATATTCCTTTCAAGTTGATCGAAATGAAACAACATGTAGAGAGATCTTTTATTGCTTTGAACATGATTTTCAAAATGCCTTACATATTAAATAATGAGTCGTGCTCATCTGTTTTCAGTGAAGTAAGTGAAGAACGAGTCCAAGGCAGAAGAGCGGATAGAGAACAAAGAAATCGTCGAGACTCGTCTGGATCAGACTCAGATTGGGACAGGCTGGTAAGAGAGATTTAACCTTATTTCTTGAAAAGTTTTTCCCCCATTCTGCACTATCTCACACCTCTTTTATTCACTTTTGTACCATCATCTGCCTAGCCTTTTCCCAACTATGTTGGGGTTGGCTTCCAGTCTAACCGGATGCAGCTGAATACCAGTATTTTACATGGATCGACTGCCTATCTGACCTCCACAACCCAGTTACTGGGTAATACGATACCCCTTGGTAAGACTGGTTGTCAGACTTTCAGGCTACTGACGACCCGTAACGACTGTCAAAGATCCACTAATGAGCCGGGACGAACGGCTTAACGTGCTTTCCGAGGCACGGCCCCTCCGTGCCTCGGAAAGCACGTTAAGCCGTTCGTCGTTCGTCTCGGTATGTAATGATGGTCACCCATCCACAGACCAACCGCGGCAAGCGTAGCTTAACCTGATCGATCGACCTGTGCGGCTGTTATTATTTAGCCACGGGCCCCTCACGACCCCCTCTTTGATTTACTTTTGTAAAGGAGAAAGTAATATGATTATTCTAGATATTGCTGATAAAAAAAAAACAAACATTTTTCTGACAACAATATTGCATACTATAATCTTTGTGTGTTCTAGGTACTTCTAACATCAATGGTTCTAACAGAAGCGGTAGGGCGAATCTAACGATATATTTATATAGCTAGGTTCTAAACTGTATGGAGCTTTAAATGCTTCTTTGGAGGAGTTAATTTGAATGTTTTGTATATTGTTGACTTCAGGATGGGAGCAGAGCAAGTGGCAGTATTGATATGTCTGATATCAGGAAATCTTTGCTGAATGAAATAAACCACGTAACTGCACAAAGGTAAGATAAATAATAAAAACAACGGCTGACTTAAATTAAAAGAAAAACAGCCCTTAGCTGTTGTAGTGATTTTCTCAGATTCGTAAAATCTACTATAAAATTTTGGTTTTTCAACAAGGCAATTATTTTTTGGTAGTTTTCTAACTGTCTTTAGATTTTTTACGACTTTTTTTTCAGAATAACAGCAGGAGAAGAAAACGTTTTATTCCACTTTGTACAACTGGAGTCTGAAAAGGGTTTATTGATAGCCCCTGTGAAGAATATAGAGATGCAAGCCAACAATGTACTCTATTCATACATAATCAAGACATTCAGATCGGCTTGTAAACGGATACATGAGCTGTTGCAACATAGTATACGGTAAAAACACAGAACAACGTAAATTGTCTTAACCTTCAAGCAGTCGCGCGGCGTCGAATCGACCGCGATTCGATCGATTCTCGATACATTTATGATGCCAAATTGCTTACAAATCCAAAGAAAATTAGAATATTATTTTGATTTAATAATTTTGTTTATGTCCTAACATAATGATAATGTGATAAATACGAAAAAATATTAAATAATTCGTGTTTTAAATCCCTAAAATATCCTATAGGTCTTTTAGGTTACGCGCGACCGCTAGCGTTACAAATGACCGCGCGCCCGCTTGAAGATTAAACTTGAAACTTTGTAATGTAAATCAGAAAGTCGTCTTAATTTTTAGTAAATACTAGATTGAATATAAAGTACGCCTTACAGCCTTATGCCAGCACATCAAGCTACCCGTAACTGTCAAATTTTCCCAATTAACTTTGAACCTTATGCTTTAGCGACAAAGTTGAATATCTATTAAAGAAATTTGACAGATTGTAGCAGCTTGATGTGCTGGCGTCTGTACACCGACTCATCATTTGTTCAGGTACATGTGTGCATTTGTCTTATGCCTTATAGTAACTATGTGTTATTTGTTTTAGGTTCAAGAAAAACCACGCGCCATCGAATCCTCTGAACAAAATTCTAGTGGCCGTTAAAGAGCATGGAATGTTATTTCAAGCGCCTCTTGACATTTTGAGTCAATGCGGCGTCAGCAAGAAGAATTCTGAACCATACTTGTTTTGGGTTGTTGGGTAATATTCCTACTTATATTTTACGGACCATTGGTGGTAGCCCCACTGGCCCCGTGGCTAAATAATAACAGCCGCACAGTTCGATCGATCAGGTTAAGCTACGATTGCCGCGGTTGGTCTGTGGATGGGTGACCATCTTTACATACCGAGGCCCCTCCGTGCCTCGGAAAGCACGTTAAGCCGTTGGTTCCGGCTGTCATACGTAGATCTTTGACAGTCTTTACGGGTAGTCAGAAGCCCGAAAGTCTGACAACCAGTCTTACCTAGGGGTATCGTATTACCCAGTAACTGGGTTGTGGAGGCCAGATAGGCAGTCGCTCCATGTAAAATACTGGTATCCAGCTGCATCCGGTTAGACTGGAAGCCGACCCCAACATAGTTGGGAAAAGGCTAGGCAGATGATGATGGTGGTAGCCCCACTGCCGCGACTTAAGATTTGTAGGTCCTAGGTTCGAATCCAGACAGGCGCTTTTTTGTGTAAATTACTTCATCACCACTGCTCTCAAAATAGTAAAGGAAAACATCGTGAGGAAACCGGCATGTCCTACAACCAAACATTCGAAGACATGTGACATCCGCCAACCCTGGCCTGCGTGGTTGATTATGGCCCACTCCCTCTCACATAGAGGAGACCTGTGTCCCGGCAGTGGGAACATTATAGGCTGATTATGCTTATGCAATATTTTACAAAATAATGGCGCTGATTCCCTTGTTCACAAAGGAAACTAAATTAAAGTTCAGTGCATCTTTTTCTTTCTATTTCATTAAGAAAAGGATAGAAGATAAATATTAGTTTAGTCCTGTCAAATTAAGATACTCCATAGAGAAGTTTAGGTGTGATTAAAAAATGGGCTACTAAAAATACATCAATTTACGTCAGGCGCTGACTAATTTGCCGGGACTAAACTAATATGTATTTATCTTCTGTCCTTTTCTTAATGAAATAGAAAGAAAACGATGCAATGAACTTAAATTTTATTTATTTTGTGAAGAAGGGATTCGGCGCCATTGTGTTGTTTTAAGAAAACATAAAGAAGTAGAATACATGGCGCCGTCTTTTAGTGACTATCAATCGATAAAAGTTATTTTAGTATTCTAGATTGATTACCCGATAGCGAAGGGCTCAATTATTTAATTTTTTTTTAAAAATACGAGAACATTGCTTCCATTTTCCTCTCATCAATGTCTTATAGTCGAAACATTGTGGTCACCTTTTATGACACGGCGTACCGAGTACTATAGAAATAAGTTATGACTGTAAAATATTTTTTTTTACAGGCGAGTTTTCAGTGAACCAGAGCCAAGAGAATTATATTTATGCTATCACGAATCTGTACCTCAAGATCTCACCGAAGTAGCTTATTTGCTCTCTTACTTACATTAAGTACCTACACAAGTAGGTTATTTTGTTTTTATTAAAAAGGCTGTATTTTTATGCATTTATAGAAACTTATTCCGTCCATTAAACTTAGTAATGTTATTATAAGAAATAATAATTAATTGAAGCAATATACATTTTTTTTATTCCAAACTACCCTGTTTTATTTTAAGATGATTTTGCTAAATCGATCGCAAAAAAAAGTGGCTCATGACCGTTTTTGGAATTTCTTTTCTGCTCTATTTACAACTGAAGCTTTGAAACCTTGAACACACACTATGCTCTCAGCCACCGATATACATAGTACTTGATCCACATTTAAACATTCCGCCTTTGGCATTTGAACTTTCCGCCAAATTACATCGGAAATGTGGTTTTCAGAATAAATGATAATTTTTTTTGAAGTTTAATGTAATGGGGTGACTGATACTATAATTTAATCATACAAATTGGTAATACAATTCGCTATCGCTATTAATATTTATTTCAAATATTTTAGTGAATGTTTCAGCGAATTAAATTAACTACCATAGACAAAAAATTACCAAGCGTTGTTGTGAACATCCGTCACAATCAATCAGGCTATTATACCCAGTGTTACCTTACTATAAGGACCACAATAGCACATCAACAATTATAGTCAATGTAATGTCTATTAAAAATATTAGGATACTTTGTTAACAAAATTGAGTTGTTTCCGTTAGCCGTCGCGTCGTGTGTGCGAAATTGCAGATCGTTGAAGCGTTGCAGTAGTTTATTAATTAATTTCTCATGGCAAATAGAAAATAAAGACAACTGTTTTCATGGATTTCTGTGTTTTTGTGTTGTGCGAAGATTTGTATTTGGCTAAATGTCAACGATGATAACCAAAATGCAATCACAAGCGAACGTCGCCGTGCCACAATCTGTCACGACGCAACCACAGTCTCAGCAAATTGTTGGAGTAGGAGTTTCAGCAAATGCGGTGATATTGAAGATGTCCGATATTCAGCAGATCTCAACAGTTGGTAAGTGTTACGTGGTGTTTTTATGAACGTGCATATTATACAAGCAACCTGAAACTTTCCATGAACTTGGGAATTTTCCTAAGAATATCAATAGGCCTTCAGGAAGCTTTGTGTCATCGTTAGCATTACATTAATATATGAGATCAGCTTGTGTCGTTTTTGAGTAGCCAAAGTTAGTTACTGACGTTTGGATGTTGTATGTTCATTATAAATAATATCCTTGGGAGACTTCTATTTATTATTTTTGTTAGGTTATGCAGCTGTCTTTTTTTTTTAAACCGCAGCTGTAGCCTAGTGGAACAACAATACAGCCTATGAATAGAGTTGTTGACTTATCTTTTTTCACTATTTTTTATTTTATAGTTATGAACTGAAATCAACTATTTCCATTCATGTTTTTTAATTTAAAACTATTTCCAAAGTTTGTCTTTTACAATGACTTTGAATAAGCAGGAATAGAAGCTTCATTACTAAATAAAAGAAAAACAGTCAAGAATGGAGTCTCTTTTTTTTTGTTGGCTGTTTACTAACTCACATATTTTTCTTTGTACAGGGCCTTTAGTTCATCTAACCAAAACTAAGTCTTAACCAGCATTTCTTTGTTGTTATCAGGATTACTGGAACTTGCCCACCGAGAGTACCAAGCTGGTGACTATGAGAGTGCTGAGCTACACTGTATGCAGCTATGGAGACAAGATGGAACAAACACCGGTGTACTCCTCCTACTGTCTTCCATTCACTTCCAGTGTCGAAGGCTGGACAAATCGGCCCACTTCTCCACTTTAGCTATCAAACAGAATCCGCTGTTGGCTGAGGCTTACAGGTAAGTTAATATACTTTTATGTAATTCATTTGCTATTTTAAACTTAAAAGCAAATTCAACAAGGCTATAATAATATTATGCCTGTATGATTTCACACACACTATGCATTCAGGTTTCTGTAAACATAATGCTTCTTAATTTAATGGTATTGTATAGTTCCAAGGAATATAGAGCAAATTGTTGCTAGTCACCCCAAGGTAGACTGGTAGAAAAGGCATTACTGTCTACCTGCATGGCCATTTTCATGTGAAAATGGACAATTCGCTGCTTAATTTCAAAAGGGCCATAAGTCGAAAAAATTACAAAATCCTTTTTAAAGCAAAAATCGTATCAATAGGCAGAATTGATGCGATTTTTGGTTTAAAAAGGATTTTATAATTTTTTCGACTTGTGGCCCTTTTGAATTTAAGCAGCGAATTATTGTCCATAAAATTTTAATAAATAAATTAATAAAGTTATCTTTGTACACCACCGAAAATTCTATTGTTGAATCAAATCCTCAGGTAGTTATATGATTATTTAATTCTTCACCTTGGTGTGTATTTAATATATACATGAACAATTGCGCTTGGTGGTACAACAATGGTATGACATATCTTGTTCTGAACAAAAGGAATAGCTCAAATTCCAGGCCTTGGTTTGCATTCACATAAATACAACTAGAATGTAAAATTGTTATTATGTTGAAATGTTATACTGATTAAATAAAAAACTAAATGATATTAGGTATTATAGTAAATCTACAGGACGTCAGAGACATTGATTTGCAAACAGTAACCAGCACATGATTCTAGTAATAATAAAAATGTGCTGTTTCATAGAAAAGTGCAATAACTATGCAGTCAAAATGTAGGTTTGGAACAGCAATTTTTTTCAGAATTATGTACTGAAGTTTATGATAACAGATTGCGCTTTGATGTCACCATACCCTGTATATTTAAAAATAAAAATTAAACATGGAATTGAAGCATAGTCAAAGGAAACCATTTAGATTTACAAACAAAATAAAGAACTTGTTCACACCAAAAATGTGGTGACATGTAGCACGATATTTCGAGAATGGATGCATTGCACAACCTTTTGTAATACAAGAGTGTAAATATACGAATGATGTTTATCACTGCATTTCAATTCTAAATTTACTTCATACCGCATTTACACAATCATGTAACATGTTTGCCATTCGCCTCGTCAGTGACAAACATTCGACGAAACATTCGTATACGAGTGCCGTCGCGAACTAATGTTTACACATTCGCGGGGTGAATTATTTTGACATTCACACACGAACATGGAGGACGTGAAAATAATGGCGGCATGTGCGCTACATCTATTGAGTTTATACAATTATTTAGATACCCTGCGTAAAACAATAAAAAAGATTCGTCGACGTTAATTACATATAATGGTAAATAATTCATATCTTCTACTATGTTTTTTCCATCAATTTGAATATGAACCATATAGGTTCATAAACATCTTCTGCTCCCATACCCGATTTCTTCGTTCGAAAATGCGTATAAAAACAGCCATTAATGAATTCTTTTTAATTTTAAGTTACTGACTGACAATCCCATACTAGTTGATATACGGTTCCAAGCATCGTTTATCTTTTGTCTATTTTCATGATTGCGATGTTTTGGGTTCCAAACGAGCTCTTCATTTTGATAATGTTCTAGGTATTCTAAAATTCGCACTTCATTTTGTCTACACGTCCTGTTGGGTCGGGCGCTAGCTATGAATGAATGCAGGCGAATCCGAATGTGTAAACGGTAAGTTCGTGTTCGCCATTCGTGCCCTTTGATTCGCGTCCGAAAAACCGCTCCCAACGCGAGCGCGCGAATCGCGAGGCGAGGCGCGAGGCGACTAGCGAGCGCACCCGCACTGTTTACATAAATATGAGTGTTCGTTATTCGCCTCGCTATTCGTACGAATGTGTAAATGCGGCTTCAAAATGGATCAAGAGCAATTAAAAAATTTGATCGACGACTATCAGCAGAGGGTTTTATTAAGTTTATTGTGGGTCTCGGCTGGACTGCGAAGCAAATTCACAAACAACTGAATATAACAAACACCCTGCTATGCTCAAGAGAACTCTGGCCATAGATGAAACTTGGGTGTCCCTGTATACACCTCCGGATCGAAATCACCGAAGGTTCTGGCTGGGGAAAAATGAAGAGGCTCCACATGTTGTGGCATATAATGTTTACGAGAGGAAGAGGATGCTATTGGTAGCATTAGATTATAACGGATTCGCATTTTACAGGCTTCTTGATGAAGGTCAAACAATCACTGCCTTATTGTGTTTCTATACAAAATGAAGAAATCCCAGAATGGATGAATAAAGAAAAAATGTACTCATCCTGTACTCCTCCAAGACAATGCCCTCCCGCACAGAAGCAGGATAGTTACAGAATTTTTAAAAGGAAAAAAATATAAGGCTTCGGACACATCCCCCTTACTCGGCAGATTTAATGCCGTTAGACTACGGCTGCTTTGATGAATTAAAGAGGATATTACGAGGAAACACGGATGATGATTGGGAACAATTAATAAATTCATTAGAAAACATATCACACCAAGTAAAGAAAATCAAAAGTTAAAAGTGCACAGAAACTTCCAGAGTGTTGGAAGGCAGTGATGGATAGTGATGGAGATTATGTATAAATTATTGTCATACTATTAAATAAAAGTCTCTTTTATGTCAAATAAATGCTTTTTTCCTACCATGTGTTTGGTGTGAACAACCTAATATAATTAAAAGTATAACTGATTATTAATATTGTGTATAAAATAATAAACAAATAATTGACAAACAAAACATTGATATGACAAAACATAAGTAATTTGATTCAGTCTAACAAGATCTCCCAGCTAAAATAATTTTGATGTGTCACTGACAAAACATTTTGGCACCAGCAGGCCATTAAAAATTAGGCCATTTTGAAGTTGTTGAAGTTTATTGCATTCATTTCATACTGATGCGTATATTTAGGTGTGCCATTTCACACGAAATCAAATGCTCTTGAGGTTGAGATTAATCTTTCTAAAGAATTTGTCCATACCTTCTGATCTCCTTATTCACATTGAATCAGTATAATAATATAGGTACAGTCACCAAGGAAGATAAGTTACCAGGGTCGTCGGATATAGTTGCAGATTAGTAAGAAACCGATCAATGTTTTCACATAAAATTTAATTAAATTAATAGAAAACAAGCAGTTCATTTATGAAATTAATTTTCATTCAATAATATCCATCGGTTTCTTACTAAACTCCAACTATACCTGACGAAACTGGTTACTTATGTATTTTGGTGACTGTACCTTCAATTTCTTTTTACAAAGTCATTATCTTGATGACTGCAATCCAGTTAAAAAAAAAAAAACATATTTTTTGCACTATAAAGTTATCTGTGTGCAAATACCATAAAACTGGTCTGCCCATCCATCCATATCACATTTATGACGCCTACATAATATGAGGGCATCTAAAGATACAGTGGAAATTCTTAACTAGAACCATTTTACATATAAAAGTTATGATTCTTGATAGCGTGCCGCGAATTTATAAACGAATGTAAAGCCCATTCTCATATTGTTATACAAATTAACATAATTCGATTCGGAAAGGTCACGTACTGTATTCACTCTTTCAACTAGTACATGATTAGCAATGATTGGGTACCTACAATTTATGATGAATGCCGTAAACATACTACATACTGTATCATTTCGCTCTAAAAATGCGAAGAATACTTACCTAGAATATTCTAAACATAACCTATATATTTTATTTTATTGAACTTATCCTGCTCTCCTTTCCAATCAGTCTCCTTTACAACAATACAGTGTATACAATTGACTGTCCTACTTTAATTCCCATAAAGTTTATTTCCTACAATCACACGAATTGAAGAACGAATCTTCTGACGGTCAGAGATCGTCAAGATATCATTGTATCGACGAAATATGGCAGAGCGAATGACACATTGCAAAAAAAAAAGAAACCGTTTATTGTTCTTCTCTGTGAAGGCTTACGGAAGACGACGCTAATGTCATGGCCAGTAATACCGTCACGCTTATAATATGCGACCGTTGGTAAGCAGGGGTGTATACTGTGTACTGTAGTTCAGGTAGAGAAATAATATGAGTCATTTACCCAGCATTCGCTGACGACGGTGTTTAGAAAATAGGGGAGCGCATTGAGTCGTGTGAATGTTAAAATTAAATTGTATGGGGTGATTTTTACGAACCCCATAATCCGCATCGCATGAACCTTTTAGTGTAAAGCGCTCGGTAACAACAAGAAAGCGTATTTTAATGCAATTTTCGACGTCAGTACAGTGTATTTTTCCTTACATCATGACATGTCTTATTTAGAAGACACACTGTATGAAAATCACGAGTTTTTCAATCAATCACTTTAGTTAGTTATGAACGTCTATTGTAAGAAAAGTACAAAGTCTATTAAGTACAATAAAATCAATTAAAATGCTTCGAATTAAACACTTCAAAACATTTTAAAATCACAATAGCACTACCCCCCATACTCTTCTCAACACACTTCTTTCGTGTCCAGAAAGATAGTTAGAATACCTACGTATTCTTCCAAAGACAATCCCACTAACTTTCTTTATTTTCGCCAGCAACCTAGGCAACGTGTACAAAGAGCGGGGTCAGCTCCAAGAGGCGTTGGAGAACTACAGGCATGCTGTCAGACTGAAGCCAGACTTCATCGATGGCTACATCAACCTCGCGGCGGCTCTCGTGGCCGCTGGAGACATGGAGCAGGCGGTACAGGCTTATGTTACCGCCCTACAGTATAATCCTGTAAGTATTCAAGATCTATAGTTCTTTCGAGTTAGAACACGGCGATTGGCTAAGGCATTCGAAAGGGATTTTTTTCAAAGCGCGTTAGTGAAACTTTGAAGGCATTCAAAAAGAAAGAAAACGCGGCTTAAAAATGCCTTTGTACGAAAAAAAATTACTGTTTCCCACTTGTTTCAATTAAGCGCGTTGATAAAGTACCAGTACGAATGAGGGCTTAGTGCATATCCACATAAAGCGTTTCAAGCGCGTACGCATATTCGTGTCCACATACGCGCGTACCTAATTTACTAGAATACATTCCTTCTATATGCACGAGTTTTACGCGCGTAATACATGCGAGTCCCAGGTACTTGGGGGCACCTCTTGCGATGAGCGTTGTACGCTACGCATCGCGGAATCAAATAATAATGTAGCATACAGGTAGTTATTCCGGGTGTTAACGTATAAATATTTCAGTATAAAAACACCCGTAAAATTCCACCCGTTTTACGACTTACGACCAAGGGACTGAACGGAGCGCTCTTTACATTCTATCCACTCACCCTATTTATAATTTGCGAAGGGTGAAAGCCACTGCAGTTTGAGTTTGACGAGCACTGCCATCACAGCAAATGGCACCTTCGGTCGCTATTTCATATTTTACTCGTTCATCCTAACAATGAGTATGAGGTTGAATGTTTTTTATGCATTATTCAAAATGTTGCTATGATTAAATCTAATTTAAAAGCTTATCACACGTTTATGCTAATAAAGCGCTTTATAAAACGTGTAGATTCTGAGTCATCGATGTACTCGTTGCCATCGGTGACAAGTTATGTGATATTGCCGCATAAGCTATGACTAAGACAAAGCAATTCAGGCGATAATATATATACAGTGTAGACACATCACAAAAAATAAGTTTAAAAACTAAAACCCGACTACTGAAAAGGATGAAATAAGAAAGTACCTTCCCGTGGTCGCATGCTAGCATAGCTCAAGTATGTTAGTACAGCGGCATGCGACCACGGGAAGGTACTTTCTTATTTCATCCTTTTCAGTAGTCGGGTTTTAGTTTTTAAACTTATTTTTTATTTAATAATTTTTGGGACTTCTTTCAGTAATATTTATATTTTAGAAATGTGCTAATTAAGCCCTTTCATTTGATCCCAACAAGGCACCATCCCTAAATATTTATGTTTAAATTCTTTATGTCCTCTAGAGGGCGTCATATTGAATTTAGAGTGACGTCAAATAGCCTATAACCAGCGGACGGCCAAGACACTTCTAACGATACCTCATTTGTCAAATGATTATAAGTACTTTTGAAGTTATGAGGGAACAGATGAACACATACATACCAGTTAAAATCATAACTCTCCGTAGTCTGGTAAAAACACGCTAAATTACGTCATATCAATGTTTAAGGTTACTCTAATCTTTTTTCTTAGGTATTATATTATTATGCGGTAATACTACTCGGCCTATCTCAGTACATTGTTGGACGTATGCCAGAAAAACAGGTATTGGTCGTAGTTGCCACGCTAGGTAGGTATCGTATTTGGTAACCGCATAGTGAGACGGTGCGATCGCACCAATGACGCTGCCCTTCACCGGCCTAGAAAATTAGCACTGACAAGTTGGGCAATTGCGCCATTAGTCATACTGTATTACAATTCGTATAATTATTACCGTGTGGCTCACGACAAAACAAGTATCGTAAAAGACGACTTTGAAAGAGACTAGAATCAGCTAGATTATCAAGTCGTGGCAGATTCGCCCACGTGGTAATCAATGCGATTGTCTACGATGAATTATTTAGTTAGGCAATATTTGAAAAAACTACATTCAGAGGGAGAGCAGTAAACCTAGACTTATTCAGGCATGATGTCGTATAAAACGTAAATAAAATAAGTTAATAGTTCTTGGTCTTTGACCGAGGTTTAGAAGTCCAAAATCAAGGTTTGCCAAAGAGCGATGGAGCGAAGCATCTTAAAAATTAAACTAACCGACCAAATTCGCAAAACCACAATACGCTCCAAGACAGGTATCGCCGATGTTGGCGAGAAATCTGCGAGGCAGAAGTGGGACAGGACAGGTCACACCTATAGAACACATCCATACGGAAAGGCCAGAAACGTCACACAGTGGGTGCCTGAAGACGGACGTCGTCACCGAGGCAGGCTTAAGAAACGCCGGTGTCACGATTGAGGATTTGGACTCGTTCCTAACCGATTGGACGGATAAGACACAGCACAAAGAAAAGTGTTCAAATAGGGGGGAGACTGCCCAGCAGTGGAACTTTAAAGAAAAAAAAGTTTTAGGCTGTGCAAAAAGTCGTATTTTTGCAAACAGTGATAATACCGCAATGCGGGTGAAGTTGTCGCGATTCGCGATGCAGTTAACCTTTACCTTAGCACACAGAATAGGGCAACGATATTAACGCGTCAATACACATCTATTCATTCTCTGTACGAGGGGTTCAGAAGCCTGTCTACTATCGAGACTTTCACAGACTAAGTATATCGAGATAAACCAGATTCAGCTCCTGCAATAGAATCGCTCTCTCTAAACAAGACTAGCCTTAAGATTAGCCATTATTCTTATAGGTTTAACTAGCGACCCTCCCCGGCTTCGCACGGGTGCAATGCTGATCACTATCACTACATAGTATAAAACAAAGTCGCTTCCCGCTGTCTGTCTGTCTCTATGTATGCTTAGAACTTTAAAAATAAGCAACGGATTTTGATGCGGTTTTTTTTTAATAGATAGAGTGATTCAAGAGGAAGGTTTATATGCATATAATACATGCATAATATAGTAGAGAAACACTGATAATTTTAGAGCCATTATTTCTCTTAAAAAGTATAGGATAAAACATGGTTATTGTGGGTTATCCCTAAGAGATAGACATATGCCATCGCGTACTTTTTTGTAGACCTTTTTAAGTTGTACAATACTGTAGTACATTATTTTGATCTATCTCGTAGGGTTAAGCCAGCGTTTGCAATGTAAGCGCAATAAAATGTGTTTATTTACGACATCACATTAGAAACCCCTAAAATGATCAGTGTTTCTCTACTATATTATGCATGTATTATACATATAAACCTTCCTCTTGAATTACTCTATCTATTAAAAAAAACCGCATCAAAATCCGTTGCGTAGTTTTAAAGATTTAAGCATACATAGGGACAGACAGCGGGATGCGACTTTGTTTTATACTATGTAGTGATTGTAGGGAATATCTGTTAGAAGTTAGAGCACATCGTCGGTTTAAATGTTTTATGTAAATGTTTTGTCACTGAAGTCTCTAGGAGTTATTCCTTCCTGTATTTTACCTAAGTATGGAAATCTATGGAAGGCTAACGGGGCACAAAAACAAAAGGTTGCGATGACACTCGTCTGCATCGATACAATCTCTGTAAAAAGTAGATGAGACAAAAAAAAAAGTCTGAATAAGTATTACGATGAACCAGTATTAAATCTTGCGTTGTCACGATACACACCAGATCACTTGATTACACACATAAAAAAAAAAACTTCTTACTTAGTAAAGCTGCCTATCCATAATAATAGGATAAAATAAGAAAGCACACCAATAAAATACTCTTCATGCCATTTAATCCTGGTTTTATAAAAATAATCAACTAAAAATTCTTCTTCGTATTAAATAGGGAAGGTCACTTGATTACTCTCATTGATAAAAAACTGAAAGCTAAATCACAGTAACATATTTTAATAATGTGTATGGCCTCCTTTGTTTAATATCACTTCATAGATTCGTTGTGGGATAGTCATATCCCTTTGCAACCGGGAGTAAAAATTTCGCATAGATCAGTAAAAACTTATTAATCCTCTGGAAAGTGTTCAGAGGTCCTGGGAAGAATACTGGAGGAAATCTCATGCAACCTGGTCTTCAGCAGTCAGATCCTCACATACGTGAGGTTCAGGAATAATTTGCTAGTCGCTCGATCGTGCTCAGAATTTTGTAGTCGAAACTCACGATCATTTCAACTCGGTTGGAAAGTGATATAAACTGATTATATACTTTTTCGGTAACTTTGGTCAAGTGGACTTAATCGAAGAAATTAATGATTTTATATCATTATATTGCACTATCAGCATACATATATTAGTTTTGAAAGCCACCCTCAAATATTTTCCATTATGTTTAGGTCAGGCGAATGGGCTGGCCATTGAAGAACGTCAATTTTATTCTTTTCAAACCAGCTCTGGACGACCCTTTCAGTGTGAATGTGAATTGTCCTGTTGAAATATCCATAACTGATCATTAAAAAGTTTATTGATTTCACAAAGGAGGATGGCGAGTTTGGACCCACATTATTTATAAATTAACCAAGTGACGTTCACTTGCAAGTTCATATTTACTATAATTAAGAGTTTATAAGAGGATTATACAACGTGTCCCAGAAATCAACGTCAAGCCGAAAACGGGCAATAGGCCAAGTCGTGACAGCTATTAGAAAAATATAAAAAAAAATCTTGGTCATGTACTTTTCGAATTCTAAGCATTCAAAAATAAATCTCAAAAAGTGACACCCTGTGATGGTTTTTCAAGTCCTGTGACTACATTATTAACATTTCGGTAGTTTTTTTCTCTGTGATGTAACCATGAATAACCCTTCTGTAAATTACAGTTAAAAGTAAAACGTAACTGCCTCAGTTCTAAATTAAATGTTAGATTTTTGCCCAATATTGAATTCAAAATAATGACATCACCCAACTTTAACCGACTGTACTGAAAAAAAAATCTACTACACTATTTTGGCAAGTAACTTTAAAAGATGGCGCGTTTAGTCAGGATTCCAAAATGGTATAACACATACTAATTGCTACTTCTTAATTGAGAAAAAACATTTTTTTTTTATGAAGCCGTATTTCATAAAAGTTCGATTGAGACGAAGAGTGACGTTATTTTGACTAGTGTGAGCGAGAAAGATTCATTTTAGCTAATGTGAGGTGACGCTACTTTGACAAGTGGGAGCGAGATAGATAGTGACGCTACTTTTATCTAACTAAGAGGGAGACGGATTGACACATCATTTCATATGTGTGAGTGAAACAGATAGAGACGCTACTCTGGCTAAACAGGGATGCGTCGGCAAATTGTGCAATACTGCAGTACGTTACGCTCTTTCGTTGACTGCACATCTTTTTGTATTCGTATTGACTTCGTACTTACAACTGTGGCTTTGTTTATTGGACTTGATTTGCATTGTAATTTGGATTTATCTGCACCGTTTCTGACAACCCCGGACTTGTTTTAATCGCAACCCCGTGTTTGTGTAGTGTTTTATCATGCCATCTCGATACACCGCACAGGAATACGCCAACATGCATCTCATTTATGGAGAATGCTTATGCAACGCCAATGCCGCAGCAAGAGTGTATCGTGAGAGATACCCGAATGCTGAGCGTCATCCCGATCATCGAGTATTTATTAATGTGCATCGGTCATTATCAGAGGGTCGATTTCCTAGCCAAATGGTTAGCGAGGGAAGACCCGTTATGCCCTACGAAGCCGAAGTCTTGCAAGCAGTTGAAGAAGACAGAAGTATCTCAGTACGTGGAATTGAACAGAGCATAGGAGTCCCCAAAAGTACTGCACATCGTATTTTAAAAAAGAACGAGTTTCACCCATACCATGTACGACGAGTACAAAGTCTGCTACCCCGAGACTACCCAGAGAGAGTACGATTTTGTCGAACGATGTTGCAGAGGCACCGAGAGGACCCGCGATTCTTTGAAAAAATTCTATGGTCCGATGAATCAACATTTAAAAAGGACGGTTACATGAACCTCCACAATTTGCACGAATGGCACGTGGAAAATCCAAATTTGATGCGGGAAGATAGATCTCAGTACCAGTTTAAAGTAAATATGTGGACGGGAATTTTGAATGGTAAAGTTATTGGTCCAATCGAGCTGCCGGAGAATTTAAATGCCCAGGGTTATTTGAACTTCTTACAGAACCAATTACCAGAATTATTGGAAGAAGTGCCACTGAACATTTACGGCAGCATGTGGTATCAACAAGATGGCTGCCCAGCGCATTATGCTCTCACTGTACGAGAGTTTCTCAATCGAGAATACCCCGATAGGTGGATTGGGCGGGGTGGTACAATTTCGTGGCCTGCCCGTTCACCCGATTTAAACCCCATAGATTTTTTTTACTGGGGTACGATAAAGGATAAAGTGTACTCTAAACCAATTCAAGATTTAGACGAGCTGCGCCAAAGAATTGCAGAAGCCGCTGAATACATCAACTCAAGAAGATACGCCCGTCTTATTACGCGATCATTTTTAAAGAGATGTAGAACTTGCATTGCAGCTGAAGGAAAACAGTTTGAACATTTGTTATAAAACTTCGTAAATCTGATTTAATAAAAATTATAATAAAAGAAATCCAACGACTGAATTTTATTTCAAATGCACCTAAAACCAACAATGTACTTTTTTTCCTCAATTAAGAAGTAGCAATTAGTATGTGTTATACCATTTTGGAATCCTGACTAAACGCGCCATCTTTTAAAGTTACTTGCCAAAATAGTGTAGTAGATTTTTTTTTCAGTACAGTCGGTTAAAGTTGGGTGATGTCATTATTTTGAATTCAATATTGGGCAAAAATCTAACATTTAATTTAAAACTGAGGCAGTTACGTTTTAACTTTTAACTGTAATTTACAGAAGGGTTATTCATGGTTAGATCACAGAGAAAAAAACTACCGAAATGTTAATAATGTAGTCACAGGACTTGAAAAATCATCACAGGGTGTCACTTTTTGAGATTTATTTTTGAATGCTTATAATTCGAAAAGTACATGACCAAGATTTTTTTTTATATTTTTCTAATAGCTGTCACGACTTGGCCTATTGCCCGTTTTCGGCTTGACGTTGATTTCTGGGACACGTTGTATAAAAAATATTGAGTCACTAGATGATGGGAATTAAAAGTTAGAAAAGATTTTTATTTACATAAAAATAAGTCATCATGCAGTAATTAAACGCACCGTGCTTCGTATTAGGAGTAGAAGTCGTCAAGTCGGTGATTATACGAGTAGAGCAGTTTCATCCTATACCAATCCAGTGTATGCTTACAGTATTAATTTCATTTTCATATCTCGTTTTGACCATGTCACTATTTTCTAGTTCCTAGCTTCCAGACGTATTTTTTATTTTGAGTCGGTATGTAAGTACCTATATTTTACCAGAGAGACTGATACAGAAACACGATGGTAGTGTTGGTAAATATTTCTATTCTGCTTGATCACCTTTTTGAAAGTACATAATACATAAACAAGATATTGTATTATATTATTAAATAAGGACTATTAGATTCGTTTTAGGTTATAATCTTTTACATTGCATATCTTTTTTCTCCCAGCCTCTACGACTTACTGCCCATTTGCTTTTTTGCTAGTTTTATATAGTTCTACAACTAGTTATAAGTTTCCGTACTGCACGATACTCCTAACAGTGGGTCCCATTGTACATGCAACCTCGCCATCCTCCTTTCGCACTAATCCGAACCAAATCCGAAATCGCGAAAAAAAAATCAGCTGTTCCCTACATTTATGTTCGTACGAGTCGTCAAAATGTAGGGAACAGCTGATTTTTTTTTTCGTCATTTCACTTTTTTGTCCCATTATAAAACTTGTTTGTTGTCATTAGTAGAATCATGTGTTTAATTATCGGTCACTAATTACCAGTCAGTCCTGGCCTATTCTAGTAATTTCCAATTTTAAATAGGAATAATCGAATAAGTATTCCAGAATGTTGTATAACATTGTTAAAGGTAAAATTGAATGAGAACTCTGCCAAGCTCTAGAATGTTCTATATAAAAATATATTTTTTCATATGAGAGTAAACAAGTGACCCGGTGTGTAAACAACTTTAATTAGTTTCTATATTTGATTAGAAGCTATATTTAAATGTACGCACGACGACGTATATCTATACATTTCCAGTATAAGCTGACCTCTCATTGCATAAAAAATAATATACAATGCGATGTCAGCTAAAACTGGTAATGTATAGCTTGATATGTCGCCGTGTGTACTAGCTAGAGGTTATACGGAAGACTAGAGCTGATTAATATGTATCTTGTATTATTAATAACTCGTTTGTCATGCCAATGATAATGAATTTGACTGTATAACTTTTAGACTAGGAAAATATTATGCGTAACTAATTCAGTCAACGATTTATCTATTAGACACAATCCTACTATCCTACTAATATTATAAATGTGAAAGTTTGTTTGTTACTTAAACACGCAAAAACGGCTGTACGGATTTGGATGAAATTTGGCACACTGTTTGTAACCTGGATTAACACATTCATACTTTTTATCTCCGTGAAGGTGAATGACTGTTATCAATTCTGAAGCCCACGCAGACGCGGGCAGAAGCTAGTTTGTACGTAAATTAAAAGCAGACCACTATACAATATACACAGTGAAGGCTGTTTCCTAGTTAACAATTACTTTGAAAGCTTTTAATCATGTTAATAAAGGCAATTGATTTTATCGTGGCTCCGTGACATAGTTTACTCGCGGTTTCAACCGCACTTATTACTACAGCCATGCAAGACAGTGTATTTCTTTGCATGAGTCACATCACTTCAAATCGCATTTAACACTTGGCATGCGGGCAACGTATTTTTACGTTTTTTGCAGTCTGTCACTAGAGCGCGGGTCACGTAAAAATACGTATTTAGTAGATTTGTGGCCCGCTGCACGCGTAATTCGGCGGCGAAGTATGCCCGCATGCCAAATGTTAATATAATAAGCTAACAATGGCGCTGATTCCCTTGTTCACAAACTAAACTAAATTTAAGTTCAGTGCATCTTTTTCTTTCTATTTCATTAAGAACAGGACAGAAGATCAATTTTAGTTTAGTCCTGTCAAATTAATCATCGCCTGACACTATTCCATACAAGTTTAGACGCGATTAAAAACTTGCTTACTGAAATTACGTCAATTTACATCAGGCGCCAACTAAACTAAAATTTATCTTCTGTCTTAATGAAATAGAAATATTGTATTATGCACTGAACTTAAATTTAGTTTAGTTTGTGAAGAACAGAGAATGTTTAATTTAGACAGACTCGAACGATATCAAATTTCCGTTAGTTTCTGGCACTATAAAATGGTTTTTATCTAGAAATATTATGTTAAGAAAACAAGAAAATAATTAAACTAAATATAAAGACTAAACCATGTTTATTCTCTGAAAGCAAATTACATAAAGAGAATAAAATGTCTCATTGTAAATAGAATAGCATAACATTACATTGCGCCTTTGGAACACAGGCATGAAATAATGAAATGTTATTCTAAAGGAATGTTATTACGAAGGATGATAGATACATATTCAAAAGGTTAGGGATAGATATATCTATAGTGCACCCACATTTTGCCATGTCTTGTTATGCTTGTTCCACGTATAAAAAAATTAAATAGAATAAAGAAACAAAAAGTTCATCATAATGCATTTTTTTTTGCTAAAAAACTTACTCAAACAATGTTAAATTTTTAGTCAGAAGCCCGAAAGTCTGACAACCAGTCTTACCAAGGGGTATCGTATTATCCAGTAACTGTGTTGTGGAGGTCAGATAGGCAGTCGCTCCATGTAAAATACTGGTATTCAGTTGCATCCGGTTAGACTGTAATCCGACCCCAACATAGTTGGGAAAAGGCTAGGTAGATGATGATGATGATGACTTACCCGAACAACGTTTATTTACTGTCGAGGACTTTTATTCAAAGAGTAGTTTTCCACATTAAAAAAATATTATGCTACATATCTAATGTCATAATAATTAAAAAGTTATATACATAGTTGGTAAACAATTAACCTATCAGTCATTACACAAGTTTAAAAAAAAATAACTTAAAATAAACTTTGTTTATCTGCTAAGACCTAGATTACCTATTGATAAACTGACATAACTACCATCAAAGTCAATTATGATATGTCAATCTAATATTATTGTTCTCAGAAATTAGCTATTGTCACGCTTATGTGGTACGGAAAGGTACTCAACTAATCAGTGTAATATTCCACGATGTTTTCCTTCACTACCGCATGCTGATCGAGTCGTCCACTTTATTATATTAGATGACCTCACTGATTAGAAAAACATTATTTTTGTGTCGTTTTGCTTCCGATATAAATGTTCCTTTTTGGACTTGCAATATTTGCTATGTTACCCTGTATAATGCAATCGTGTTAGATAGCGAACGGTGTTTGAAATCGTAAATCAAATTTATTACCAAGGAGATTAAAAGGCGTTCCCAGAATTAAAATGTTCGTTATTAATTGCTGTAAAAGGTTTAACTGTGGCTAATTCTACTTCAGAATAATGTTATTTTTATTTATGTAAGCTAATTTAAATTCAATATAGCTGATTGTCTTCCTTTTAAATATAAATTGTACAATAGGCAGAAATAAATGTGCATACATGACAAATCAAAGCTAATGCATAAGGTAAATAAATAACAATAATGTCCATTCGTTTCAATAATCTATGTATCAGCACCCTAATTGCGTAACACACTCAATTTGAATCATTTTGAAGCATATTGCAAATCCATTGCGCCATATGTTCGACAAAAGTGTGTGCTCAACAACGTAAATAACGCAATGAATGTTGTTGAACTGTCAAAATGAAACCCATTGCCACTGATAGTGTGTTACGCAATTACACTGGTTATAATAACTAGTACCGTTTGTAAGTATAGTAGAAAAGCAAACACAACAAGCATAGGGCCCGCGGCTGCGCCCGCGTAAAAAGTAACTTTCAACTATTATCCCAAGGGAACACATTACCGGGATAAAAAGTATCATATGTGTTAATCCAGGAAATGGTCTATCTATGTGCCAATTTTCATCCAAATCAGTTCAATGGCTTACACGTGATTGAGTAACAAACATCCAAACATCTTCACAAACTTTCACATTTATAATATTAGCAGGATTAAATACACGTCTCGAATGTTTGACGTTGATGTTTATGTTAATTCACTTTTGTTTCGATGATTACTTCAAGAGGAAAATCTTTTATGTTATTTTTCATTTTGTGTTGTAAAACTCATTACTCGTAGGGATTGATTAACAGGTATGAAATTCCTGGAATAAATAATAATAATAAGTTTCTTTATTTTCTCCTCACAATGAAAACCTTATTCTAGGTTTTACATATTATTCGTCTAATTAGGAATGTGAGGAGCTGGTGTCTGAGTTAGGATAATAAATCCCGTTCCTCTGCCACAGAATTGTAGATCATCTATCTATTCACCATCTATCATAATCATAATAACTATTACATCGGTATTGATTGATACTCCAGTAAGCAATTGTCATTTAATTTAAGTGCAAAAATAATGTGTAGGCAGCCATGAAACGACTGTATCGGTAAACTTGCTTGGTGATTATCGAGAAATAATCTTATTTTTATAACTTTGCTTCCGGCACTGGCAAGGTTGTGAGACTTTGCGTTTATGCCAGTATACAACGTGTAACGTTAAAAGCGGAAAACCTCAGACACCCCAACTGATTTTTAATTCAATTGACCTATTTCAGAGAGAAAATAAGTCATCAAAAAAATTGTAAAGGTTTTATGTGCTGCTTTAGTTTTACTGGCCATTCTGGTCGTTTCTTGCGTCTGCGACGACGCTTTGCCGAGGGAGGAGCCGCGCTGACATTGGGTTGCTTGACCAATTAATAAATAGACACGGCAACGTTTTTAATGAAGATTTTTTGAAAAAATTGACCTATATTAAAAAGTGGTTAAATTAAGTCTGCTCGTTATTCTGATCAAACTATTTTCAGGTTTTGCGCATTTAACGTTACACGTTGTAGATGGCAACTAGAGGATCATGTCTAAAGGATGTGTAGTTGTATTGCTCTATGCTCTTTTAAACGTAGTATAGTACCTTCGACATGATATTATTTATTATCTATGAAGCAAAAATGTTTTCTCGAAGACCATTTTCATATAAGTAGAGGTGGTTCTCGAGTGATAATGCAATGATAATTATGTGGTTTCTGCGTCTACCTACACACTGTTGGGTGGACTTACCTACATTTCGTCCGTCAATTCCAGTACTTTCCTGAGATCGACTTTTGCGATAACCAATCTGGTCAATTTTGATCCTTTCAGTCAGAGCTTCAATTCAAGCCTCGCAATTTTATTTCTTCAAAAATAATAAATCCATTCTTACTCTATTTATTTTGTTCACAGGACCTTTACTGCGTTAGGAGTGACTTGGGCAATTTGCTCAAAGCTCTTGGTCGTTTGGACGAGGCAAAGGTAAATATAATTTCCTCCTCGACTTTCTGGTTTGCTCCGAAGTTAACAGGGTTCTCTAAAAGTTTCCTTTGTACAATATCAAATTAGCGTACTCTCTGCTCTGTAAGCGTACACAGCCATTGCGTATATACATCAGAATAATTTGCAACTTGCGTCAGCTTTTCCTTATAATGGTTTCGACTATTAGAACTCATTGTTATTCCAAGTAATACCCTCAAAATGCGTTATTGAAGAGTCCTAGTTGATTGAGACCATTATTAAATCTGTGAAACAGGATGGGAAATCGAATGCTTTGTTTGGCCACACAACTTCCGTTTCCAATCCTGGTGCACCACACAATATGTACAGTCACAAAATATTAAACATCTTATGTGTATCGTTATCTGATAATAAAATTACGTTTGATAAGTTTGATTCCACTGTATATCAATGATTGACATTGACCGAATACAAGGACGTTTCTGCGTAGCATATTTCTACACGTACATTTTTTATTGAAGTTTGCCGTACACATGGGTTCTTATATTGAATTTAAATGATGTACACAATAAAGTACATAATAATTTTATATAATTATGACAGAAACCTTTCCGGGGGAAAGACGGTAGCGTAATATTTTGTGACAGCGTTTTTGCGTTCTTATATCATTACTCTACACAGCATTTGTCCAAAGAATCGTATATTATATTACTAATTTTTTTGTCATGTTATGTGCTAAGATTCAAACCGCTTCTTGTTCTTGACAATGTTGTGTGGAGTATTGAACAGTAAAGGAGAGTAAACTAATTCACATGGCTATACTAAACGTTTGAGACAATATTCAATCCTGTTTTCTTCAAAACCTAGTTAACGTTATAATTCTTGTGCTTGTAGTGATTTCTTATTACAATGGAGGATCAAAGGAGTCTGTAGTGTTTATATCATTAGTGGTATGACGTAGTGAGTTTATTTGTATTGTATGATTTGGTCATCCACATCATGCCTGTCGCAACACTCTGCTCGAAGACAGCGTGAGCTGGACAATGATCCTCTCAAATCATGAATATTTGATTTGCAATATAATTTGTTTATGAAGACGATCGGGTGAAACAAATTGACTCAAAATCAACTAATTTTCTATTATATTTTCACAAGGTGTTGTCTGGTAAGGCAAGTGTAGGTGTGACCGCTGCTGTATCTAGCTGGGTTATGGTTCGTACGACACTCGCTATCCCGCCGCGATGCCGCCGTGTCTGCCGCAGGTAAAGTGGAAAAGGTTTGCAAGAACTAAAGTAAGAACAGGAATCGGATACAACTCGTGCTCTTGACTTATCCATTGTCGTGACCATCCTCTCTCATCGGCTAGGAAGTGGAAGCGTTTCACTTGTGGTTGGCTCGTTTGTTTCGTGACGTATGATTTATTTATTATTTTATGTTTATACAAGACGTATGGTTGCACTGGTTTTTCGTTTGCATTTCCTACTGATGTGTGTGGCAGTCGGCGTAGTCTCGTTTCTCTAGGGTGCTGTTTGCGTAAAGTTTTATGTATGCGATTGATGTTTGGTGATCGTAGCTTTTGGTGTACACGTCGATCACCCAGCATCACTCGTGGCGAACGTGTAATTACTGACATTGGCGTAACATACATTTCAGAACATCATTACATCAAAACATAGTTTCTTTATAGTTATTAACATGTAATTTTTTCGTGTGTGTAGGCTTGTTACTTGAAGGCAATAGAAACGAGGCCAGACTTTGCTGTGGCATGGAGTAACTTGGGATGCGTGTTTAACGCACAGAGTGAAATCTGGCTGGCCATTCATCACTTTGAAAAGGCCGTTGCACTAGATCCGAATTTCTTGGACGCTTATATTAATTTGGGGAATGTTCTCAAAGAAGCAAGAATTTTCGACAGGTGAGTTTAATATATTTCATTGGACTTTTTGAACAAAACAATAAATCAGGACTTTTAATTTTCATAGCACATTTTACACGTGTATAAGTATGCAAATTACATATTAATGTTTTGTCATTACCATTTCGATATCGTAAACTCACATTAATATGGGTCGGCACGTTAATTAGCAATAATTTTCCATGTTCAATAGGGCCGTGGCTGCGTATCTTCGCGCTCTGAATCTGTCGCCAAACAATGCCGTGGTTCACGGCAATTTGGCGTGTGTTTACTATGAACAGGGATTGATTGACTTGGCAATTGACACGTACAGACGAGCCATTGAGTTACAACCGAACTTCCCCGACGCATATTGTAATTTAGCAAATGCACTAAAAGAGAAAGGGCAAGTAGCTGATGCTGAAGAATGTTACAACACAGCTTTAAGACTATGCCCGTCACACGCGGACTCACTCAACAATTTGGCGAACATCAAGCGTGAACAAGGCTACATCGAGGAAGCAACTCGTTTGTACTTGAAAGCTTTGGAAGTGTTCCCCGAATTTGCCGCAGCTCACAGCAATTTAGCTTCAGTATTACAACAGCAAGGCAAGTTAACCGAGGCCCTCATGCATTACAAAGAGGCGATACGCATTCAGCCTACTTTCGCTGATGCGTACAGTAATATGGGCAACACGCTTAAAGAGATGCAGGATGTAGCGGGTGCGTTGCAATGCTACACTAGAGCTATACAGATCAATCCTGCATTCGCTGATGCCCACAGTAATCTTGCTAGCATCCACAAAGATTCTGGAAACATTCCTGAAGCTATTCAGTCGTATAGAACGGCTTTGAAATTGAAACCTGACTTCCCCGATGCGTATTGCAATTTGGCTCATTGCTTGCAAATTGTTTGCGACTGGACTGATTATGAATCGCGGATGAAGAAGCTCGTCAGCATCGTGGCAGAGCAACTTGAAAAGAACAGACTGCCGTCAGTTCATCCTCATCATTCCATGTTATACCCACTTACACACGATTACAGAAAGGCTATTGCCGCGCGACATGCTAACCTTTGTCTCGAAAAAGTGCAAGTTCTACACAAGCCACCGTTCAAGTTCCCCCGAGAGTTGCAAGGGCGTCTTCGTATCGGTTACGTGAGCAGCGACTTTGGAAACCACCCAACCTCTCATTTGATGCAATCCGTACCAGGCTTGCACGACAGAGTCAAAGTAGAAATCTTCTGCTACGCTCTGAGCCCAGATGATGGCACCACATTCCGTTCTAAGATCGCGCGAGAGGCGGAACACTTTATTGACTTATCACAGGTCCAATGTAACGGCAAAGCGGCCGATAAAATTTACGGCGACGGTATTCACATTCTCGTCAATATGAACGGTTATACAAAAGGAGCGCGCAACGAGATATTTGCGTTGCGACCGGCCCCCTTGCAGGTTATGTGGCTCGGATATCCGGGAACGAGCGGGGCCAGCTACATGGACTATCTAGTGACGGATGGAGTTACGTCGCCAATCGAACTGGCGAGTCAGTACAGCGAGAAAATGGCGTACATGCCGCACACATACTTCGTGGGCGATCACAAGCAAATGTTCCCGCATTTGCAAGAACGACTGATCCTCAGTGACAAACTAAAAACTCATAATAACTTAGGAAGTGTAGCCGACAATGTGGCCGTCATCAATGCTACGGACTTGTCGCCACTTGTGGAGACCACAGACATTAAAGAGATCAAGGAAATTGTAAGAGCCGCTCGACCATTAGAGATTTCCTTGAAAGTAGCTGAATTACCGACCACGACGCCTATTGAGACCATGATTGCGTCAGGACAAATACAGGTAAAAACACAATATTTATATAAATTATTACTCCGTTATATTCTCAAAGAAACAACGGTATGGTAACATATTGTTCGTTCGTTTTCAGACATCAGTAAATGGAGTGATTCTTCAAAATGGACTAGCGACGACACAGACGAACAACAAAGCCGCCACTGGCGAAGAAGTGCCACAGTCTATTGTAATAACAACTCGTCAACAATACGGACTACCAGATGACGCAGTGGTGTACTGTAATTTCAACCAACTGTACAAAATTGACCCACTTACATTGCATATGTGGGTGTATATATTGAAGAATGTTCCGAACAGTGTTTTATGGCTGCTTAGATTCCCCGCCGTTGGGGAGCCTAATCTTCAGAATACGGCTCAACAACTAGGTAAGAAATGATCTGACCACATTGTTATTTGTGTTATATTTTCGCCAAATCGCATTGGCCACGGTGTTAAATGCTTACGCCTTCTCTGTTTGAGAAGAGGCTTTTACTTTACAAACGGGCAACACATAATTGCTTGATATTTTACTCTCACTCTTGCTACAGTATAATACCGTGTCGCATTCATGGCTGTTCAGTCAGTCAGTTAATCTAACTGATATAATAACTATCTGCAACAGAGCATTGTCCATTTCATAACGAACAATCTACAGAAAGGGAGTAAGCTACAGAAATAATTAAAACAATAATTACAGACTCATTCCAGCAATAATTTACAAACAATGAGTCACATAGATTAACTAACTGATTGCCGGTTGATAAAGCAAAACAACAACTATCAGGATGGCGAGATTGTGTCGGATTGCCGTCCTATCGGATTATTAAAGTGAAGAAAGAAAGAAAGAAAATACATTTATTTACCACAGAGTAAAATACACAATACACCAGATACATACATCAGATAAAAACAAAGGAAGAAAGAGAAGGAAGAGAGAGTGCACCTGTGTCTGCGCGTACACTTGTGCACTAATATCTCCCGCACCGAAGTCTCCGTTGAGATTGGCTGCCGTGACCGAAATACGGTCCGGAGGACTTTATTTTATTTATCAACATTTCTTCTTATTTTTACACAGGTCTTCCACCCGGCCGCATAATCTTCTCGAACGTGGCCGCTAAAGAGGAGCATGTGCGTCGTGGACAGTTGGCGGACGTTTGTCTGGATACGCCATTGTGTAACGGACACACGACCAGTATGGACATCTTGTGGACTGGCACGCCGGTCGTTACGCTGCCTGGCGAGACCCTAGCTTCCAGGTAAACTTAGAAATTTTCAAAACTGCAGCTTAACATGATACGTGGCTGGGACCGCAAAAAGCAGGAGAAATTGAGGGGTCTTTGACCAAGAGTTGATAGAACGGCCAAACACAAAAAATACATTCAGTCATATTATTTAAAAGTTCATTTCAGTCATTTTTTTTGTTGAAGAGTTAATAGCATAACACTACCACAAAGCCGACAATTCCTGCTGTGATTTGATCTTGATAGATGTACAATTGTCTTCAATTACAGCTTGTACGCAGCCACGATTATACTGGATGTTTTTTTTTACAGGCTCCAAATTTTTTCAGGGTGTTCTACCCATTACTATGAACAACTTTCACTGTGGAACTAACTCTAAAATAACGAAATCAAAATCAGCTGTTTAGTACAAAAGTTCAATACCTACTTGACCAAAATGTATGAAACAGCTGATTTTTTTTCATATTCATGGGTAGAACACCTGTAAAAATTTAGAGATGGTAAAAAAAAACATGCTGTATATTTACTATACCACCAAGGAGGTGGCCGATTCAGCAGTTCCATACAGAATGAATACTTTGTGGTGCAAACATTGTATTCAACTCATTTTTATGTTCTATGTTATGGGTTACGTGTCCGCACTTAGTCCTTCAAGTGGACCATCCTCCGTGGACCATGGCGGCCGTCGGTGGTTATTCCAACCCGTCCAACTCTATCCAGAAGTTAATTAAGTCTCAACTCGTTTATATTATTTTTACAGAGTGGCAGCATCTCAGTTGAACACGCTCGGCTGTCCCGAGCTGATCGCGAGAACGAGGATAGAATATCAAGACATAGCTGTAAGACTAGGAACCGATAGGGAATAGTAAGTATTTTGTAATATCACAAACATACAATACTATCAGGAGAACAAATCAGTCAACCACTCATGTAGAGTGTTATTGGGCATTATATTCTGCTCATTAAGATAAAGTTCCCTTATTCGTTATGGCTAAGATGTATGTTAAAGAAATAATATTAAATAAAGTAAAAAAAATGGCAGAGTCCATCCTATTCTTATATTGAGATTGCATGTTAGCAGCTACTTATAGCGTTGAGTAATACTGTTACTCAGCACTGGCCTGGAACAATCTGGCCCGGAAAATATATCGTGTCCTGCCATGTATTCGAACAACGACGAAAAGTAGACATCATTTTCATTTTGGATGTCCAAATAATGCTTTTCCATCTTCCTTTTCAGTTTAAAAGGCATCCGCGCTAAGGTTTGGGCAGCGCGCTCCGAGAGTCCGCTCTTCGACTGTAAAGCGTACGCCACCGGTTTAGAAATGTTATACAATAAGATGTGGCAGAGGTACGCGCGCGGTGACCGTCCTGATCACATAAAGGCGGATAAATAGACTGCGGTTCGCACCGGCAAAAACAATGACGGGACATCTAAGAAACGCCGATGGTGCTAAGTGACAGTGTGAACCAGTAAGTGAAAGTTAGAACGGTTTCAAGTTATCGTCTTAATTTGTGAGTGCCGACGATCAAGCCGAGTGTGGACTGCGTGTGATAGTACTTGTATGAGCTGGAAGCTCTGTTTAGATACGATTGTCAGCCGGTGTCGATCAACCTGATCAATGTAGTTGTACTTTAATGAAATTGTACTTTATAGACATTGATCTGACCTTCATCGCCCGTTAGGTGACTGATCAAATTCTGTATGTTATATAATTTGGTTGGTTTTAAAAGTCGATATCCCAAGCGTCCTTTGTGGATTTGATACGACAATTTTCTAGGGCGATGGATTTATCAGTGATATAGTTGATCATGACCCGGCAACGTTTAACTTACGGTAAGTTACTACACTAAACAGGCTCTCAGATGTAAAAACATGAAATGTATGCTTGCTAGTTTTCGTGTATCTCAATATCTTCCTGGTGTCGTATTATGACGGCTTAATGCCATCATGATTCCAGTGCAAGAGAGAGACGGATTTATACATAACCAATAGCACCATCCCTTTTTCGCACTGGAATCATGATGGCACTAACACTTCGGAATACGGCCCCTGATCTGTAGTTGTGCGCTAAAGGGTTCCTAGCTGTAATCTTACGAATGCAATACTGGTTAAGTTCTAGCTGAACTGTGTGAAAACGAAAAATAAATATTGAGCAATAATATTATCTAAAACTAAGTAGTAAAGTGCCCTTTATAACTGTAAAATATTACAGAGTTGTGTAATATGTTACAGGTAATTGGTGTAATTTAAATATAATTATGTTGCTTATAGTTGTTTTGCAGAAGTTGTTGCATAGCTTGTATTCAAGTTCAATGTTATAAATATCTAGTTATTTAGTCAATTTGAATCCTGAATTACCTCTAGAGAAAACAAATAAACCGTTTTATTGTATATCACATAAAAGACAGTAGTAGATGAAGTTCTTCAAACTCAAATCGATTCATATCAATAAATAGACTATAATGTGCTAGAACCTAATCTAGATAGGCAGATACGGATGTTGACGTAACATGGAGTCGTTTTTAATGAGGCCTTAAACACATTGTGTTTGTATTGCATTTGCCAAAGCTATGAGTAATAATTAATTGTTATTTAAACTGTACTGTGACGAATGGAACATTATGTCTCTCTTATACCAAACACGTAGGCCGATGAGACTGGAGCCTACGTAATAGTAGGGGAGCCCAAGCGGGGATTTTTGAAGTGACTCGAGCGTGTCAGAAAATTATATAGGGAGAATCCTTGCATCCTTTAAAGTACCTCTACGAAGTATGAACCCTCCATATGGTGGGGTGTGTTGAGGGGAACCCGTCTGATTGGTAAAAAAAAAATCGATCCATAGAAAAACTCGAGCGCGTCAGATTAAGAGAAAGTTGATTAATTACTTTGAGAAGATTGTATATCTCAATAATCTGACAATTGAGCGTGACATTAAGAAACAAGCGAGTTTCGAAGTTGTAAAAAAAAAAACGTCACCTTGAAATACTCGAGCGCGTTTCAATTTTTTTTTATTTTGAAGGAAACACTATTAGAATTACAAAGAATTAATAATCTGACAGTTTTCATGGGGCGATGTTAGTAGAATCGTGGAGCAAAGGTGAAGCGTACAGCGGCTGAGAGCTGTGTATTCCACTCCGCGTCTCACTTTCTTTCTCGCTCTTTCTCTATCTCTCACTCTCTCGCACCGTCCCTAAACTAACGTTTGCCACCATGATGGCATCTCAGCTGATCACAATAGCGTGCTCGTTTTTGGTAGACGCTCGACGTTTTCGTTTGTTTGTGGTGTTTTGTAATTGTTTTGTGAATTTAATGCGATTAGTTTTACATTCATTACAATAATAAGTAACGTAAGTGTGAAATGTGTTTTTTGTGGAAAAGAACTTGGGAAAAAATTAAAAAAATTATTCCAGATCCAATTTCTGTACGTTAATGCGGATATATTATTTCTAAATTTCCTTCAAAATGGTCAGACTAGCGATATCCCTCCATATAATTGTCAGATTATTATTCAGGAGGACTATGACATCAACTTGACCCTCCTGCATAAAAATCTGACGCGCTGGAGTATCTCAAGATCACCTTTTTTTTTTACATATACAAAAATATATAATGAGTTTGTGTCAGATATTTTAATAGGACACTTTTTAAGCTTTAGTTGACATACACTTTGAATGTCTGACACGCTCGAATAACTTTTTTTTTTTTTTTCAGCTGCTCGTTACGGCCAGCCCCCTTGAATTAATCGACAGATTAATATCTAATAGTTACCAGAAATATAATGCGCGTACATACTGTAAATGACTGACGCGCTCGAGTTTTTCTAAGAATCAATTTTTTTTTACTAATCAGACGGGTTCCCCACAACACACCCCACCATATGGAGGGTTCATACTTGGTACATTAAAGGATGCAAGGATTCTCCCTATATAATTTTCTGACATGCTCGAGTCACTTCAAAAATCCACTCTTGGGCTCCCCTACTATAAGACTGAATTTCCGGAACACTAACAGTGCAGACAGTTAATAAATTAGTTCAATTATAGTTATTGTCGCTGCAAGCCGTTGGCGTTTATAGTGTTATAAGAGACTTGTTATTCTAAGAAATCATTTGTGATACCAACATTACTATTATAAAACGGCCATGCTTGACGAGTATAGTTTTAGACAACTTTTACCCATCGATTGTAATACTTTAGATGCAAATTTCTATGTTCTAAGTTATGGGGTTTAGTTTCCACACTTAGTCCTTCAAGTGAACCATTGTGCGTGGGTTATGGCGGCTCTCGGTGGCTCTCGGTGGTTATTCCAACCAGCCCATCAATAGACGCAGATTTTTCAATTAATGCCTTTCAATAAAAGTTGTTTTTCGTAAATAATTTTATTTTTCGTTATTTTAGAATATATCATTTTTTTTCCTGTATTCTGACTTTTGATTTTGCATGATGAGTTTATAAAATGTATTTTGTATTGAATTATTGTTTTTGAATTACATTTATTCAAGTTGCTATATAATTATATCTATTCCAATATTATGAAGTAGTTTCTGATTCTACTCAAGGTGTTTTAGCCTTCGAAATTGTAATAATTAATCATAATGTCTAAAGTAATTGGAAAAGTTAGAGAGAGAGAGAGGGAGCATTATAGTGAGTTTGGAATAAACTCTGCTATTTATTTATTAATTGCTCATGAAATTCTTAGCTAGTTAAACAGGAGGTTACGAATGATGCTATGAACTATAATGTTGTCTTCTCGCAATAAATGAGCATACAGTAGTGTAAGGTTTTATGGATATAAATGTGACTTATCCAATTGTTTTGTCATTGTCTGCTGAATGGTTGTAAATAGTAATTAAGCCTAGACTATTATGAATTAAAAAGAAAAATATATTGTGGTTTTATTTTTCTTTTTCGTTCCTGTTATTTCCGGAACCGGTTACTAATTTAGATCAACTACGACAAAATATAGGTATACTTAAAAATTAAGTAAAACTGAATTTGTTTTAAAAGCTACTTTAGTCCCGAAGCACATGCATATTTTTGTGCAAGAAATACCCTAAAATATACAACCTACCTTATATACTCAGTGATAGTGTTGCTGGTAAAATCAGGTTTACTTGAGGAAAGTTTCTCTACTATCGAGAGTCAACAAAGTCCCCGAATGGACAGTCTCGCGTGGACCTTGCGAGATTCCTAGCAGACAATATCCGCTTAACCCATTCACTGCCTTTCTGAAAAGTAACGATATTACCCAGATGCCGCCATACTGTACTATGCAGACCGCCCATCGGCGGTCCCGGCATCTCGATTATGTATTCTTGCCCGCCGATGGGCGGGCTCAGCGCTGAATGGGTTAATCTGCAATAAATCGCCTGGAGATACTGTCCTACGAGGATCGTATGGACATTCTCGCGGGCGCGTGCGACAGGTGTTATTAACCACAAGCGCGGTGGGTGGCGCGCGCCCGGATCGGACTTGTTACAAGATTTTATTTAGTTTTTTTTCCAAATCTGCTGTGCGATTCTGTAACCATCTCACCGTGATAACTTGGGTGAAGTGAGCGTGGAGCGAGTCGTCAATCCCTAGCATCATGACTCACAGATCACTCTAAGCTCACTTCACCTTAGTTATCACGGTGAGATTTTTCCAGAATCGAACGGCAGTTGAGCGCCGCATTGTACCGCGGGACGCGGGTTACACGCGTCAGAAGATACAGCTCTCGCACATAGGTTACGATTACGAATTCTCCTCTAGTACTTGTCATGAACGGGTACATGTGTCAACTTTGAACGGACGTTTTTTTTTTTTTTTTGCCTAATAATAAATTAGCAATTAAGAACTCGACCGTCACTAATGAGACACAATTATGTATTTTATATTGTTACCGAATTTAATAAGCTTGCCTAACCGACGAGGGGATCCTATAATGGCAGTCTACGGCGATTATCACACTGCACCAAATAGCAAAATTAATGATTTTGGTCTCGAAAAAAAATCAGCAGTTCTCTACATTTTGAAGAGTTCTGCGAACATAAATGTAGGGAAACATTTATGAACAGCAGATTTTTTTTCGCGACCGATTTCGTTAATTTGTTGTATAACGTCAGAAAAGGTGATAACAAGTATGTGGTATAATTTATTACTTATAATATGTGGTTTCCATACTATACTAATTTCGTATCTATACTAATTTCTTCTCTCCACTCGTTTAAAATACCTTAATCCTTAGATAAAAGAAAAAAAAAAAAAACATCAAAAACGCGGTACAAAGCGCAGGCCACCGCCAGCTATCGAGCGAGCAAGCGAGCTGGCGGACGAAGCGAGGCGAGGGAAACTATGTGGGTCCACACCGAAAACTAGAGCCAAACGGGCGAGCGAGGGGAGCGTTCCGTCTCATGTCACTCGAGTGTCGACTAGTTCGAAGAAGATCGCCAAAGCGGGAGCGGGCGGGTGCATAGGTCAAGGCGGGCGGGTGCTGCGAGGCTGGCGGGCGGTTGAGCCGAGCGAGCATCGTTCCACCTCTTCATATTTTGGTTCACACCGAGAACTACAGAGCTAAGCTACGCTAACAAGGTGAACGAATAGCATCGTTGGATATTTCGTTCCCATCGTTTGTATCGCTGACGTAGCATATCTCTGTAGTTCGGGGTGTGAACCGAAGTATGAAAAATTGGTGAAACGATGCTCGCCCGGCTCGCTCGCTCGCTAACTGGCGGTGTGGCCTGCACTCAAAGGGGGATTTCAGCCTGCCTTCAAGGATGCTACACCTCTGAACTTCCGCCGAACACAATACAACATATAGGTACCTACCTAGGTACATTTTTGAGATATCCTGGCCTGGTGCCGATTCTATTGTTCACAAACTAAACTAAGTTTAAGTTCAGTGCATCTTTTTCTTTCTATTTCGTTAAGAAAAGGACAGAAGATAAATGTCAGTTTAGTCCTGTAGAATTAGATACTCCATAGACAAGTTTAGACTTCATTAAAAAATTGGCTACTAAAAATACGTCAGGCGCTGACTAATTTGACAGGACTAAACTAATATTTAACTTCTGTCCTTTTCTTAATGAAATAGAAAGAAAAAGATGCACTGAACTTAAGTTTAATCTAGTTTGTGAACGAGGGAATCGGCGGCCATGTATAACTAATGTTACTAAATAATAATGACGTTCACCATTTTAAGAACTACGAAAAATGCGATGTCAATTAATATCATAGATTTAGTATATAGCATAATTTATTTATTTATTTAATTTTAAAGAAAGCTTACAGACTAATAACAATTTTGAATTTCGTACATAAGTAGTGACATTTGCTAATTACAAGCTTCCACATATTGAATATAATCATCCTATAACGTTCCCACTGCTGGGCCACAGGTCTCCTCTCTGTGAGAGGTAATTAGTATATACTAGTAGATTAATACCATGGACATGCGTTTGACAGTAATTAGAATACGGGTCTTATAAAGACTATCAAACGCCTATACAAAAATGAAACCTTTATTACCTTCCTCACCACTAAAAGCATTAATTTTTAAAATCCCCAGGCACTTTGGATTCCGTAATAGCCACTAGTACGGTTTACCCAACTTCCAACGTCTAACAAAGCCAAACAATCGAAATAGACTTCACGTCAATACACATTTATAGCAGCGCGGCGCGGGTCAGGAACCGGGATCAAACTCGCGATCTCACGTTTACCAGTCTGGACAGTCTGTGTCTAATTAAGAAATCATACATTGTCCGAAAGGTTACGCAGAGATGCACCTATAGTCCACCCACATTTTGCCGTTTTGTTTAAGTCCCATGTAACAGGGGACGAGGCTCTTGCCATCACCGGGCGCGAATCCGAATACGAGCTGTTACTTGGCCCGATCTGGGCATCGAACCCAGTACCTCACGCTCAACAATAGCTAAAGCAAGCAATAGCAGTAGCTAAAGTATTAGGCAAACCAATTGCCTTCATTTCCCAAAAATATACCTACCATGGATTTTATTTTATTGTTTTATAATTGCATTTGCGGTATGTTTACTTGATATTAAGACAATTTAGGAATTCGAAGATTTTGTTACGGTAGGAACTGTATTTTCTACTTCTAAATTTGTCATCGTCTGCCTAGCCTTTTCCCAACTATGTTGGGATCGGGGTCCAGTCTAACCGGATCCAGCTGAATACCAGTATTTTAATGGAGCGACTGCCTATCTGACCTCCAGAGCCCAGCTACTGGATACCCCTTGGTAAAACTGGTTGTCAGTATTTCGGGTTTTTGACTACCCGTAACGACTGTCAATGACCCACAAATGGCAGCTGGGACCAACGGCGTGCTTACCGAGGCACGGAGGGGTCTCGGTATGTAAAGATGGTCACCAATCCACAGACCAACCGCGGCAAGCATAAGCTTAACCTGATCGATCCACCTGTGCGGCTGTTACAGGTTTCTAGATTTTATTTATCATTATTATTCATTATTTACAGCCTGCATCACAACAAGAATCCATACCAGACGGAACCGAATCCTCGACAACTCCTATACTATATGCATCCACAGACAGTGGCGCCGATTCCCTTGTTTACAAACTAAACTTTTAAGTTCAGTGCATCTTTTTTTTCTATTTTTTAAATAAAAGGACAGAATATAAATGAGTTAATAAATATCAAACGCCAATATGTCCATAATAAGTGAAAAGGAGATATCATAGTATTTTCATTTGCAGGTGCGGACAATGTTATTTTTTGCCCAATGTTTTTCTAGTAAATAAGTGGACATATTAGAATTCGTAAAATATTGAAATATGTATATATTTTTTTTTATGTAAAAAAGTATTTTTTTGTCTGTGGTAGACATATTGGCGTTTGATATTTATCAACTCAAATATTAGTTTAGTCTTGTCAGATTAGTCAGCGCCTGACTCACACATTGCACATCAAATGTCTACAAACGACAAAAAGGCGATACCTACGAAAAAAAAAAAAAGCAAAAGATATAAGTAAAGGAAATTTTAGATGCATTTATTGAAGGAGAAAAAAATTGTCATCGAAGATCAAAATTAACATTTAGAAAATGTGAGTGTTAGTTCTAAGAGACCTTATGACAGTATAGAAACAAATGTATAATATTTTTACTTGATTTGATTTTATTGGTGTTTATAATAGGCACCCATACCACATCGAAAAGCAGAAAAAAATAATATATAAGGTGTTAAAAAATTAACCTCACAAACTTTAAAGAGGTGCTTTAGACCATCGAACTGAACAACTTTCACTATGGGACCAACTCTGAAATCACAAAAAAAAATGCAGTTCCATACATTTTGACGATTCGTACGAACTGTAGGGAACAGCTGATTTTTTTTCGCTATTTTAGGTTTGGTCCCATAGTGAAAGTTGTTCAGTTTGATGGTCTAAAGCAGTTCTTAAAGTTTGTAAGGTTGATTTTTTAACACCTTATACAACGTATAACGTTAAATGCGCAAAACCTGAAAATAGTTTGATCAGAATATCGAGCAGAATTCAATGAACCACTTTTTAATATAGGTCACATTTTTCAAAAAATCTTCATTAAAAACGTTGCCGTGTCTATTTAATAATAGGTCAAGCAACCCAATATCAGCGCGGCGCAACGGCCCGGTGATGACTCCTCCCTCGATAAAGCGTCGTCGCAGACGCAAGAAACGATCAGAATGGCCAGTAAAACTAAAACAGCACATAAAACCTTTACAATTTTTTTAATTACTTATTTTCACTGTGAAATAGGTCAATTGAATTAAAAATCAGTTGGGGTGTCTGAGGTTTTGCGCATTTAACGTTACACGTTGTATATAACAATATTTTAACGGCACGGTTGGCGCAGTGGTTAAGCGATTGACTGCTGCGCTGCGTGTCGCGGGTTCGTTTCCCGCACGGTACAAATATTTGTATGACCTACAAGTAGTTGTTCCGGGTCTGGCTGTTTGTGTATGTGAGTTTAAATGTTTGTAAACGCACCCACAATACAGGAGAAGTTTCTAGTGTGGGGCAAGGTTTTGTAAAAAAAAAAAAAAATATATAAAATACACCCAAAAACACTTCTTTTTTTTGCAGTCGGTTTTCATCGATATTTTTATCGATCAAATATTTACATATACCAACCTCTCTTCCCTAGTTGAGGCTAGAGTTGCATGTGTGCATTCAGTGACTGTATCTATACTTTCTAGTGCCCGCCTCTTTTGAGCATGTGTACAATCAGATAGCACAAACTTGTTACGCCTATTTTTAGGCGTGTGTGCCAAAAAAGCATCATGTGTCGGCACATCCCATCTCAATGGTCGGCACACATGATACAGAAGATAAATATTGGTTTAGTCCATTGAGGTTTTCTATGTCTATGGTTTAGTCAAATTAAGATACTCCATAGACAAGTTTAGACGTGATTAAAAAATTGGCTTCTAAAAATACATAGATTTACGTCAGGCTCTGACTAATTTGACAGGACTAAACTAATATTCATCTTCTGTCCTTTTCTTAATGAAATATAAAGAAAAAGATGCCCTGAACTTAAATTTAGTTTAGTTTGTGAACAAGAGAATCGGCGCCAGTACCTTTCTGAACGAAACGAAAATAGACACAAAGGAGATGTTAGGTTTTTTTATGGAGGCTCAGCTTTTATTCGAAACTGCTATAAAACGTGAAGAGATTATACATATTTATATGAAAGTATATAAATTAAGGAGACTTGTTATATATTTTTAATTTTTTTTAGAAGCACCTATCTTTAGTTATTATATTTTAAAATAATTATTGTTTAAAGAATTAAATTGCAACCCACAGTAATTATTGATTTTGGCCACACTGATCTGTTGGATATCATTATTATCATTGTGAATGTCAATCAAGTGTCAAATTCAATTCAATGTCAATGCGTTTGCGTCTAAACAACGGAACGGATACGAGGCCCGGTGCAGGTTGGCGTACTACACACTAACGAGTACTTTATGAGGCCCTCTCAGATGATGATTTCGCTAATATCAAGTAAAAAATACAAATGTAGAGACGCCAGCACATCAAGCTATCCGAAACTGTCAAATTTTCCCAATCAACTATGAACCTTATGCTCTAGCGATAAAGTTGAAAATCTATTAAAGAAATTTGACAGATTGTAGTAACTTGATGTCCTGGCGTCTGTACCAAATCATAGAAATAATTATAATTTGCCATTTAATATTGTTTTAAAAAATATTTTAAATAACATTAAGGTGTATAATTTGCTTTACAAAATGATATTAAACAGTTTTTTTCTTTGTTTCACTGTGCAAAAATAATATTACGTTAAAAAATATCTGGATCTAAAATAATATTAATTTATTAAATAATGGTGCATTTAATGTTTTTTTTGTAAGGCCATCCTGGATAATTTTGGATAATTTTCCCTATCAGAAAAACCGCACATGATAGTTGTTCAAAAACAAAATTATTTTAAGCCCATTTAATAACATGTCGTGTGCTAACAAATGGTCAAGTGTGACACGGAAACAGCTGTAATTGGTTGAATTAATTTTATTATCAACATCAATCGCATCACTTGACTTGCGTTTAATTTTGACGCGTCGATAATTTTCGTTCCAGAAACTGGTCCTGTGCCCCGCAGATTTGTTCCTGCCTTAAGTTGTTTCTACGCCAGTTTTGCCAAAAACCGTCCACCGGTACACCAGCTGTACTCGCAACACAATGTGTCCCGTGCCCAACGCCAACGGCTACCTGTACGTACCTCTGCGGGATGTTTTGATAAAGGAGAACCAGAGGCAACCGCAGGGCCCTGCTTTCTGTATGATTTATATCGATATAATAAACAGTCGACGGCGCTGAAAATAATGTATGTAGATATTTTGCGGAATATTTGCACTTTACCCCGCATATAATTTATGACATGTTTGAAAAGATAAAGAATGTTTTAGACATGGGTGCGTTAGCCTATTGAGGTCTGAATAAAACTTATAAAAAGAACACTAAAGAAAACCCTCTGCATTTATGAAAAATAAAAAGAACAATTAATAAATAGAACATCCTGTAAAATTTGGAGACGGTAAAAAAAATCATGCAGTATAACTAGATGACGTCAAAGGTTACATACAAACATAAACGTACTAAAATAATAATAAAACTATCATTTTATTTTCCAGTCTTACTCTTTCCGACAAATATATGATTGAACCTAGAACTGACGACACGCATCCGCATAGTGACTTACTGAGCTATAGCGCGACATTGTAGCTACTAGTAAGGTAAAAAGTTTTAGATCCTCAAACTAGCAAAAAGATTTTTGTGAGTTAGTTATTTTTTTTTTATTTTTTTTTTTCAATTATTTTTTCCTCAAGTTTCAAAACCATAATAATCGTTCGGTAAATTGAATACCTAAATAAGATGTTTACAGATTCGGGTACAATCACAAAGCAACAAAATGGTGTAATTAATAATATTATTGTAAACTCTAAAATAAAAGTAAACTTGTTTTTAAATTTTGGTAAACTCTATTCCTAGTAGAGCTAGAGCAATGGTTTTTGTTCATTAAAATTTGAATTTTAAAAGGGTTATTCCCTAATAAAATTTATGGAAACGACGTCACGTAACGGTTTCCGTTTCGTACAAAACTCAAAAATACGAGGGTTTACTTATTATGCGGCAATAGAAATGTTGGCGCGGTCCGTTCCCTCCAAGCCGCCGCGCATTCATGGCATTTCATTGTACGCGGCAGTCGCGGCCTCGCCACCGCGGGGGGATCGCGTGCTTACGTTGTTGCGTTGCCATGCTGTGCCGCACGCACACTGCTCTATTTACTACACCGCTCATAATCGTCGTTATCGAAGTGTTTCCGTGTAGTACATGCGTAGACAACAGCTGAACATGACCGTGCGCGACTTACGAACTCAACTTTCATTCAACAAAACTCTATTCTGACAAGTGACGAAAATGATATGGACACAGTGCTGTTTAAAATGATAATTAACGCGATATTCTTTTGTTTAGTGATGGGCGCGGCGCTTACGGAAGCGCCTGACGATGCAGATGTTTGTTTCCGTGTGTCCGGTGAGAATGGTGTGGTGGAGTGCAACGTACGGACACTGTCGTCGGACAGGGACGTCGCCGGTTCGATGCACTCGGATGGCGCGGAGCGGCTCGCGATCCGGTGCAGCCCGCTGCTACTGGAGAGCTCTCTGCGAGACCATCACTTCGGAAGAATGCAAGGTTTGGCAGAGATAACCATAGATAACTGCAAAATACTGCGACTGCCTGGCAATGTGTTCGAGGGGCTGCGAGGTTTGAAGACATTGAAGATTCGCTCTATGAACAACGAGTGGAGCAACAATAAAGAATTGGAACTATCTCTAGGAGCTTTCAACGGACTGAGGGAGCTGCACACGTTAGACCTGGGTCACAACAACATAAGAAAGATACCTTCGGACCTGTTTTGCGCGCTGGAAAACATAATTTCACTTAATTTAACGCATAACAAAATCAAGTTTGTCGACGAACTGGGTTTCGGTCATAAATGCGGGTCCACATTGCAGACTATAGATTTAAGTCATAACGACATCATGTCGCTGCCAGCTGACTCCGAAATTTTACATTTGCGTCGGTTGACACAGTTATTCCTTCAAAATAATAAAATTAACGAGCTCCCAGGCGAAGTTTTTAGTGACTTACTGTCGTTAAAAGTTGTTAACCTTTCGGATAACGCTATTAGTTATTTACCAGACGGTTTATTTTATAATACTAGAGAAATTCGTGAAATTTATATACAAAATAATGAACTGGAAAGTTTGCCTAAGAGAATATTCAATCGGTTGGAACAATTGCTCGTTTTAGATCTTTCGGTGAATAAATTGAGGAGCGACCACATAGAAGATGAAACGTTCGGTGGTCTAATAAGATTAATCGTGCTCGACCTGTCCCATAACACGGTGGCCCGGGTCACACGCAACATGTTCAAAGACTTGTTCTTTTTACAAATTTTGAATCTGTATAACAACACCATAGCGTTCATAGAGGATAATGCATTTTCGCCGCTTTTTAATCTACACACCTTGAACTTAGGTCAGAACAAGTTACAAGCTATTGAAGACCATATATTTAATGGATTATTTATATTAAATAAACTAAATTTAAATAATAATATGCTATCTTATATCAGTGAGAATGCATTTGGAAATTGTTCAGATTTGAAAGAATTAGATCTAAGTTCTAATAAGATTGCGAAAGTCCCTGATGCAATTATGCAATTACCGTACTTGAAATCGCTAGACTTAGGTGAAAATTCATTAACAGAGATTGCAAATAGTTCGTTCCAGAACCTATCGCAACTGACCGGTCTACGTTTAATCGACAATCAAATTGGAAACCTTACCGCGGGCATGTTCTGGGGCTTGCCAAGCCTGCAAGTACTCAATTTGGCCAAAAATAAAATACAGTCAATCGAGACTGAAACCTTTCAAAAGAATACCCAATTGGAAGCCGTGCGTTTGGACGGTAACTTCATTTCTGACATTAACGGGGTGTTTGTGGCGCTGACTAAACTGTTATGGCTTAATTTATCCGAGAATCATTTGGTATGGTTTGATTACGCTTTCATTCCGGGAAGCTTGAAATGGTTGGACATCCACGCGAATTTCATTGAGATTCTTGGTAATTACTATAAAATTCAGAACGAGCTTCACGTCAAAACATTAGACGCCAGTCATAACCGTTTAGTGACCCTGTCACCGATGTCAATACCAAACAGCGTAGAGCTTTTATTTATCAACAACAATTTCATTACAAGTATTGAGACGGATACATTCCTCGAGAAGAGAAATTTAACTCGAGTTGATATGTATGCCAATGAGATTGAAAGTTTGGACATAAATAGTTTACGTGTTTCAAGAGTGACAGATGAACGAGTGCTGCCTGAGTTTTACATTAGTGGCAATCCCTTCCGATGCGATTGCACAATGAAATGGCTTTTACTCATCAATTCCATTACGTCTCGCGAATACCCGCGCGTAATGGACTTGGAGAATGTAATCTGCAAGGAATCCTACGTACGCGGCGTGAAATATCTCCCGGTCAGTTCTCTCCATATCAAAGACTTTTTGTGTAAATACGATAGTTACTGCCCTGATGGCTGTCATTGTTGCGATTTCAATAACTGTAGCTGCAAAACAGTGTGCCCGATTAATTGTTCGTGTTATCACGATTCGGCGAAAAGTACTAGCGTTGTTGATTGTTCTGTTAAACAATTGAAAGCAATACCTCAGAATTTTCCTGTAGATGCAACTCATATTTATTTGGATGGTAATATTTATAGCGAACTTAACGAATCTGTTTTCGATTCTATGCGTAAGGCCGTGGTTGTATATCTCAATTCAAGTAATATAATAAACATACATAACAATACATTCAGCCATCTAAGAGACCTAAGAATCCTACACTTGGACAACAACAAACTGAAACAATTACTGGGTCTCGAGTTCTCAAAGCTAAGCAACTTGAAAGAACTGTATCTTCAAAGTAATTTAATTGAGTACATTTCTAATGAAACTTTTTCCCTTTTGGGAGCTCTAGAAGTTTTGCGACTGGATGGAAACAGACTCGTGAATTACGGTCTGTGGCATTTAGACAATAACAAGAAGTTACAAACATTGTACATTGGTAGCAACAACTGGTCCTGTGATTGTAAATATTTGCAAGGTTTTTTAACTTATGTATCTCAGAACATCGAGAAAATAATCGACATTCCCAACCTGTGGTGTGTGAATGAGAACGTGGACCCGGCAAAGAAGCCATTGAATTTAAATGTGACAGTTTGCAGTGAAATAAGCGATAGCTCGATGATAAGCGCGTTCTTCGTCTCCCACAATTTGCCATTATTGGCCTCGGCTTTGACTGGGTTCATGCTTATTTTATTAATATTAGCTTTAGTATTCACATTTAGATACGCTTGTAGGATGTGGTTGTATTCGAATTGCGGAATTAAGCTCTCCCCTCTAACGGGCGCTTTTAAGGATGCTGATAAGCTTTACGACGCATATATTTGTTATAGCCCTAAAGACGAGGAGTTTGTCGTAGAATCGCTTGCTCGTGAATTAGAGACCGGTTATCCGTCGTACCATCTCTGCCTACACTACCGAGACGTTCCGCAGTTCGAAGCGACGTACGCTCAGTTCCCCGACTTGGTGGTCGAGGCCACCGAGGCGTCGAGGCGTATCATAGTAGTTTTAACAAAGAATTTTATCTTAACCGAGTGGTCACAGATAGAGTTCCGACAAGCTTTACAGAAAGCGCTACAAAAGAATCCACATAAATTAATAATAGTGAGCGTAGGGCTCATCCCACGAGATCCGGAGTTGAAGTCATATTTCAAAACGGGTTTGGAGATAACGTGGAAAGAGAAACGGTTTTGGGAGAGGTTACGTTACGCTATGCCGTCATCTAAGCGACACGGACAGAAATTAAAAAGACTAAATTATGGAAGAAATTCTAATACTTATACTATGGACGCGTCTGTGTTGAACAGTACCTGCCAGACGCTTTGTGGCAAGTCTGCCAACTCAGCGGAACGCTCGCCTTGTGACCGGCCGCTGTCCGAGCACATCTACTCGACGATAGATTCGGATTACTCCTCCAACGACTTCCAAGGTCGGCACAATCAACCGCAGTCCGTGGTATTCCAGCACACTGTTCAAACGTACCTGGTATGAAGGACCTCAGTAAACGTTAACCCAAACGATCTCTTAAATAATTGATCTGTAGGCCTTAGGCGTCTTAGGCGAACGCTAAAGAACTTGTTTTGTTATAGACGAAAATCGTCCCAAGTTGTAAATATTTATAGAACTTTATCTACGAGTATTCTTAATAGCATATGTGTAACTTTTGTACAATAACGATACCAAATTTTCGCATTTGAAAAGGTTTGCTTCTTCGTATTTATTACTTTTTTAAATGAAAAAATGTTTTAAGTATTATTCGGAAAGACTGTAAATTATTGTGTAGTTGTAATTCAATTGGCTGATGTTTGTATAGATATGTAATTAAAGAAGTTTATAAACGAACTTGATGATTTTAATGCATTCCTTAACTTTCTTAATGTTGCCATTATATGAAGATGTAGTAAAATTGCGCGAGTACTGACATTAAAAATACATGTTTTATTCTGTTTCCAATTCAGTTTTTACGAGCCGAGCCAGAAATGGAACATCTGGTCCATGTAAACAGAATAAAAATGAGAGGCAAACATGGCCGACATCTATGCCTTCAATAGGCAGCTTCTATATAATAAGCCCCACTTGGTAGCATTCGCTTTGAAATGTTCATTTCCATTAAAAGTTTTTCTCAATTTTCTCTGCCGGTGTGCGAGGTGAACACGGATATGTAACCGGCCACTGTAACGATTAAGCACAAAACGACACTGTTAAAAAGAAAGTAGATTTTCGTAATCACGACTTTTTGAGCTTTACAACGATGACTTTTAAAACTATTATTATAGCTCCCATTATCACTTTATTCTTTAAATTAACCTGAATACCATTGTGTTGAAGCAGCTTTTCGTTTCGCGCCTGTCATAAACATGAACAATGGAAAATCTGTAGGTGACGTGCTACAATTTGTCTCAATTTGAATACTTGTCATTCTGTTGTTCGATTTCGTCGTTTTCCTAAAAATGTGTATTGTCCTAGATTGCATGCTATAAAATATAACAGTTAAAAGCAAAAACACACAATATTCGAGAATACCACTAACCGCAAAAAAGGCGGACAACAAATAAACTTTGGAAATATGTTGAACAGAAAAACCGCGTTATATAATGTGCGTAATCTGGCGGTCAATAAATAACAGCACATCTCGATGAGACAGCGACAACAAAAACTATATCGATTTTTATATTTTTTGCAGTCACCAACGGTTCGTACATTTTGTATACAGTTACGTAACATTTTTATATACCTACGAAGCGTCGTGAGCAGAGTACAAAGTGTAGGATGACGCCTGCGTCATTGAAGCCAAATTCAATCATGTAACCTATTACATGATTGAATTTGGCTCATTCGGCAGCTACAATGAGACAATAAGACTTGTCTGTGTCCAGTTAATAGATTTCTTTTTTCATTTGGGGATCTCGAACGCCCAAATGTGTTTTATAATAATGTTATTTATTTGCGGTAGAGCCACACAAATGTGTCGCAAAGGATGTGCAGGGAGGGCTAGAAACGAGTTTTAAAACCATTCATTAAGGTTAATCAGGAAGGGCGTTAAGTGAATGACTGGAATATGAGGTCAAAGTGCTTTCGAGCTTTTTAAAATTGTGTCTGTGGGGCAGAATGCTAGTCGTCCGTTGCAGTTTAGAAGAGGATTCTACGTAAGGAGTATTTATCGCCGTCTTCAACGTGGCAAGGGAGGTTGCAATGTTCCAGGGACGGGCAAGATAGCATCTAAGAATAGGTGATTTGTAACGATTTTTTAAATTGCTCACTTTGTGTGTAAGTTCAGATTGTTATACTGAAGTTGGTTGATATGGATTTAACGGTAATAAGAATTGGATACTCATTATGCTTTTATTGACAGGAAAAAACGTTATTTTTTATTAAAAACAACAGGTTTTTAAAAGAAGAAGAACTTTTAACCTTTCAATGCTGAATAACGTGGTCTTGCCGAGTTATTTGGCATTGAAAGGTTACAAGTTCAACACCCACACACAACATAACTGTCGATATTCTTCAATGGGACCTCACAAAACCAGAGAGATAACAGATAACCCTATCTAAATTAGCATTACAATAAATATTTCTTTTCTCGCTTTATCAATAAGATTATAACAGAATAGTGTTATTGGTAAGGTGAGGAAAGCAAATTATTTTATTTAGCTAATAAATCCGAGTGCCCACTTGGTCTTTCGAGACATCGCCAAGTGCTTGGTCGGCTCTTCACGTGACCAGAGGGCTAGCCTATGTTTTGGACAAAGAATCAGCATCGCCATAAAACGTGGCAATGCTGCCAGCTTTTTGGGCACTTTTCCCACTGGCAGCGATGCGGACGAATTTGTTGATGCCCTATGATTCTTATTCTTGTTTGTTTTATGTTCATGTACAGACGCCAGTACATCAAGCTACTACAATCTGTCAAATTTCTTTAATAGATTTTCAACTTTATCGCTAAAGCTGCAGGTTCAAGGTTGATTGGGTTTGACAGTTTCGGGTAGTTTGATGTGCTGGCGTCTGTACATATTAATATATTATAGTATAAGTACTACGCCTGCTAGCTTATACAACATGTAACGTTAAATGCGCAAAACCTCGGACACCCCAACTGATTTTTAATTCAATTGACCTATTTCAGATAGAAAATAAGTCATTAAAAAAATTGTATAGGTTTTATGTGCTGTTTTAGTTTTACTGGCCATTCTGATCGTTTCTTGCGTCTGCGACGACGCTTTGCCGAGGGAGGAGTCGTCACCGGGCCGCTGCGCCGCGCTGACATTGGGTTGCTTCACCTATTAATAAATAGACACGGCAACGTTTTCAATGAAGATTTTTTGAAAAATGTGACCTATATTAAAAAGTGGTTCAATTAATTCTGCTAGTTATTCTGATCAAACTATTTTCAGGTTTTGCGCATTTAACGTTACACGTTGTATATTATATCAATATTGTCTTGTTTAAAAATAAAAACTATGTACTTATGAATTTCGCAAATAATGGAGGATTTCGATAAACAAAATCAGCGTGCTCTAGATGGCTCAAACGTGGGTTGATTTTAATTCTAAGATTTACCTGAGTGTTTTCCTTATGTAGAATACTCTCTTTGAGTAGGTCAAGAAAGATTTATTTGTGGGTGGGTGCTAATTTCCGTGGGTGTATGCTCACGGATCAAGGTAACTACACAAAAGCATTTAAAACTTGGGAGTGTCGTCGAAGAAGGTTATGAAGAAATCCGATACGCTTTGCAAAAGAAATTACTAATTAGTGCTAACTTGAATCTGATGCAATTATAGTGTGTCTGAATCAAAATTGTTTATTTGCATAAGATGTGGTAGGTACAAAAGATGTTCCATAAAAATCCTGTGCAAAGACACATTCCGCCATTTAATAATAATAAATTTTTATTTGGACACGGACAGTTAATTTAACAGAGGTAAATAGCCTGCTGTCTCCCAAACTAGGCAAAACCTGTATCTTAGGAGACAATGATGGCGTGCAAGTATGTATGTTGTTTACATACAGTAACAGACATCATCATCTGCTTAGCTTTTCCCAACTATGTTGGGGTCGGCTTCCAGTCTAACCGGATGTAGTTGAATACCAGTATTTTACATGGAGCGACTCCCTATCTGACCTTCACAACCCACTGGTAAGACTGGTTGTCAGTATAGACAAATTAATGACAATAGACAAAAGATTGAAAGACTTAAAGACAATAGACAAATTAATAAAAAATAAAAAAAATAGTATTAATTAATTTTCCGTCGTATCAAATTAACTGTCCGTGTAAATTCAAAAAGCACTTTCCAAAATCCTTCAGTAAACTGCAAAAGAAAGAAGAAATTGATTTATCAGAAGAGTAGGAAAAATTAGCATCATTCTCAGAATAAGGCAATTCTAATTTTTAATGGCCTGATTGATCAACAAAAGCCCTGTCAAAAATACTTAAAAAGCTTTCCTGTTTTCCAAGAACATATCAATCCTGATTTTTTATCAATATTTCCAGTGATTGGTTCCATTCATCTTCCTTCCTACGCCAACAGGGAAATACGAAAGTTGTGTACCAATCTATTTTGCCGACCGTACGAAAATAGACAAGAGTTGATTATTCCGTTCGCTTACTGAGCCGTGATGCTTCGTTCGGTCGCGGGCTATTGTTTCACCCAAAGGTTGGGAAGTGATTGTACTAAAAGCGTTTGTTGACTTTACTACGGGTTTTTGTGAATCAAGGTTTAGGTTGGGCGCTTTGATAGACAAATTGCTATTGTCAATATTGTTGTTTGGAATTAGGAAAATCTGGGAATGTTTCTGCTTGTTGAATAGCGGAACACCTTTTTTTTTGGTTAGTCAGTTTAACTGTGGTCGTGATAACTATAATAATATGCTCATCCATGGGTCAGGTCATTGGAACATAGCTCTTGTGCCCACCAAGATAAAAGTGACGACACTGAAGTCGACCCCGAGGCGACACTTCAGAAAAAAGTTGAAAAACTTTATTGCTCGATTCCAGCAATGTTACTTAGTGTCAGAAAAAGGTAAGGTGATCAAATGAACGAGAGAAACTCCGCCGATGTGATGGGTATCAGATGTCACGTTAAATGCACAAAACCTGAAAATAGTTTGATCAGAATAACGAGCAGAATTAATTGAACCACTTTTTAATATAGGTCACATTTTTCAAAAAATCTTCATTAAAAACGTTGCCGTGTCTATTTATTAATAGGTCATCAAGCCAATGTCAGCACGGCGCAGCGGCCCGGTGACGACTCCTCACTCGGTAAAGCGTCGTCGCAGACGCAAGAAATGATCAGAATGGCCAGTAAAACTAAAACAGCACATAAAACCTTTACAATTTTTTTAATGACTTATTTTCACTCTGAAATAGGTCAGTTGAATTAAAAAAACAGTTGGGGTGTCTGAGGTTTTGCGCATTTAACGTTACACGTTGTATATGACGACGGTAAAACAAAAATAAAAATATAAACTCGTTATTTCAAGTAAATCCATCACACCAGCGGCCGTTGACTACTGGGTTCAGCACCGAAAGTTGAAAATCCAACACCGCGCTTTTATTGAGGCACAGGCATCGCCTAGTGTTACTGAAAACGGGCATAATATACATAGCCGATAAACCTACGCCTTCTTCACATGAGGGTAGGCAGAAACCATAGAACGCCACCTGCTACGACTCTTACATACTCCTTTTGCCTCGTTTACAGCAAACGGACACATGTATTTGAAAGCGTGTCAGCAAAATGAATGCATAGCGATTTTATCTGAACATGACCTAATTTGTGGTCCATAAATTTGTCAATCTAAAACTGCCAGTAGGTACAAATTTATAATTTGATAGAGTCCGATATAATTCGACACGTGTCGGGCCTGTTAGATCACTAATCATTGTGTCTCTGTGTGTTAATAATGTATTAGGTAGCCGCTAATTAGGTTAAACCTGTGCTATTGACAGGTACAGTAGAGCGTCGATTATCCGAACTAAGGGCGCGTTCCCACTTTGTCGTGACGACAGATAATCGTGTAGTTTTAAGTGTCGTGGCTTATATGTTTAAATGGAGGTGTTCACATATAGAACGACACGACTTACTGTCGTCTACAACATTTTTTGCAGTGACAACAGATTGTCATGACAGTGGGTTCCCACTTCGTTTTACGACTGTCGTGCTAGCCGTTCGGCTAGCACGACTCATAAAACGATAAAAAATCATTACGACTAAATCGTGACCGCAAATCAACGATAAAATGTCGTCGCGATCCAATGGGAACAGCTAGATACGATAGTCGCTAAACGATAAAAAAAATTGACGACAAACAATCGTATTAATGGGAAGAGCTAGAGACGACAGTCGTCCAACGATAAATTAGTCGTTACGACATAGTGGGAACGCGCCCTAATTTGGGACTTGGGTGTTCGGAAAATCGGTATTTTCGGATAATCGAACTACCTATATGTATATTGATTCAGCCATACATATTTACGTACAGGTTAATGAAAACCATATTTAAATTTACATAACAAATCGACAAGTCGTGACAAGTGACTGCCGCAATGCAAGCACTGTAGCGCGGGAGGCGGGACAGAGGCACGCGTGAGTCGGGCGGGCGTAGTAGTTCGGATAAGCGGTCGTTCGGTTGAGCGATGTTCGGATAATCGACGCTTCACTGTACTTTAGTGTCAGTTTTATAGTGCGTTCAATTTGGTTGTTGTCCAATGGGCATGTCAGCTACCACCAATCTCCATTGTCGTTATAATCAGCCACTAATGTTCCCATTGTTGGGACACAGGCCTCCTCTCGGTATGAAGGAGTGGGCCGCAATCCACCACGCCGGCCCAGTGTCAGTTGGTAGATGGTACAGTCACCAAAAGAGATAAGTAACCAAGGTCGTCGATGTTTTCGACTGAATTTAATTCGACAAATGAATGATGATGTCTTCTATTAATAAAATTTAATTTAATTCGAAAACATCCATTGGTTTCTTACTAAACTTGAACGACCCTGGCTACTTATCTCCTTTGGTGACCGTACAATGTCTTTGAGTTTTTGATTCTAGGACATGCCGGTTTCCTCGTGATGTTTTCCTTCACAGTTTTGAGAGCAGTGGTGATGAAATAATTTACACAATATAAAGCGCCTGTCTGGGTTCGAACCTACGACGTAAGTCGTGTCCGTTACCACTGGGCCACCACTTTTCACCAATCTTACTAAGTGGTATCGTGATACCCAGTAACTGGGTTCCGGTCCATGTAAAATACTGGTATCGCATTCGGTTAGACTGGAAGCTGACCCCACCGGATATCAAATAGTTGGGAAAAGGTCAGGGGGCAGTCAGCTGCTGTACCAACCAGCTGGGTAATTGTAATTGCGTAGCAATGGCTTTCATTTTGACACTTCAACAACAATCATTGCGTTATTTCTTTGTCGAGCAGACAAAATCTTCGAACATATGAAGCAATGGATTAGCAATATCCTTCAAAATTATTCAGATTGTGCTTGAAGGTGCTGCTGACTGGCTTAACTTTTTATGATATAATACAAAAATTACTATTTGTACTCTAATTTCATTGGTAGAACATAGAGCTCAACTACAATAATAATTATACAACGTGTAACGTTAAATGCGCAAAACCTCAGACACCCCAACTGATTTTTAATGCAATTGACCTATTTCAGAGAGAAAATAAGTCATTAAATAAATTGTAAAGGCTTTATGTGCTGTTTTAGTTTTACTGGCCATTCTGATCGTTTCTTGCGTCTGCGACGACGCCTTATCGAGGGAGGAGTCGTCACCGGGCCGCTGTGTCGTGCTGATATTGGCTTGCTTGACTTATTAATAAATAGACACGGCAACGTTTTTAATGAATATTTTTTGAAAAATGTGACCTATATTAAAAAGTGGTTCAATTAATTCTGCTCGTTATTCTGATCAAACTATTTTCAGGTTTTGCGCATTTAACGTTACATGTTGATATTTAAGACCTTTTATGTATAGGTACCTATGTCCACAAATAAAGATTGATTGATTGATTGATTTACAGCTCACAGTTGCATAGGACATACTACAGCACCCTAATTGCGTAACAAACTATTACTCTCAATTTGAATCATTTTGAAGCATATTGCTAATCCATTGCTCCATATGTTCGAAAAATGTGTCTGCTCAACAACGTAAATAACGCAATGAATGTTGTTGAACTGTCAAAATGAAACACATTGCTACTGATAGTGTGTTACGCAATGAGCCTGCTGCTCATGCAGCTTGTGCCGACCCATCACACGAGGAGATGAATAAAAATAATGAAAGCTTGAATTCAGTGTTATGGTAGGACGATAGGTCAATGGCACTATCGTTTACTGGAGACCTATATTAAATTCGATCAGTTAAAACCCATGACATCATTCAACAGTCTAGTCTAGCCTTAATTATAGATGGCACCAAGTCAGTTATCAGATTCTGCTGAATTTCAGTAGGTTGGTATACGAACATGCAATTTAGCGTCCCACCAATTAAGATTGGTGTTTTAAGGAAAATACTGGTATGCAGCTGCATCGGGTAAGACTGGAAGCAGATTGATTTTTGTGTTTAAAAGGGTGTATTTTGAAAGTTGGCAACGTGGCAATTATTTCAGTATTTCTAATATTTCTGTGTTTTGATTAATTTGCCAATATTACTATAATGAAGTTTAGCTCTGTAGTAGACTAAAATATTGATTATGAATTGCAATAATAACACTGCGAGGTAATTACACGCTAACAGTAGCAATGGATTCCATTTTGACAGTTCAACAACATTCATTGCGTTATTTACGTTGTTGAACAGATAGACATTTTTGGAACTGAAGAAGCAATGGATTGGCAATATCCTTCAAAATTATTCAGATTGAGATTTATCGTTTGCTACGCAATTAGGGTGCGGTGGTTGATTCATGAAGTATTTACTTCCCCTACAATTTTCTGAAGACGTTCTTCACCATAATCAGAACATGTTATATTAAGTTTATTATAAGAGAAACTCAACGATGCCACAGTTAAACTGCGTAAGCAGTTTTGTGGGGCAATGTACCTAGCGTTAAGAAATTTAAAGTGAATAAATCATTAATTCATTCATTCATGTCTAAAAAATTCCTATGATTTAATAGCACATGCCTGTTACCGGTCGTCCAAGCCAATCTTACACCTCAGGCAGTTCTATTTTCATTGACGTTTGCAGATTTACGACTGTTAATGTCTCTAGCTGTCGGTAAAAGGATGTTAGAATGGCCAGAATAACGGTAAGTAATTAAACCTGACCCGGTTGACTCGTTAGGCTAGGTCGTTAGTGTCCAAAACTTGATATTTTAAGGCATCCTAGCTATGTGTCTTACATTTATGTTAATGTTTTGTCTATGGATAGAATATAAACGGCCTCTTTGATTACCGTGAAATTGAGGGTACAAAAATAACAAATGCCGTTTTGAAGTTCGGAATTTCTACTACAAAATTCTTTAAATTTAGAAGCAGAGGCTTTCAATGAGTCCTCTATTATCTTTTCTTTTAAGAAAAAATGCTAGTGTTCATAAACTACATAATGTGTTACGCAATAGTGTGCCTATCCTACAAGTAGTACTGCCGGTCGATTCTGTAAAAATCTCACCGTGAAATCATAATTGAAGTGAGCAGTGTCAATAGTGTTAATCCCTAATGACAGCTCACTTCACCTAAGTACACACGGTGAGATTTTTACAGAATAGCACTGCTGTTTTCGTTTATAGTTGATATTTCAAACAGTTTTCTACAAGCATTATATACAATTAGGGTGCAAACAATAAACGAGAAAGTTCTGTCGGCGAAACACTTAAAAGTGAATCGTTCTGTTGACGAACAGTTCATCGGCGAAACGAATGTCGTAGAACTGTTTCAGAATCGCTCATGCTGCCTATATATATCTACACGACCCTTTAGGGACAATGGAGTGAATCGTGATATTGTGATGAGGTGTGCAATTCACTTCAGTGTGGAATAACGGAATTGAAATGGTGACAGTATTATCGGAATTTCACATCTCGGTGGGTCTCCGTACAGACGGGTCGAAGGTCGCAGAAATGTGAAAGCTTAACGCCTATACAACTTTTTAAACCTTAAAGTTTATATGCCAAGTTTGGTTTACACCTTTTCTACCTTAAATGGTTTTCTTGCTGCAAAGCTTCGAATTCTTCGAAAAATTATAAATATCCTATGTACAGACGCCAGCACATCAAGCCACTACAATCTGTCAAATTGCTTTAATAGATTTTCAACTTTATCGCTAAAGCATAAGGTTCAAAGTTGATTGGGATAATTTGACAGTTTCGGGTAGCTTGATGTGCTGGCGTCTGTACTTATAGTTTTTGATGGCTTACCACGGCCAACACCTCATTCAATTGTAGATATTTACTATAGGTAGGTACTTCTTTATTCTCGTCACGTAAGTCCTTTTTCATTCCGGCAACAAACGTGTAGGTAGGTATTGCACATCACGTTAATGGAACGTACACGCGACCCGAAACGGTTTACGTTTTGGCGATTTCAGATCAATAATAACTCCGGGTTTCTCATGAAATTTTCCTCCCCACTAAAGCTTTGGTTTCCTAGGAAAGCGATTCCTTCTATTATAACGACCGTCATGAGAAGCAGTCATTTTCCCAAGTATTTGACATTAAGGTGCCAGAAATGCTCTGTATGTGGACAGCCGTCATTTTGTTAAGGTTGATTTAGACCAAACGAGCGAATGCACATTCTATCTTCAGTCCACCAAATTCTCTTTGTGTCAAAAGGGACAGAATGTTCCATGAATGTTCTTTCGTTGGTCTTTCTACTAAAATGTCAAGAATAGAATAGAATAGAATACTCTTTATTAGTAGTGTGGGACGCCCCCCAGCTAGATGGACGGACGACCTAAAGAAGGTAGCTGGGGTAGACTGGATGCGGAAGGCGGAGGACAGGGTGTTGTGGCGCAGTCTGGGAGAGGCCTATGTCCAGCAGTGGACTGCGATAGGCTGAGTTGATGATTGATGACTCTTTATTATGTACACCATATAATTTACAGACATAAATATAGAAATTTTACAAAGGGTGACACAATGGGCGGTCTTATCGCTAAGAGCGATCTTTTAAAGACAACCTTTGGATGGATTGAAAGGGAAGGAGAAACAAATACTGTAGCAAATTAACTCTTGTTCTGGTTCTATGATCGATTTGTCTAAACCTACCTTGACCGCTGACCGCTTAGGAAACAGACGCTCAAGTCCTTGATCTAAGAATATCTTAGCAACTACTCGACCACATGACAGCAACATTTATACAGTTGACACAGCATTTCCCATGTCCTTAAGCTCAACGATTTCCAAGCACATTACAATTCTATTCATGGTCCGCTGCCGATCCATTATAGTCCATTTACTATAAATACTCGTTTTTTATTTACATGTACTTATATTGAATTAAGCAGCCCGGATGTTGGGGCCGTTTCCCTAAATTACATCTCCATTATGGACGAACTCACGACTCATTGTCAAGTTCTGAGTGAAAACATTGTGTTATAATAATAATTGTTTGGTTATTATTGTGTCAAGGTAGTTGATCAGGCTGTCTTGTTAGGCTGTTAAGTACCAACGACGGAGAATTTATTCCTGTTTGGAAAATATTGTGGTCATAATAACCCTCGTTGGGTTATTATAAAAGCCTAAGTAATTACCTGTTTGGAAACAAGTAAATCATCGTTACTAAGTCATCAACCATGGATTCATACATAAACTCATGCGTTTATCCCGTGGTGGTAGGCAGAAACTACAGAACCCCACCTGCTACGATGGATTCAGTACCTACGTTGTATTAGGTACACCGTGTATATACTGGGTGTCCGAAAAGTCATGGATTACCTTTTACCTGCTGATGGGCCACATTGGGATCTACCAATAAAAAATGACTATAGTAAAAGTCTTATGGTTTCCGAGTTTTTTGATGTTTAATGAAATTTTGGAAAATCTCTACCTTTGATCAGTTTTTTCCATGCCATTTCTACGAATGAAAACTTTTCGAGTACAGGTTTTTTTTATTTTCATCTTGAATCATCCTACTATCGATTGAATACAAGAAAGTTACAGATATCATCTTTTAAATACCTAAAATTTAGGTTCAAACTTAAAATTTTCACCAAAAAAAATTTTACCTTATATTTGATCAGCCCTGGTGAAAAAAAATTATTGGTAGGTCACTTTTTTTTTATTGGTAGATCCCAATGTGGCCCATCAGCAGGTAAAAGGTAATCCATGACTTTTCGGACACCCAGTATGTATGTATGGCATACCACGATGAAAGTTCTGTGACAAAGTAAGAGTAGGAGAAAGCAATGCATTGTTAGAATCTTGGTCATTGTAAAGCGATTTTTCAATAAGCATTTAATACTCTTGTTGAAATTGTATTGTGTGGAAATCCTAAAATATTTGTAGAAGTCGCGTTGTTACAATTAAAAATAGTAACAAAAAGCTACCTTTTGTGAATGAACACAAAAATAACCTAAACTTGTTGCTTCAAGTTGATGTTTACAACTTAAAACAAAAGAGAACAGATGGTACGTTCAACATTTTCATTCATTCTTTGTTCACACATGAAACTATGTTAGTTATACAAAGTTCCTTTGAATTTAAGAGCGCTCTTACATTTCGGTACTGAGCACGCCTTTTTTTTATTTTTCTTTTTATTTTGTTTATTAATGGCTTCTCGCAGTTCAACCTATGAGGTAGTCGTCTGCTTAACCGGGCTTGCCTGTGGATGCCTTAATAAATTAAGGACTCCAGCGCAGTGAAATATACAAGGTGTAGTTTAAATGGTGTTGGACCTGAAAAGAGCGCATTGTATTACATATTTATAAGGCAAATAAGAAAAATGTATTCTAATATTATAAAAGTATATGATATTTGTGATATGACAAAAATTGTTTTGTTGGATTATATTCAACAGAATCTGCAAATTAGATCTCTCAATTCAGCTCTCCGTGACTTTTTGCCTAATGTATCAGGAGAACGATTATTGCAAAATAAATAGATAAATAATAAAAAAAAATCACTATAGAAATACAGAGAAAACGAACTATCTTTACCAATTAATTGTTATTTATACTAATCACCTAATAGTATTCAACTTTGTAATAGGCTTCATAAGTTAATGTCTGTAGTCACTTTTCAATAACGACTTAGCTAGTTCACAACCTCATCAACTTGTCTCATTAGTAGAGTTGAGTTTAAGGTCCTGCCCAAACGTAAAACGCTCAGTTTTTTGACGCACAGTAAGGCGTATTGGTAGATGTTACAAGGCAAAAAAAATATAGTTTACTGTCAAATTAATGTTCAATTAATAAAAGACTTACCTATTCAAAGATATTACGTAAAAATAAAATAGTATCATGATAAAACAACCGTAAAAAGGATCTCAAAAAAATATTTTTAAGTAAACTATCATATTTTGTGTAATGATTATAAAAGGAATTCAATCAACTAAAGAAATACTTAAAATTATTCCACTGAGCCGTGCATTTATTTCTTAATTTAACTAAAACTGCAACATCACTCATATTTTGGTGGACATTCGATTCAAGTAACATCAAACGCTTCGCTGTTTTGAACCTTATTTGTTGCGCTATTGTCAATTCCCTAAAAATGTCCTTCTTACCGCACCTTAAGTTCCATGTTATACGTTTTAAAAGAGAAATTCTTATTTTTTCTACATAATTACATAATACGATAATTACATAATTATCTAATAAAAAATAAGAAAATGATTACATAATTATCTTGCCACTATTTATTTATTAAAACTTTATGTACAAGTAAAAAAAAAAATGCTGTACAAAGGCGGACTTAATGCCCGAGGCATTTTGTACCAGTCAACCTTAGGGTGATGCAGAGACAAAATATCCCAATTTATTTGGAATATAATAGAGCCTCCGGCCTGCTTCGGAGAAATTCCGGATTTTTCTACTTAATTTCATAATTCTCTTGCCTATATCCCAATTCATTTGGGGTCGACCAAACACGTCTTTATCTTCCATATTTCTCTTAGTCGTCATTTCAGCAGTCACCCTCTTTTCAGCCATATCATCAGCCATATCATCTTTTCAGCCATTTCAGCCATTTCACCCAGTCCATCCATCGTTTCTTTGGTCTTCCCCTGCTCTTCTTCTTAGTTTGATAGTTCAGCTCAATACCTACCTATATGCGCCCAAATTTATATCCTACCGTTTGCACGGAGACTACGTGCACGGTAAACTTTTGGGTAACGTTATTAGAAAACCTTTGAACAACAATGTCTTTCCGATAGTTATTGTCACGATGAAGGTAAGTACTTGAAGCGTTGGGATGAAGGCCGCTTGTAAGGAAACGGTTGAGAGGAATCCGGTAGAGGCACTTATTGGAAATATTATGGAGAGGGTTCAAGAATGGGTAATAAGAAGGATAAATTAGGTTTATAGACGAGCTCTAACATGAAGGTAGAGGAACTTGGTGTCGGTAAAGCTGTGTTATTTTTAAAATATTTTTTGTTTAATCAGTAAAATAATCGTTTTTACACGAATAGGATGGATATAGAATATAAAGAACGAGTTATCCTAAAATTCATTTTCAAGATTTCAAATCGATTTTTCTATTTTCAATGATGATTTCAGATTGTCAGATTTAGCGCCAATTTCAACTGAAATCTAGCTTTTCTTCTCTTCTCTCGAGAATAAGTGGCTAATATCCTCCAAAAAGCATGAAAATTATAATTTTATCAAAGTAGAAAAACGCTTCCAGTGTCTGTTGAAAAATACGGTACCATAAACTTGAAAGTAAGTAGACAGACAACGTACCCAATAAAATACTTGATCCTGTCGGCACTTTGATTCATAATTACGTAGTAATAACACGTATCCAATATTTACAACCTTTCCAAGAAAATATGTTTTCCTTATTGATCTATTAATTACTTTCATGCCAATAGGAAAGCTATTAAAAGTTTTTATGGCATCGCGCTAGAATTCCATAGAATTTATAGTAATTACGGTCGTAGAATATGGATAGACAAGCAATCTGTCTAGGATACTGTGTAAGTATGTACCTATTAGATTCCATATTTAAAACAAAAATCGAAGACAAAATTTCTGTTCAAGCAAAGTACCAAAAATGAGGTTGAATATATTTGCAAAAAAGAATGATTGTCAAAAAATGACCCGTGGAAGGGCCCGTGGCTAAATAATAACAGCCGCACAGGTCGATCGATCAGGTTAAGTTACGCTTGTCGCGGTTGGTCTGTGGATTGGTGACCATCTTTACATACCGAGACCCCTCCGTGCCTCGGAAAGCACGTTAAGCCGTTGGTCCCGGCTGTCATTCGTTCATTCGTAGATCTTTGACAGTCGTTACGGGTAGTCAGAAGCCCGAAAGTCTGACAACCAGTCTTAGCTAGGGGTATCGTATTACCCAGTAACTGGGTTGTGGAGGTCAGATAGGCAGTCGCTCCATGTAAAATACTGGTATTCAGCTGCATCCGGTTAGACTGGAAGCCGACCCCAACATAGTTGGGAAAAGGCTAGGCAGATGATGTCAAAAAATGTTAATGTATCATTTACTAATGCTACAATACACATAATCAGCTTATAATGTTCCCACTGTTGGGACACAGACCTACTCTTTGCAAGAGGGTCCATAATCCATCACGCGGGTCCAGTACGGGTTGGTGGGTGTCACATGTCTTCGATTTTATTAGTTCTGCAATGCTATTCTGTAAAAATCTCACCGTGAGAACATAGGTGAAGTGAGCGGGAAGTGAGCTCTGTCATTCCCTAATGGTAGGAATTGACACCATTAAGTGCTCACTTCACTTATGATTTCACGGTGAGATTTTTAGAGAATCGACCGGCTGTTTTCCTTCACTGTTTTGAGAACAAATCAAATCAAATCACTTATTTTTTCCCAACACGAGTAGGGGTATAGTTCTTAAACAATGTTTTTATAATTTTCTCCATGCTCTGCCGTCACGTGGGCAAGCAAAATTTACACATAAATTACAATATACTATCAAACATTATTGATGAAATTAAATAGACGAAGTAAAGTGAAAAAAAAAGTGCCCGGTTTCGAACTCACGACCTACAACTCGTAATTCGTGGTCGATACCACTGAGCCAACACTGCTCTCACTGGACCGCCACTGCACATTTATGATGACGATGAAGCAAAGAGAAAAGGCCAAACTGTGAGTAGATAAAGAATTATCTAACATTTATTAACGGACACTGAAGACAGAAGCGTGTACACATCTATTATACATAAACACAATCCTATATAAACACATCACCGATCAAACACATGCTGACAATCGCCCGTCGAAGAATATGACATCCTTGTGTTGACACAGTTCTGTTTACTGAAGGGAATACTACACTTTAATCTTCATTCATCAATACAAATTGAGCCACTCGTAGCCAAGTGGCCCCCTGCGACGTTTATCCCTCGGGCTATAAGCCAATATATGAGTAAAAGTTGATTATGCGACATGATTTTTGACTGGCCCCTATGCGTTCAAGAAATTACATAAGTAAATATAATATTTTTATGATGAAATATTTTATGTTTATGCAGTTTCCGGAACAAACAAAAGCGGATTTTGTTAGGATATTTATAAGTACGAAAGTTCTTGATACATTGCCTCTGTTTTTACTTAAAAAGTCAATCATCCTAAAGTTACTGAAAAACATTATTTGTCATCTAAAAAACTATCAAAATAAAAAAACAATAACCATTTATTCAAACTAGGCTGAGAATCAGCACTTATCGAACGTCAAAATTACGAAAGACAGTCCTTCAAAACGTCCACCCTTCACCACTTCCTAGTGCTTTCACTGGGGAGAAGAAGTGGCGAAACGAACTCCCCAGAGAATATACATATACACTCTCTATAGAGAGAATATACACTCTTTCTGCTGTACAGACAGCAAAAAAAAAGCAGACAGGTAAAAAATCTAAAAATAGTATCGCATATTGATTCCGATTGTTAGAGGTCTTTCAACTGCACAATCAAAATACTAGCCGAATGACATAACAGGCTCGGTTCGCGTGCATACAAAGTGCTTTAGGTTTCGATCCGTTAGATGTCTGGATGACAGACGAACCGTATGCGTCAAGCATTGCTAATGAACGGCGCGTGCGGTGACGTCAGATTTGCGATATATGCCATTCAGAATTTGCTTAAATGAAGGCGTCCACTGCAGTGCAGGTGCAATGCATGCAGTATAACAATCTGTTTTATTGAGGTTTATTTCATAGTGTATTAAAAATATTGCAAGAAGCTACAAATATACGCTAAGAGATTTTTCTACTTGGCTTGGCTTTTTTTACTTGGCCCTTGTTTGTACAGACGCCAGCACATCAAGCTACGACAATCTGTCAAATTTCTTTAATAGAATTTCAACTTTATCACTAAAGTATAAGGTTCAAAGTTGTTTGGGAAAATTTGACAGTTTAGGGTAGCTTGATGTGCTGGTGTCTGTACAATAAAATTAACACGTCCTTATGTATCTATAGTTTACCACGCAGCAAATGCAAAATCGCCCTCCGTGCATTCCTCCTGAATAAAACCTACGACGAGACTGAAAAGTACTTATTGACACTTACATGAAAGTTGCCCTATGTCCTATTATTTAAATGCACACACACTCATTGATACCCACATACTCATTCATACACACACACACGCACTCACTCGACTCACTACACCAACTCTCCTCATTCTAATTTGTTTTATACAATTTTAATTTAAGACTTTTGTTTTGTTTTTTATAAAAACTTTTTATTTTTTTGGCTCCAAAGTATTATACGTGATTATTGTGATGAAACATGATTGTGTGTGTCGGAATTGAAATTGTCTCTCCTAAATACAGATTACTCAGTAATCTAGCTAGGAGAGCAGTGATTCACCCATTTCGCTGTACCTACACCTTGTAATTAATAACGCATACTTTCTAGGTCCCTCATGTACTACAAACCTTTATGTACCAGAATAAAATGTATTATTATTATTGTATTGCAAGGTAAGCAACACTCTGCTCTGATTTTTAACAGTTTTTTTGATAAAAAAAGAAATGTTTGGCAGTACTAGCATCTACATTGAATGTTCCTACAAAACTGTTTACATTTAGGCACTAAATATACCAAGACCCCTCCGTGCCTCGGAAAGTACGTTAAGCCGTTGGCTCGACTATCATTCGTGGTTCTTTGAACCCATAAAATAGTAATGTTTTGACAACTAAAATACTAATTTTGAAATTATATAAAATTATCAATAGAATTAGCACAGAAAATATTATGAAAATCTCGATTATGATTGTAAATGTCTGCTTAGTCAATCCCTAGCATCCGTGGGATGACACTGACAGCTCACTCCACGCACGTTTTCACGGTGAGATTTTTACAGAATCGACGTGCAGTAAACGATACTAGATAAACTACTTTCATTTTGAGGCCGATTCACTTGTTCACAAACTAAACTAAATTTAAGTTCAGTGCATCTTTTTCTTTCTATTTCTCTAAGAAAAGGACAGAAGATAAATATCACTCCTGTCAGTCCTGTCAAATTAAGATACTCCATAGAAAAGTTTAGATGTGATTAAAAAATTGTATACTAAAGATACATCAATTTGCGTCAGGCGCTGACTAATTTGACAGGCCTAAACTAATATTTATCTTCTGTCCTTTTCTTAATGAAATAGAAAGAACAGCAGTGCTATTCTGTAAAAATCTCACCGTGAGAACTTAGGTGAAGTGAGCTGTCATTAAGGATTAACACTACTGACACTGTGATCACTTCAAGCTCACTTCAGTTATGATTTCACGGTGAGATTTTTACAGAATCGACCGGCAGATGCTCTCTTTAGTCGTTCACTCTTGACAGAGTGGTCGTGGTTGATGACTCTGCATTTTCTTTGGCCAAAGCAGCCCTCGCGATGCTCCTCCACTTATTCCGGTCTTCAGCGTCTCGGAAATTCTGAACTATGGAGGTTTGTGATAAAGTCTGTCCAGCGCGTAGGTTACCGACCGCGTAACCGCTTGCCCTCCACTTGTCCCTGGACAACGAGTCGTTCCATGGAGTGTTCGTTACGAACCACGTGGCCGAAATATTTGATAATTCGTATTTGCACAATCGACGATAATCTCTGCTTGACTTGTAGTTCCTCCAGGATCGAAACATTGGTCCGAAACGCTGTGCACTATATGTACTTCAACAGTAAAAGTCGAAGTCGATTACAAAACATAACTTGATGTAACTTTCAATCTCACGTCAACTTCGCGAGTCTATAAACGAATTGTCGCCGAGTTGAAATTTTAAGCGAGACTTACCCTCTCGCAGGGGTCTATTAAATTTATTGCTTGTAAAACGAGCAGCTAATTTAGAGTTACGTTTTATTGTGTTAACTAAACTAGTTGCGTTACGTTATAGCGCCGCGGGTGTTCCTTTGTGTGGGCATCAGTTGAAAAGTAGCTTTATTATCACAGTAGTAAGGACAGGGGAATAAACGATAAACATACATAGAAACAACTACCTATGTTTGCTTTTTATTAGCCATATGTAATGCGTAATAAAGCAGTGGGGTGTGTTTCTGTTTTTACGATCACTAAAGGGGATGAAAGAAGGCATGGAGCCATAGATGAATAATATTTTTATGACACATGTGGTCGGTTAGAAAAAAATATTATTTAAGTTTTCGTCGTAGATGTACGGCCAGCGTAAGAAACAACGGGTTTTTTAGAGGCATGTTTTTCAGCTAACAAAAAAATATGAAATTTTTTGCGAGGTTTTTCCTTTTTATGTGAAAATGTTAAAGTTGAATTCTTGTCTTGCTTGAATTTCAGTAGGTAAGGTAAGTAAATGACTTTTTTTTTATAAGGAACAAATAATATAATAGAAGAATCTCGTTTACAGCCGCTGAACAAGGAACAAAGGAACTCGGAAATGTCATCGCTCATTTCTTTTCATTTGCACGTTTCTTCCTGTTACACACGGCCGCCCTCACATATTGCCTGTAGGCCTCTTCACACAATGGCCTATGTTGGGCCATCGTGTACTTCTGTCGCACTATGTTACAAAGAAAAATCAACTTAATTATCTTACTTAATAAAAAAAAAGATTCGCATTACTCAGTAACTGGGTTGTGGAGCTCAGATAGGCAGTTGCTCCATGTAAAATACTGGTATTCAGCTGTATCAGGTTACTCTGAAAGTCAACCCCAACTAGGTGGGAAAAGGCGAGGCAGGTGATGATGATGCTAAAAGGATTTCGTACCTTATTTGATCACCCTATGAAAGTCCACTATTGAGTGACATAATATCAACATAAGAAGTATCTAGGTCGTATGTTCGAACAGTCAGGCACTTTAGTTTGTGTGAATTATTTCATCACCACTGCTCTCAAAACGGTGAAGGGAAACGTCTTGAGGAAACCAGCACCAGCTCCTAAAAAGCGACATTTCTAAAGACGCAAAGATTATTTACTCGTTTCACTCGCGTTATGAGGTCTGAGGGTGTGAGGGTGTGGGTACTGAGGTGGATTTCATATATGTACAAGGTGGGCCAAAAGAAGTCATCCGATGTTGTTTGGCTCTCTTTTTTTTTCTAAATGAAAAACTTCGATTCTGTTTTTTGACTATATTTATTCGATATATAGGCGCAAGGGTGGATAAGGTGTGGTGATCAGTGAAATGAGACAAGTGAATTTCATAGGTAAAATGCACTTGTAATCAATTAATTAGTACGACGGACACACATAAACACAAGAAAAGACAATAGCGTAACATATGCAAAGGAGTTTTCACAATAACTTATGAGACTAATACAATACACGTTAAGACTGGATTCTAATGCTAATTACCGCGAGTAGACCCGGGAGTCGAGCATAGGTAGCTTTCGTGTGGTCTTACTCGACCGGTGATATTTTACGACTGACTCATAATTCCAGAGTGGGGTATATTTATACTCGCCCATTTTTCTACGATTTCTTCTAGGGATCAGGTCGCTGCTTGTCGAGCGCCCCAGGGCACGCCCAGGGCGGCAGGTACGAACCTGTCCGTTTCAATACGAAAGATGATGCAATATTATTTAGCCAATGAGCGGAGGACAGGTACGAACCTGTCCGTTTCAATACGAAAGATGATGCAATATTATTTACAAATTACGTCACCGTGAAGCGGTATTTAATAACAAACATAAATTAAATCCTTTAGGAGGCGATCTATTCTATTATTACAATACAAATCAGTTCTTTTATAATCTTATCGGGTACATAGGCTAGGTACTACATACAGGGTAAGTGGCTTGTTGTGCTCCCTAACAATCCCACCCCCAGTAAGAGGGTTCAACCGATTACTTCTCCGTTCGTAGGAAGTACAACAACCTTGACAACGGGTCGACGCAGGACCCCATGATTTGTTCTAACGTCTACTACTCGTATAATAGAGTCCGCACCGGGATAGACACTTTTTATGACCCCTCGGGTCCACTGGTTACGGGGTTTACCTTGATCGGTAATTAAAACAACATCCCCCACTTTCACGTTTGGCACGTTATTTGCCCACTTATTTCTTTGCTGCAGCGTCGGTAGGTACTCGCGCAGCCATCGCCTCCAGAAGAGGTCGGCCAGCGCGTTCACACGTCGCCACATGCGGCGGGAGTCGAGGTCGGTGGCGTGCCCACGCGTACACGGAGCATCTCCTGCGGCAGTGCCCAGCAGGAGATGATTGGGCGTCAGCACCACCGGGTGCTCGTTGTCGCTGCAGATATAGGTGAGAGGCCGGCTATTTATGATTAGCTCGGCCTCTGCGAGGAGGGTGTAGAGTACCTCCTCGCGCGGAGTACGCTCTCTAAGCGTCGCCTTGAGTGCGTTTTTAACTGGACGCACCAGTCGTTCCCAGCACCCGCCCATGTGAGGGGATGCCGGGGGGTTGAAGTGCCAGGCGATGCCACGGCCCGTGGCATCGCTCTGCACCTTGTCCTGGTCCAGGTCGCGCAGGGCTGCGCGCACGGTGGATGAGGTGCGTTGCCTGCGACAGCGCTCTGCGAAAATTAGCACACGCGCCACAACATGCAACGCGCGCGTCCATGTCGGCAGCCGCTCATGTCGCAGCAGCGGTTCGGTCGGCACCCCAGCCGCGTGCACTCGTTGTACTCTTTCCATGTGTGTAAAAGCCACCGCGTCGAGGTCGACGCCCGTCGGCCACTCCTCCTGTGGACATAGAAGAAACGAGGGCCCCGACAGCCACTCGTCACCGTTATTGGGCCAGTCCGATCGGGTGGCCTTATCAGCTGGGTTCATCGCAGAGGAAATCCAGTGCCAGTCGCCTCGTTGTGACTTGAAACCTATCTCCGCTAGGCGGTGGGACACGAACCTTTGGAATTCTAAAGCGTCGGAATTAATCCACTTTAATACTGTTTCGCTATCTGTCCATAGGTATTTAGTACTTATCGGAATACCTATCTCTTTCTCTACTGTGTCGGCTAGTCGACATGCTAAGACAGCGGCTTGTATCTCTAAACGGGGAACGGACACAAGTTTCTGTGGCGCAACTCTAGCCTTACCGGTAACCATGGCTACCCCTCTCTTCCCATTCAGATCTGTCCCCGCTAGGTAGGCTACTTGCAGTCTGTCGCGCAGCTCCTGAGAGTTGGTGACCCACCCCCGTATGACAAACCCGCCCTTGGCGTGGATGTGGGTCACCTCCTCGACTAACTTGCTGGCCGGCTCGACAGACCACGTACTGTCCAAGTAGTCACCCACGTAATGTTTGCTATGTATAGCTGCTACTGCCTCGGGGTATATATGTTTAAACTGAGCGGCATTTTTATTTAAAACGGTTCCATTACAAGTTGCCGTGGCGTCAAATACTAGCCTTAATTTCCCGGGCTTATTAGGGTTCATTACCCCAAAGTGGGGTAAATACCATATAGGGTCATAATTGACCGCGCCTTCTACTTTACTGGCGTACCCTTCCTCTATAAACTTATCTATCTGTGCCGTGTAGGCAGCGGCGTACACAGAGTCTCTACGTAAGCGGCGCTCGATACCCGCTAGACGTTGACGCGCTTGTTTATAGTTATCGGGTAGCTGTGGGTCGTCCCGACGCCACAACAAACCTACTTCCCAGGCGCCACTATCTGTCTGGCGACTGGTGGTATCCAGAGTACTGTTCGCTCTTTCAATGTCTTGGTGCGTCCGAGGCACCTCTGAGATACCAATAGCCTCTAACTCGAACTGTTTTTTCACAATATTATGTAAATCAATGTTTAAGTCGACTACACAATTAACACTTTGGTCACTAGTGTAACTGCTACCCACAGGCCCGTGCACCACCCACCCTAGACTGGTTAACGAGGCAACTGGCTTACCTGATTTCCCTCGTCGAATCTCCTGGCTGGTCAGCAACTCCCAGTTGTCCTGCCCCAGCAACAGCAGCGGCCGGGCACCTCTCATTTCTTCGCAACCCAAGTGGCGAAGGTGGGCGTGCTCAGCTATCAATGCAGCTGGCACTGTCTGAGTAGGCAAGTCCAATTTCTTTAACGTACGACACTTCACTTCATAGGATTGTCCGTTCGGCCCGCGCACCGCTATGTCGATCACCCGCGACGCTCTATCCACGATCTCTTGACCGCGCGCACTACGTAACACTAGCGGCACTTGTTGACCTTTGACGTCCGTCGCTAACGATTCATCTAATAGCGACACTGTGGCTCCGTCGTCCAACAGGGCATAACAATCCTTATCTTTGCCGTTCACTGTTACACATACTGGTATTATCTTTAGCAACGCTTTTCCATTATAGTCACTTACATTGGTGACACTTTCACTATTTACTTCAGTATGTAATAGTATATGATGCGGATAATTACAAACCGAGCATTTATTTGCGCGGCAAAAATTCTTTCCATGTTTTTTCACGATACACTTGAAACATAATCTATGTTGTTTCACATGGTCCCAGCGGTCATTGACCTTCAGTTCTTTAAACTTTTCGCACTCAGTTAAGTTGTGTACCTGCCCACATAGAGTACATTTATGTATAAACGGCTTCGTAGATTGCTCGCTCTCTGTAGATGTAACATGAACCCTTTGTATGTTTCTGGGTGGTCTATGTGCTGACGTGTTGCCTCGTGGCTTCACTGTATTATTTACATTGTTAGGTACATCTACACTCATCTGTAAGTAATATGAGGTGGCTCTAGCTAGGTGGCTCAAAAACTCCGCGAGTATTTCTAGGCTCGGCGACACTCGCACATCTATGCCCTGGTTGGTAGCCAAACCCATTGCAAAATCTCCGTATTGAGCACGTTGTATAGGTGTAAGCTTATGTAATAATTCACTTACCAGTTGTGGGTTATTTAGGTATCCGTTTGCCTGTACACTTCTTAACAATGATACACAATTTCGCACTGTAGTGGAGAACTTCCTAAGTTCGCGGCCACTTTCTGTTACTTTAGGTAACGCACGCACTTTTCTTAGGGCACACTCAAGCACTAGGTTCGGATGCCCGAACTCTTCGTCTAATGTTTTCATGATTTCTGACGGGCTAGTTGATGTTCGTAATAGGTCCTCCACTGCTAACTTAGCTTCCCCCTGTAGTGAGGTTTTTAGGCGCGCTAGGTTCTCGTGTGTTTTAAAGTTGTATAGGGCTGTCGTATCGTAGTACATATTCTTATACGATAGCCATTCCGCTGGGTCTCCATTGAAGTGTGGCAGCTCGTATGCTTGCCTCGGTACCGGTCGCGGTCGCGCCATGTTCGAGATAGCGTCCGCGAGCTGGTCTATTTTCCTGTCACGTGACCTACTTCTATCCGTGTCGTCGTTGTACGTGTTCTCCCACTCAGGTGCGTCTCTACCCGGCGCTTCCCTAGGCGGCGCTAGCGGGGCGCTCGCCGTCGCGACGGGCGTAGTGAGGTACGTCGGTTCACGAAACTGTACTGCGGCGGGCGCACCCTTCTGTCGGAGCGCGGGTGTATATGTGATCGGCGGCACTGACACTGGTACATCGCGGGGTTTCACGTACACAGATTCTAATCGCGGCGGCGGCGGATGGTCGGACATGTCGGGCGCGGGCACTACACTAGTTACTGCGGGAGTCGTCTCTGACACCCAGTCTTCCACTCGACGTGTTGTTCCTTCATCGTCTGATAAGTCTTCGTCGGCTGCGGCGTCTATCTCGGCTAGATCTGCTTCCAGCTTCTTCTGTATCAGGTTCTCCTTCAGGCGCACCAATTCCTTCTGAGCCTCGTACTCAACCCTCCTTCGAAGGAAGTCGGCACTCTTCTGACCGCTCTTCGAGGAGACGTGGCTCGTCGTGGATCTTACCCTCTGTACATTCACCGACCTCACTGGCGTGGCGATTTCACGGTGGTCGGTTACACGACCGGGGCCAGCCAGTGGGGTCACAGGGGCAGGAAACGTCGACGTTGAGGGTGCTATTGACGGCGAACCGAGTGCCATTTCAGACGGCACCCCAGAGTCAGCTTCTAGGCCGCGACGCTTGTTCATCTCGACCTCCAACTTACGCAGTTTGCTTCTCGTGATTATCGGACTATGTTCACTCATCACTAATCACCACCAATCCGGCAGCGAAGGACCAAATTATTCGATATATAGGCGCAAGGGTGGATAAGGTGTGGTGATCAGTGAAATGAGACAAGTGAATTTCATAGGTAAAATGCACTTGTAATCAATTAATTAGTACGACGGACACACATAAACACAAGAAAAGACAATAGCGTAACATATGCAAAGGAGTTTTCACAATAACTTATGAGACTAATACAATACACGTTAAGACTGGATTCTAATGCTAATTACCGCGAGTAGACCCGGGAGTCGAGCATAGGTAGCTTTCGTGTGGTCTTACTCGACCGGTGATATTTTACGACTGACTCATAATTCCAGAGTGGGGTATATTTATACTCGCCCATTTTTCTACGATTTCTTCTAGGGATCAGGTCGCTGCTTGTCGAGCGCCCCAGGGCACGCCCAGGGCGGCAGGTACGAACCTGTCCGTTTCAATACGAAAGATGATGCAATATTATTTAGCCAATGAGCGGAGGACAGGTACGAACCTGTCCGTTTCAATACGAAAGATGATGCAATATTATTTACAAATTACGTCACCGTGAAGCGGTATTTAATAACAAACATAAATTAAATCCTTTAGGAGGCGATCTATTCTATTATTACAATACAAATCAGTTCTTTTATAATCTTATCGGGTACATAGGCTAGGTACTACATACAGGGTAAGTGGCTTGTTGTGCTCCCTAACAATATTTATTTGAATTTTTAGAATTTTATTGGTCAAATCGAGAAGATTATATCGGCCAAATGGGCGCCGTCACAATTCATTGCCAAACGGGCTCGTTTTATGGCATTTTTCATCACTTCAGCGAGAACTTCGGGCGACAGATTCTCGGACTCGTGTCGAATGTTGTCCTTGAGGGCTTCCAGAGTCTCGGGCTTGTTCACGTAAACACGGGACTTCAAAAAGCCCCACAAAAAAAAGTCTGGAACGCTTAAATCGGGCGATCTTGCGGGCCAGTGGAAATCGCCAAAATGAGAGATGAGGCGACCCGGGAACGCTGCCTTCAGAATATCGGTTGTGGCTCGTGCAGTGTGTGCCGTTGCTCCGTCCTGTTGGAACCACATGTCCCTCAGTCCTAATTCGTCCAATTGCGGCAGAAAAAACTCGGTCAACATGGCCCTATAGCACGCACCGTCCACTGTTGTCGTTTGGCCAGCGGCATTCTCGAAAAAAAATGGGCCAATGACTCCTCCAGCGTGAACAGCGCACCATGCAGTCACTTTGAGCGGGTGTAATGGCTTCTCGTGCATCACTCGTGGATTTTCGGTGCCCCAGAAGCGATAGTTTTGCTTCTTCACGTACCCGCTGAGGTGGAAATGAGCCTCATCGCTCATTATGATTTTGGTCGAAAAATCATCCACTTCTTCCTCGAGATTGAGGACGGCTTGGGCGTAGGTTACGCGCGTTTGGCGGTCGGCAGGCAGCAGCTGGTGCACGGACTGGACTTTGTACGGGAACATGCGCAGGTCTTTGACCAAAATTCGCCTTAGGGACGTCCGCCTGATAGCTAATTGCGTGGCACGGCATCTGGTCGATGTTTCCGGCGACAGCTCGACATCCTCTACAACAGCGGGGATATTCTCGGCAGAACGGGCACTCCGGGGCCGGCCACTCTTGGCAACATCTCGTGTGGTCCCATAGTCTTCAAGGTTGGTGGCCAAACGGCGCAGTGTCTGCGCAGTCGGTATCGGACGGCCGGGGAATCGGCGACGGAATTCGCGCTGCGCCAACACAGACGAATTGTTACGCAAAAAAATAGACACGATTATTCCGCGTTCTTGGGGAGTGTATCGCTCCATGGCTTGTTCACTTGTATTCTGCATCTGTCTATTTCACAAATCTCAAAAAAGATTTGACATTGTCGCCCATTTGCAAAAATGAGAGCATCTTCCAATAGGGTGATTTCTTTTGGCCCACCTTGTATCTGCATAAAATATCCTTGAAGAAACCAGGACATGTCTATCTGATACAAATATTTCATTTATTGAGGCGGTCAGGCGTGACTGAGAAACAAACATCTTCATAACCTTTCTTATTCAAAATACATATTGGTGGATTTTATTCCGTATTCATTTTCTAGTCCTAATTCCCATGGCCGTAATACAGCCGCACAGGTCGATTGATCAGGTGAAGCTACGCTTGCCACGGTTGGTCTGTAGATGGGTGACTATCTTTACGTAACGAGACTCCTCCGTGCCTCGGAAAGCACGTTAAAGCCGTTGGTCCCGGCTGTCATTCGTAGTTCTTTGACAGTCGATACGGATAGTCAGAAGCCCGAAAGTCTGACAACCAGTCTTACCAAGGGGTATCGTATTACCCAGTAACTGGGTTGTGGAGGTCAGATAAGCAGTCGCTCCAGGTAAAGTACTGGTGTTCAGCTGCATCCGGTTAGACTGGAATCCGACCCCAACATAGTTGGGAATAGTACAAATGATTTTTGTAATAATATTCTTTTAATTAGGTACCTAATCGTGATTTCGACTATGTTAAATGCATTCGATCAAATAAGCAACAGCTTTTTCATTGATCTATTAGTAGGTATCACTACATAGTATAAAACAAAGTCGCTTCCCTGTCTGTCTGTCCCTATATATGCTTAGATCTTTAAAACTCCGTAACGGATTTTGATGCGGTTTTTTTTAATAGATAGAATGATTTAAGAGGAAGGTTTATATGTATAATACATGCATAATATAGTAGAGAAACACTGATAATTTTAGAGGTTTCTAATGTAATTTCGTAATTAAACACATTTTTTTGCGCTTACATTGTAAACGCTGGCTGAACCCGTCGAGATAGATCAAAATAATGTACTACAGTATTGTACACCTTAAAAAGGTCTACAAAAAAGTCCACGATGGTATATGTCTATCTCTTAGGAATAACCCACAATAACCATTTTTTATCCTATACTTTTTACGAGAAATAATGGCTCTAAAATTATCAGTGTTTCTCCATTGCACCCGTGCGAAGCCGGGGCGGGTCGCTAGTTATTAATAATAGTATCTCATGGAGTCAATATCTAGACTGAATCACCGACTTTGAGTTACTATTAATTGTGGTCTTGCTCTCCCAATTACTGACTGCATAATCAGGCCTTGCAAGTACTTGCAACTGACACGCTTCGTGAGATTATTGATTTATTGTAAGGTATTTGCAATCGGTAAGTTACTTCTGAGGAAGCTATTGTTCATTATCTCTCAGAAGTCAGAAATGTAATCACTGCGTTTGTGATCAGGAATAAATTCGCTTTATCAGACTAATATTATAAGGGCGAAAGTTTGTGAGTGTGTGTGTGTATGTTTGTTACTTCTTCACGCTCAAACGGTTGGACCAATATTTATGAAATTTGTCACACAAATAGTTTATAACCAGGATTAACACATAAAATACTTTTTATCCTGACATTCCTGCGGGATGGAGACTTATGCTGGTGAAACCGCGGGGCGCAGCTAGTGTTGTATATAGTAATTTTTAGCTAGGTAAATACTCATTTTTATTCTTGCAGTTATAATAATGACGATATTTCAACTTGAACTATAGTGCATGTTGCTTGAAACAATAAAACTAAGAAAGAAATAAAGTATTGTTACTATAAATTTTCATAAAGAATATCTTTACCTAATCTATTTTTATGGACTTCAATGGCGATGCTTCTTAGAAATTAATTAATCACTGTTAAGATTGCACAAAATATACCCCTAGGTAATTTTGCTACGCAATCAAAATGATTGTTCGGTAACTACTGCTATTCAAAAACTCTATGAAACAGCAGTGCGATTCTGTAACCATCTCACCGTGAAAACTTAGGTGAAGTGAGCGTGGAGTGAGCTGTCAGTGTCATCCCACCTGATACTAGGGATTGACCAAGCATACATTTCCAATCATAATCCAGATTTTTATAATATTTTTTATGCTAATTGTATTGATCATTTTATATAATTTTAAAGGTAGTATTTTAATTGTCAAAACATTACTATTTTGTGGAGTTTTAATCTAGGAAAAAATAGACTAGTCCTTATGTAAGTACTAGTTTAAGAAAAAAAAAATGATATTCTGAATAAGTTTCTGTTTTGCTATTTTATTTTAAACCCCCACAAAATAGTAATGTTTTGACAACTAAAATACTAGTTTTGAAATTATATAAAATGATCAATGAATTAGCCTAAAAAATATTATTAAAACCTCGATTATTATTGTAAATATTTGCTTAGTAAATCCCTAGCATCAGTGGGATGACACTGACAGCTCACTCCACGCAAGTTTTCGCGGTGAGAATTTTACAGAATCGACCGGCTGATATTTGGCGTAGCAAGCGTAGCAGCCTCGTAGCCACTTCGCGGCCTATGCTGTGGGCCGCAATATCACCAATGACGTGACGCAGCGATGTGTTGACGTCAATGGATTACCAACCTTGTGTATTTGGTAGGAACATAATGTATCTATTTATGTATGCACAGTCACGCACGAGAATAAATATCTTACGGTTATGCAAAATATAAGAGCGTTTTTCTCGTAACATAAAAATTGTAACTTTGAGAAAGGATCTATTTTACAATAGTATGATTTCGGTAATAATATGTTCAGACTCACAAAATATTTGTCTTACTTACGATTAGGGCTGATTTTTTAACAGTTCGATAACTTTTATTAAAAAAAAAAAAATATGACAACTTGACATATTTTCTATACAAAACGTGTCAAACAGCCACATTTAATTCTCAAATAAAAATTTTTGGGATACTATAGTCGCCCGAACGCATGAGTGGTTACTAGGCCAGGGGCGATCAATGTATTCTCGGTATCGGCATGAAAAAAGACGTAAATTCAATTAAAATAATTTTTCTTTTTCAATGTGGATTACATTGAAAAAGAAAAATTATTTTAATTGAATTTACGTCTTTTTAATACCCCAATGCATTTATTACATCTCGAAATTAAGTTTTCAATACAATGTAAAAAATTACTTTCTCTGAAAAATGCGCATTTATTGCCGCCTTAAGCTCTTCATCTTTGGAAAATCGTTTCCCACGAAGGTCTTTTTTTCAAATTAGGGAACAAATAATAATCACTCGGGGCTAGGTCCGGGCTATAGGGTGGGTGGTTTATTTCTTCGAAACCACAATCTCGCACAGCAGCTTTGGAAACATGCCCCGTGTGGACCTTTGACTTTGAAAGGTAAAGAAGGTCATGAAGAATAGTGTGCACGGAACCAACAGAGAGGTTATCTCTGCTATCATTTTGATCTTCATTCGGGCTTCCTCCATTATAAGCTTCTTAACTTTTTCTACGTTTTCTTCCGTAGAGGCAGTAACCGGGCCGCCCGAGCGAGTTTCGTTTTCAATACTCTCTCTGCCCCTTTTGCCACTTGACCACTTTTGAACCGTAGATAACGAAGGTGCAGAATCTTGGTAAATAGCTATCATCTCTCAGTGAATAGTTTTTGACTTTTTCCTTGTTTGGTTAGAAATAAAATAACAGCGCGGTGCTCAATTTTCTTCAACATTGTCACGTTAGCCATTCCAGTTGTCGTTGACTAAGGATAACTAGCAAAGTAATGATCACAACTATATGAAATTTTACCTTTGTACCCTTAGATAATTTCATTAATTAATAAATTAGTCCAATTACCGACATCATTAGTACATCACCCTGATTGTGAGAATACATTGAACGCCCCTCGTACTTCATAAAGGAGAGAATTGCTTTTGAATCTTGTGTAGTTGTAATGTAAAGTATTCATGCTCGTGACTGTCCTGTATTGTCGAAATAGTATTATACTGGTATTGTTGTTGGAGCGTACTGCAAACATTACCACTTTTTGCGTAGCAACAAGGAGTAATGTCTCATATTCTTATATGAGTCTGTATCTCCCCGGAACATGGACCTACCTATTAGTGGTAATAGAAGTCTATTGATTTGAAATGCGTCATTGCTTATTCATCGATGAATTAAACTTGCCTACAGTTGCCAAATCTAATGATTCACAATGAAAGAATTAGACATTTAACACACACTTCAAGTAATCACAAATTCTTGCCAGCATCCCGTGTATTAAAATTTAACGCGGCCATTTATTCAAATTGCCCGGGCATTTCGGTAAATCACATATTTGGCTATTGTTTTCAATACGGTTCGCATATTGAGTAGGTCACGTGGTCGCCACGAGCCAACCATTCTTCTTCCATGTTATCCTTATCGAATACAAAACTATAGCCGGGCGTTCTTGGAAGTTATGGCTTGCATTCTGCTCATTTGAATAAAATTCATACCCACTGTATAGCGGAGGTGCAAAACCTGTTCTTTTTAGGGTTCCGTACACAAAGGATGCCAACGGGACCCTATTACTAAGTCTCCGTCCGTCCGTCCGGTCATCCGACCGTCCGTCCGTCCGCCTGTCAGCGGGTATCTTATGAACCTTAATAGGTAGACAGTTGAAGTTTTCACAGAGTGTGTATATCTATTGCCGCTATAGCAAATAATAAAATTAAAGTTAATAATGGGTGTCTTCGTACAAGAAACGTGTTTTTTTCGGCTTTTTTTGCCTCGTGTGCGTGTCCGACTCTCACTTGGCCGCTTTTTTAAAATCGTGCCGCAAGGGAAGGATTACTTTCGGCTTATTTTTTTTTTAACATTTCGAATAATTTTATCCTACTTCAAAATAAATCGAATGTAGTACGTCTTTAAGATATACAACGTGTAACGTTAAATGCGCAAAACCTGAAAATAGTTTGATCAGAATAACGAGCAGAATTAATTGAAGCACTTTTTAATATAAGTCACATTTTTAAAAAAATATTCATTAAAAACGTTGCCGTGTCTATTTATTAATAGGTCAAGCAAGCCAATGTCAGCGCGGCGAAGCGGCCCGGTGACGACTCCTCCCTCGATAAAGCGTCGTCGCAGACGCAAGAAACGATCAGAATGGCCAGTTAAACTAAAACAGCACATAAAACCTTTACAATTTTCGTAATGATTTATTTTCTCTCTGAAATAGGTCAATTGAATTAAAAATCAGTTGGGGTGTCTGAGGTTTTGCGCATTTAACGTTACACGTTGTATACGTACGTATATTGACACCTTACGATTTTTTATATTCGTTAGTATGATAGGTTTCTGAAAATCCTGGACGGTTAAAACCTTGTTAAAGGAGAAAACTCTATACTGATTTTATTTTTATAAAAAAAAAAAAAACATGGAGGAAGAACGTGAGTAAAGAGTCTGGTTGTTAAATAACAACCTTCTTTGTGAAAACATGAAATTGATTGCTCTCCATTGTCTGTTGCGTCACAGTAATCAAAGCGAGAAGACATTTGTGCTTATAAATACGTAACTCGTGTTACATATTATTCACGTGAAAGTGTAGGTAAAAATTCCGTCTGTAATTTCAGCGTTTTTGTTCATATACAGGCGGTTCCTAAAATAGTTTTGTCTAGAAATAGAGCATCCTCTAGGGCTTGAACATGCCTACCTATGTTTCATTCGGTTTTAAGTTATTTTGTTTATATAAATTTCGTTGTACTCATTGATGTAGTTTAATACATCAATGGTTGTACTTCAATAACTAACTTCTGGTCGTATTGGTTCGAAATATTGTTAATTGAGATAGTTCATAAATGGAGGCCTGTGGCTAAATAATAACACTCGCACAGGTCGATCGATCAGATTAAGCTATGCTTGCCACGGTTGGTCACGGTTGGATGGGTGGCCATCTTTACATACCGAGACCCCTCCGTGCCTCGGAAAGCACGATAAGCCGTTGGTCCCGGCTGTCATTCGTGGATCTTTGACAGCCGTTACGGGTAGTCACAAGCCCAAAAAACTGACAACCAGTGTTACCTAGAGATATCGTTTTACCCAATAATTGGGTTGTGGAGATCAGATAGGCAGTCGCTCCATGTAAAATACTGGTATTCAGCTGCATCCGGTTAGACTGGAAGCCAACCCCAACATAGTTGGGAAAAGGCGACGCAGATGATGATGATGAGATTGCTCATAATACTCGTAATCATAATATAACAACAACTCGCTATCGACTCGACTGCCACGTTGGTCTAGTACGCGCAAGCGCTACCGCTGACCATAAGGACCTGGGTTCGATTCTCGGATCGGGCAAAGGTTCATCTATCTGGAATTGGAAACATGGGATTAAACATAGCTGGTGTAATGTGGGTGTACTATAAGTACACCGCTGCCCATCCCTTCAGGGAACAAAGCGTGATGTTAAGATGTTATTTAACTCGCTATAAACATTTAAAAAGGACTGGAATACCGATTGTTACAACATAAGGAAAGTATTCTTTAGGTAGGTACTTATAACATTATGATTAAACTAGCAGCGCCCTGCGGTTTCACACGCATAAGTTTCGATCCCGTCGGAATATCGGGATAAAAATTATCCTATGTGTTAATCCTAGCTATAAAATATCTGTGTGCCAAATTTCATCAAAATTGGTCCAGCCGTTTGAGCGTGAAGAAGTAACGAACATACAAACACACACACTCAAAAAATTTCGCCTTTATAATATTAGTGTGATGTGCAATAGAAGTTTGTTTGCCAAGGAAGCAAACAACTATTTTGTAGGCGAGAGTGTTTCTTTGAATCCCGAGCGGAGCGAAAAATTCTAGGGTAGAATCTAAAGTAGAATCTTGACCGCAGCGAGGGATTCAAAGTACGCCACTTGAGCTTAAAATAGTGTTACTTCCGAGGTGGACACTCTACTTTTTATCACCATCTATGAAAAAATAAGTAAGGGCATAAGTATAGGCACTTATGAATAAGAATAGTACGTTTATTTTATGAATTTGTCTCGCACGCGTTTTTTTTTTTATCATACAGCCAATACTAATAATAATATTTGTTCACACAATGTTCGTGGTCGCTCTTTGGTGATTGTAACTTTTATTAATTAACAATATCCACGTTCCAAATTCGAATTATTTTTAGTCCCTAGGGATTAAAGAGCTATTTGAGTCCCTGTTTACGAATAATACACTAGCTCTTTTTGAATAGATGTGATAAAAACAGTAATTATGTTTGTGTGTTCCGGACAGTTACGTGTGGCGACGACGACAGCCACGGCTGCTGGTGGAGCCACGCGCTCTGACCAATCTTTTAAGAGAGGCGCCACTGACGCATGCACTCCGCACTCTTAACCTCATAGCCCGTGACACGGACCTATTCTGTTGTTCTCTGAGTGAGTTACAAAGAATGCATTGTTTGTAATAAGTTACAAAATTTTGTTATAATAATGAGTTAGTAATATGTAACGATCAGAGTTTAGATATGTGCAGGTTTCTCTGTAATGATAGACGTAAGTTGGAAAATAAAAATATATATTTAATGCATGCTTAACTACGTAATACAAAAATGTACCTACTCTGCAGGCACCTATAAATTGTTGGCTGTAGTAGTTAGGTGTCGTGTTTCAGCACATTAGTATACTCGTAAATTGTGCCTATGTTTGACCTAGTTTATATTCTTTTTGTAAAACGTTTGTCTAGCATTAAGCGGTAAGTGGCATATCTTTACTTTGAAAGTATAATAGGTAGGAATACCTAGTTATGTGACATTAGATACAGAGTTTTGTTTATTCAGTTATTATAATAAAAGCCTGTGTCAACAATATTAAAAGTAGTTATCTCGTATTTTAAGAGCTGATTTATCCAACGCCAGATAACTTTATCGGAAGAATCATTTTGGATTTTTGACAGTTCCTCCATACAAAAACTCTCAGACGTCAGCTTTATTCCACGAATAAAAATTATAGTTCGATTGAAAAATCAGCCCTAAGGCAAATAAAATTCCTACTGAGCGATAACTTCGATTTTTATATGAATATATCAGCATGTTATGGTCCCACTACAGGGCAAATGCCTCTTCTCATACAAAGAAGATACGAGCATTGATTACCAGACCTGCAGGGTAATTGCATAACACACTATCAGTAGCAATGGGTTTCATTTTGACAGCTTAACAACATTAATTGCGTTATTTACGTTGTTAGCAGACACATTTTTCGAGCATATGGAGCAATGGATTAGCAATGTGCTTCAAAATGATTCAAATTGAGAGTAATAGTGTGTTACGCAATTAGGGTGCAAGGTGACAGCGACATCGATTCGCAAACTAAAACAATTAATTCAGCACATGATTTTTTTTTTTAATTTTTTTGATAACCGACAAAAAAAGAATCTGCTGTTTGATTGAAACCTGCGTACAGCCTCAAAATGTATGGAACTGCTAATATTTTTTTAATAACCGACGAAAAATTTCAACCCCCTGGGCTCACAATAGGGTTGATTTGATTATGAGGAAGAGGAGGCGGATGTGGAAGTATTAGATGTACTTTTTGAGGAAGTGGACGAGGATGAGGGTACGTAGAATAGAATAGAATACTCTTTATTATGTACACCCTATAAATTACAGACATAAATGTAGAAATTTGAGGATGCGGATGAGAAACGCCCCCTTCACTAAAATTCGTCCACAGAGTATTTCGGCTTCATCTCAAAAACTTTTTTAACTTTTAACTTAATCGTAAGCAACCAATAAACCTAACGACCACTCAAAAACTTAACAAAGGACATCATGAAGGGTGTCAAATATTTAAGTGCCAGAAAAAAAGTACTGTTTTCTTATAGGATCTTACGTCTACAATTAACCCCTGGGCCTGGCTGCTATTTGAGGTTGAGACTTACAGAAATCATATTTTTATTTTAAGTACATATTTTTTAATGTTTAAATGTAAAAAAAATTAAATAAAAATAAATATTAAATTAACATGAAAAAATACTGACTTTTAACTAAATAAAATATCCCACACATGTTTTGAGTATTACAACATATAGATCTACAATTAACCCCCTGGCAGTTATTTGAGTTTGAAAGTACAAAACACATGTTTTTCCCAACAACAGTTTACAAATTCGTTTAAAGACGCAAACAGTTGTTAATTCGCTGGTATACTTAACGCTCATTTCCATTTTCACCACGGGGTAACAGGCTTAGGACTGAAAACTAGCAAATCAAAATTAGTATACATAATGCAGCGAGCAAAAGTCAGAGATAACTTTTAATTTTATTGAATACGTCATTACAATGACACTTCCTCAATGAATACCACTTAAAGAAAGAGGAAGAGGAATATTTCATGCTTAATTTTGAGGATATGGAAGAGGATGAGGAATCGCAAAAAATGAGGAACTACCGCATTATGAGGACGAGGAAGAGGAATCCTCATCAACCCTAGTTCAGAATCATATGCAGAATCCACAGTAACACGTTGCGCGTCGATGTTCCCGCCACACTGTATACTTTGTGAGGTTATCTTAGATATTTCTGACATCGGTGAAGGAAAAAAATGTGAGGAAACCAGCCGTGCGATGCTGTAACCATCTCACTGTGAAAACTTGGGTGAAGTGAGCGTAGAGTGAGCTGTCATTAGGGATTAACACTATTGACACTGCTCACGTCAAGCTCACTTCACTTATGATTTCACGGTGAGATTTTTACAGAATCGACCGGCAGGACTGAAATAGTTATATTTTATATGCGGAATGACGATAATGCCATTTTAAAGGTTTGATAACCTTCCAGAACTATTTGTTGCCATATACTTTTAAATCCTATATAGCGTAGTAGTTATTAACAGTGTAACGTTTTACACAAAAAGCAATCCTAGTTTTATAGGTACGCGATCGTAGTTAACAGCTAAAATAAACAACGTGCCAGTTAATCCAATGAAATAAAAATCATACATACAATTTGTAAATAGGTAGTCCAACTAACACACTGCACAAACTGAAACTATTGCCATTCAAAATTCAACCTTATTTCTAACGCTTTAAAGGTTGCGAATGAGTGATTGGAAAGTACAGAGGTGTTGTAAAGTATTTTGGCACGTGCTCTTACCATAGTGAATGATTATTCGCGCGAAGAGTTTTTGTTAGGCCACCGGGCGTGCCAACGATCGCTGCCGTCGATTGTACCAGTACTTGGATCATAATAATCGATTCGCAATGTGATATGAATTCGTTCGATGTTGTTAGCAGTCGCACCGAGTAGGAACGGCATAAGATTGGGTTAGTATTCGGTCATAAATGGAAATAGGCGGTCGGCGGGTGTGTTGTATACCAAATATGTTTAAAACCAATGACAATATAAGTAATAAGCGGTACCTATATAGGTTTTACACGGCGTGACATAGGCGTGAAGGCCCTTCTTACTAAAGCTTTTAAGAAAATATAAAGGCCCATGTTTACGAAAGATTTATTTAGCACTTTTTAGTTCATTAACAGCTCTTGTTTAAAAAAAAAAAAAAAACATTTATAATAAAAAAATTCAATCAATCTAACCTAGCCTTTTACCGCCGGCTTGCATTCTATCCGGATGCTGCTGAATACCAGTATTTTACATGGAGCGACTGCCTATTTGACCTCCACAATCCAGTTACTGGGTCACATGATACCGCTTGGTAAGATTGATTGTCCGAGTTTTTGGATGTCTGACTACCCGTAACGACATTAAAAGTTCTACAAATGACAGCTTGGAAAGTATGTTAGTTAATTTAGTGGGGATTAACATACTTTCCGACGCACGGAGGGGTCTCGATGTGTACCTAATGGATGGTCACCCATTCACGTATTGACAGCGGCAACCGTAGCTTAACCGTCGATCGACTCGTGCGGCTGTTATTACTTCACGAGCCCCTCCCAAATATTTATAATTACAGGATTAAAACGATACGAATAAGTAGCAGTGCTATTCTGTAAAAATCTCACCGTGAGAACTTAGGTGAAGGGAGCGGGAAGTGAGCTCTGTCATTCCGTAATCGTAGGGATTGACACTATTAAGTGCTCACTTCACTTGTGCTTTCACGGTGAGATTTTTACAGAATCGACCTGCAGGTCGTTCTAATAAATGACCATGACCAGTCGACAGGTCAGGCCAACACACCTGCATAAATATTGACTCAAGTCCTAACTAGGGCAATAGTCAGTGTTCAAAGTTTTAGTACCATGCCAGTTGCTAACGCCATTTTACTTTTCTCACCGACTGAAAGGGCCCGCGGCTAAATAATAACAACCGCACAGGTCGATCGATCAGGTTAAGCTACGCTTGCCGCGGTTGGTCTGTGGATGGGTGACCACCTTTACATACCTCCGTGCCTCGGAAAGCACGTTAAGCCGTTGGTCCCGGCTGTCATTCGTAGATCTTTGACAGTCGTTACGGGTAGTCAGAAGCCCGAAAGTCTGACAACCAGTCTTACCAAGGGGTATCGTTTTACCCAGTAACTGGGTTGTGGTGGTCAGATAGGCAGTCGCTCCATGTAAAATACTGGTATTCAGCTACATCCGGTTAGACTGGAAGCCGACCCCAACATGGTTGCGAAAAGGCTAGGCAGATGATGACCGACTGAAATTGTTTGAACTGAAACTTTACTACACAACATTTGAAAGACGAAAACTTTATGAATTTGAAATTGCTTGATGTTGAACGAAAATATGGCTGAGAACAGGAACCTTTGAAAAATCTGGATAACACTGTTCATCAAGTGTCTGGTTAAGTGGATGATTTTTATTATCAGCTGTTTCTGTCCATTGTGACTTTTGGAAAATAAATTCTAGCAGAAGTTAGTAGGCTAGGTGTAAGCAGTTTAGATGTATATAACATATCTACATCTACGAGTATACATACATACATACATACACACTACATATATAAATAAATAAAATTGAAGTGTCTGTTTGTAATGTCAAAATAACCGCATTTTACTAATAAATGCATTTGTAAGTATACGGTATATAATGCATATGAAAGTATACGGTATATGTCCCAGAATTAACGCACAACCTCTTAAGGAGTCATTGTACTCATCATTATGAACAACTTTAACTATGGGAACAGACCTGAAGCCGCGAAAAAAAAAATCAATTGTTCCCTACATTTTGACGAGTTATGCGAACATAAATGTAGGGATCAGCAGATTTTTTTTTCTCAGATATATATAGGGTAACTGGTAATTAGTGACCGACACTTAAACACATGATTCTACTCATGACAACAGACAAGTTTTATAATGAGACAAAAAGTGAAATGACGAAAAAAAATCAGCTGTTCCCTACATTTTGACGACTCGTACGAACATAAATGTAGGAAACAGCTGATGTTTTTTTCGCGATTTCGGATTTGGTCCGATAGTAAAAGTTGTTTGTAATTATGAGTAGAATCATGTGTTTAAGTATCGGTCACTAATTACCAGTCACCATTATTCACCAGTATTCAGCGTTTGAAACGATGAAACTGGAGATGATGTTGAAAATAACAACAACAGAAGTGAGAAGACGTAGCCGTGCTTGTATTAGGAATCATGGCAGACATTTTGAACATGAACAATAAATAATTTAGATTCAAATGTTGTTTTAATTACTCCGCCTAAAATTTAAAATTTCTCCCTCAAATTGGTTTGTAGATCCTAATTTCAATAATTTGTAAAATATCCTCGTAAATGATACCTCAATGGAAAGAGCGATTATCACGCATGTTTTCAAAAATATTTGAACAAAAAAAGCACACTTCGTTTTTTTTTTAAATAAGGTTTTCAAAAATGATTTATGATTTTTTTAAATTTATATGAACTTTAAATGTCTGTAAAAAAAATGTCTAACGACACAGAGGCCTAAAACATGTTTTGCTAGATTGCTTACACTTTACTTTAATTAAATAAAATAAAAATGAATTCATTTATCATTCAATTTAGCTATAAATAACCAGTTTAGCTAAAATTTTGGCAATTTTCGAAAAAAATCTTAAAAATTAGGTTAAAAAAAATGGTAAGACTTCGTCTAAGACAACCATGGCTTAAATTGTTCTAAACTGTCTGTACTATCTTCGCCTTAAAGCTTTGCACCCATCTTCCAATCACCTTGTATATTTATTTAGATTAGTATAATATACTTTATGTATGTATTCACTATATTGTGTAAATGGTACACCACAGACTACCTGCAGTATTTGTCTCACCGTCCCCTTTTCAATTCATCCAAAGCAAAAGGTTGTCTTTAAAATATCGCTCTCAGCGATAAGACCGCCCATTGTGTCAGCCTGACTTTGTAAAATCAATATAATCTAATCTATATTTCGGTATGTAATTTATATGGTGTACATAATAAAGAGTATTCTATTCTATTCTACACAACCGTTTTCCTCAAACACACCCTATCAACACACACCTCTATCAACCAAATCAGCTTACCACAAACTAAACCAAACATACAACTTAGGCGAAGGTCTCCCGTAATGTTTGTATGTAAAGAGCTTATATCGATTCAAACACTCGTAAACACCCTATATCATGCAAGCATTCAAGTTCCCGATCTATTGTGGAGTCCGATGCCAACGATTACGTATTGCATCATAGAATCGAGTATCGATATAATCTTAGTACTCCTGTATCGAGAACAATAACGCCTGGAGCACAACAGATAATCGATTAAGATTATGATGCCGTAAACACTGTATCAATGTTGCATGGATCAAGTGAATGAACATATCTAATGGATGTGTAGATCTTGGTAAGCCGGAAGATACAGCTATGGAAACGTTTTAGTGAAACTACATAGATTTATTTTTTCCTTGATACTTTTCTTTCAATACATTTGCGCCAATCACAATAGAAATCTACGTTCGTCACACAATCGTCTTCTTCAAGGTCCCACTCACCGCACAGACTTCATTCACTCTTCCTTCGTCGTTCAGTTTATGTCTCCGTGGAATGCACTCCCCCGGAAAATGAGGATGGCAACCAACCGATTATCCTTTAAGGTTAAAGTTCGCCAGCATATTCGCAAGAGGTCATTACAGCGGTAATGTTTTCTCATTGTTTATCTTATTTCTTTTTAGTATATTCGTGTATATATGTGTATTTAATTGCGCTTATATGTATATTTAATTAGATATATCTATCATATTTATAGTTTTAAATAGCTTGATGCGTATCTTCATATTTCAACATTTTTATTCCTATTTTTGCAGTGGTAGGTGCAATTTTCATGATACCACTGTTTGTCTCTGCATCACCCAAAGGTTGACTCCACCTCTGTAAATTTGTGTGATTAAAGTATTAAATAAATAAATAGATGTCGTAAGATCTGATATATTGCACAGCAACAGGATGGTGTTAAGTGACCTGCATACGTCAAGGGGGTAATTCAGCCCGTCATTTTAAATAACTCTCGCTACGAAACTCACATCCGATTCGTAAATTAAATTCCTATACAAGAGTAGACAGATTATTTCACTGCGTGTAAGTTTTTTTTTTTTTTAACAATTCGTGTATGTGTTTCATAGCGAAAGTTTTTTTTTTTTCTTTTATGGCAACTGAGCCGATGTCGACTATTCTGCCAGCGTCATGTGGTATAGCGAATGTTATTTACACCTCCTTGACGGATGCAGGTGACTAAATCGCCATCCTGTATTTTCACATTGTGTTTTCTTATGTTCTTTATGTCGACTGGCATTGTAAGAGAATAATGTTTTACAAAGTGTAGATATATCATCGCCGGCCTTTTCTTTTCATTTAAGAAAGTGAAGTGAGTGAATTGTATAGTAAAAAAAATCTACCGCGCCTGCTCAGTATTTACATATAAAGTGTTGACTGAACGTTACCTTACCTAACATTGATACTGCTATTTATCCTAATGAAATGAACTTCCTGTGCATACCGATGAACATTCTTTCAGGATTTATCAAAGTCAGTTTTTATAGGTGGGTGTAAAAACAGGTGTTCTAAACTATGTTTTGCTATTGACGGCGTACAAATATCAATAAAGCAGACATTTAAAATTACACATTATGTAACAGAATAAACTTTCATTCAAATTAAATGACGAATCTATCCATGTTCTTGTGACTCCCCCATAATTAAAAAAAATGTCATCTACCTAGCCTTTTCCTAACTATGTTGGGGTCGGCTTCCAGTCTAACCGGATGCAGCTGAATACCAGTATTTTACATGGAGCGACTGCCTATCTGACCTCCACAACCCAGTTGCTGGGTAATACGATACCCCTTGATAAGACTGATGGTCAGACTTTCGGGCTTCTGACGACCCGTAACGACTGTCAAAGATCCACGAATGACAGCCGGGACCAACGGCTTAACATGCTTTTCGAGGCACGGAGTGAGTCTTGGTATGTAAAGATGGTCACCCATCCACAGGCCAACCGCGGCAAACGTAGCTTAACCCGATCGATCGACCATGATCGACCTGTGCGGCTGTTATTATTTAGCCACGCCCCCCCCCCCTGCTTCTACGAATTAAAACATGACATGAATAATTAAGTGTGAGGAACAGAATCAGACAACTAGGTTATACGTAGGTGGTCTAATGCTACTCATAGTATACTTGCAAAAACCAACACGTCTTCCTGTAGGTGTTGCTGTTTCGTGACCATACATCTATAGCGCGGTATTAGTACCGCTAACAGAAATAGAAGCATATTTATCATACGTAATGCTAACAAGTTAGTTGCAACTGAACTCTGACGGTTGTAGTAGAATGAAGAATAAGCGCAGGAGGTGAAGTTGGAACGAAGAGTGAAAACAGGGACATGTATGTTTTTTTTAATGGTATCTCACAGTTTATTTATTTGTTTATTTATTTATTGGATCGCCAACAGAGGCTACACAGTTACATGCATGTTAACATGAACAGGGACAAGTACAAGTGTGCGTTTCCAATAATTATAGGCGACCACATCATTCACTTAACATCCAGGTAGATACAACAAGTTTGACAAGGACGAACACATTAAAATAAATCACAATACAATACGCGAACATTAAATAAAGGAAAACAAAATTAAAAGCTAAAGCAAAACAGTACGTGTACAAATAAAAAAAAAATTATACAAACAAATTTCAAATTCAAATAAAATAAACTAATATTAAAGAATAACCATAGATGAACAGAAATTAAAAAAAAAGTATTATTACTTGGATACTAGGACTTTTAGGTATTTTTTAAGCTTTGATAGTTTGCATGTAATATCCAGTTCAACCTATGAGGTTGTCGTCTGCTTAACCGGGCTTGCCTGTGGATGCCTCAATAAATTATGGCCTCCAGACAGGGCTTAAAAAAAAAGCTTCAAAACTAAGCGACTACACGCTAAGGGCACCCCCTGTGGGGTACGGACCTCGGCTTAGGGCGTCGCTGGGAGAGGGCAGCAAGGGACAGGCTGGATCGGAATTATTTTGGGATGAATTTAGAACTACAGGCTCAGCGGCGGCTGGGGACATGTATGGTGAACCAACTAAGCGAAATAGAAACACTGTGGAATCCATAGAAATAAATAAAAAAAATGTTAAATAAAATGTTTGATGAGAATATAAGGTTTATAATGGATTTTGTAGTATGTTCTGATGTATGGATTGTAAGTGAGTGAGCGACTTCGTATCTATTGCTTTTACCGGTGGCTAACTGGAGACAATAGTTCGCATACATTTACAACATAAATAAATAAAATTATTCCAAATAAATAAAATTATTCCGCTGTACAGATATACCTTACATGAAATTAAAAATAAATTAAGAGAATGGCTCTTATCCTTAACATATGATGAAACAGAATATACAACGTGTAACGGAAAGGGGGTATCAACCCTGAAGGAGGTGAATGTGCTCATGAAACTCAACAACTTTCCCCAAAGAACATAGGTCGAAATATGAAAAAAAAATTTGGCCCTCCCATAGTAAATCAATCAGCTGGTAGTTAGTTTTGTAAGGGAGGGCCAAATTTTTTTTTCATATTTCGACCTATGTTCTTTGGGGAAAGTTGTTGAGTTTCATGAGCACATTCACCTCCTTCAGGGTTGATACCCCCCTTCCGTTACACCCTGTATATAGGCCTGTATATATAACTGTGTCATAACTTTACAAAACCTGCATTGAAAGACAGCTTATCGAACACTTATTGAACACTTCACATACACACCTCCCTACACACAAACTACACTCATATACACACTCCTAGATCCACATACACAATTATTCACTCTATTTGCTTGTTAACAACCACTGTACCTAACCAAACTGTAAAGTCACGGTTGTATTAAAAAAAAAAAATTGAAGCCGTAAAATCTCCGACTCCTAAGATACAGGTCTGCGTACCTAGTTTAGGAGCCCGGAAAACTGACAAGAATTTTAAACTTGGTAGTACAACCCACTGTTTCCGTGTGCTATGTACTGTGTTGTTATTTTTCTTTTGATGTACTAATAAAATTATTATTATTATTATTATTAACTACCAGGCATATCTCCTTCTTTCATAAGAAAGAATTCTTTCATAAGAAAGAAGGAGATATAAATCTACGGTTGAATCGCATTTATTGTGGTACTGCAGCATAACTATCTCTAACATAAATATATGACAGGGAGTTTTCACGTTTAGCATGATATTCGTTACCTTTCGTGTTTAGGAGTGCCGATCTGGGCAATAAAGATAATGACGTCTGGTCTCTATCAGCGGAGAGTCAGTGATGCACAGGTGCTAATTCCACGAGCTCATGGTCTGTGGGGTTGGCCCGATCGATTGACAGGAACTTATTGGAAACTGTACAACCTGTAACGTTAAATGCGCAAAACCTGAAAATAGTTTGATCAGAATAACGAGCAGAATTAATTGAACCACTTTTTAATATAGGTCATATTTTTCAAAAAATCTTCATTAAAAAAGTTGCCGTGTCTATTTATTAATAGGTCAAGCAAGTCAATGTCAGCACGGCGCAGCGGCCCGGTGACGACTCCTCCCTCGATTAAGCGTCGTCGCAGACGCAAGAAACGATCAGAATGGCCAGCAAAACTAAAACAGCAAATAAAACCTTTACAATTTTTTCAATGACTTATTTTCTCTCAAAAAAATAGGTCAATTGAATTAAAAATCAGTAGGGGTGTTTGAGGTTTTGCGCATTTAACGTTACACGTTGTATATTTTTTTATTACCCAGTAGGTAATGTCCCACTGCTGTGCAAAGGTGCCTTCCCAAATCTCCCTCGTCTCTTTCTACCTCACTCTATCCAGAGCTACCAATCATCTGCCTAGCCTTTTCCCAACTATGTTGGGGTCGGCTTCCAGTCTAACCGGATGCAGCTGAATACCAGTATTTTACATGGAGCGACTGCCCATCTGACCTCCACAACCCAGTTACTGAGTAATACGATACCCCTTGGTAAGACTGGTTTCGGCTTTCGGGCTACTGACGACCCGTAACGACTGTCAAAGATCCACGAATGACAGCCGGGACCAACGGCTTAACGTGCTTTCCGAGGCACGGAGGGGTCTTGGTATGTGAAGATGGTCACCTATCCGCGGACCAACCGCGGCAAGCGTAGCTTAACCTGATCAATCGACCCGTGCGGCTGTTATTACTTAGCCACAAGCCCCCCCAAAACAAGCCAAGCGCCCCCTATCCAGAGCTGCCAATAACCAACCTTTATTAAAATTATACTTACTTTCAGGAACATGTATGTGCAGCAATCGCTGCCTATCCAATTAAGGACTCCATCTTTACATTCAGAGATATTATATTTCTGTTGCTTTAACTAAAGCTTCTCGGAGATCGATTAATCTGACAGTTATTTAGCCAGAACCCCTTCAACAAATGGGCTTTCTGTACCTTCTCGTTTCACTGTATTAGCTACTTGTACATGTGTAGTGCTCCACACTGGGCGTTGCTTCCTGCTCCGCCTACGTCTGCCGCAGACGGAATACATTGTTAATTATTTATGTTCATGTTATTGATAACTGTTACTGCAGCTTCTGATTCTCTGCTTTTGACACAAATGTTGAGAGAAATTAATGGTTGATTAGACGCCGCTATAACTCGGATGAGTTGGCGAGGGAGCGCCCCTGTTCTACGCTAAGGGGAATGAGTTAGTCCCACAACGGGATAAATATTAGTATGACCTTTAGATCTAAAGGTTAAATATTTATTTCTGCCTTTTCATTTTTTTTTCTAAATTAGTTATGTCTGTGTGCGAGAGAGGAAAATGATAAATTCTCAGTAACAGAATTTATCATTTTCTTCTTTAATTAAAATTGTTCCTGAACCTGCTCGTTTCACAGTAAATTGCTTGAGAAAAAATGAAACGAAGTCAAATGTCTTTCACTAAAACGGAAGACGTCAAGAATAATATGAGGACTGTATCAGACATACACGACGTTGCAGAAATGTGAGCAAATCCGTCAGTGAACATTTGTGTTAACTTGTTTATGTAATTTGTACTACAATTTCCTAAACTATTTTTTTTATTTTTGAAGTGAAAACTTCTTTAGCGGCGTTGTACACTTTTTTTGTAACGGGTAAAAAATGTAAAACTCGCGTCAGGACACGTGACCCTGATCGAAAATTCGTAAGACGGATGGTGAGTAGACAGCCGGCGGCGCGGCGTAGGCGAGGAAGTATCCCCCTCTCTTTCTACGGCGCGGCGAAAATGTATGCTTGCGCCTGTTGTTTAGTTTAGGTGGGGCAGGGTGCTTGCGCGAATGTTCGTGTGTGTTTATGTTACAGAAACAAACTTAAATGAATGAATTAATTAGGATTGTAGTTAGAATGTATTGATAGACTTGAAGGTACATCTCTCGACAATAAATCTGCAATTTGGGAATTACAGATAACTGGTGGAACATATGGCACACCTCCGGTGGACGTGAAAAAATTAAAAAAATAATAAAATAATGGTTCTGGTAATAATGATGGTGAAAAAGTCGTCGAAATTATGGATGGAAGTTGATTTTTCTGATAGATAAACTTTTTAATGTAATAATAAATTGTCATGTTTGTGCAAGATAGCGCAATAAATAAATATTGTATTCTACGACATAAATGATAGTACTTTTATACTGATAATTAAAGCAATTCGTGCAAAATGATTCCCTAACCATTCCAAAACATAAAAAATGCACAACGTTAATATTTAAGTTTTCACTTTTGCCGGCACTCCCGGAGTGCAACCCGTCGTTTTTATTTTATTTATTTGGGACAAAAAACAGTTATGCGTTACAACATTAATAGTTAGCTAAGGTAATAGTAAACAAACGCATAACCCACACTTATTATCCACGGAATCATATCGATTTTAAAAGTAATAAGGAAACGGACGTATATAGAAAGGAAAATAAATAGCAAGATACCCAATCTCATAACAGCACAGACAGGTAAAACGGGAATCTAAATACTGGATACCAGAATACCATTCATTCTCAGCAGATTGTAAATTCGTTCCGACACATTTCTCGCTCGGGTCGGTAGCGTGGTTTCATAACCGAGAATCGTCAATGACTGACATGGCACATTCAGGGAACGAATGACGTCACGGGGCTCTGTGGTCATATTCCCCGTAATGTACCGCCACGGGAATACTTACAACTTTGCCAATCTCGGTTGCAGGATTGAGTGAGAATGGCGCTTGGGAAGTCTTATGGTTATGACACGTACATGTGTTTAACACTAAAGACAAGTTACTTATGTATACAATTATGCATAATTAAATAGTGTGCTTATTTAATTTTTTCTCTTCAAAGAATATCTTTAAAAAAAAACCGGCGAAGCGCGAGTCGGATTCGCGCACGAAAGGTGCCGTACCATTATGGGAGCCCCTTTAATTATTTATTTTATTCCGTTTTTTAGTATTTGTTATTATAGCGGCAACAGAAATACATCATCTGTGAAAATTTCAACTGTCTAACTATCACGGTTTATGAGATACAGCCTGGTGACAGACGGACGGATTGGCGGACAGTGGAGCGGGAGTAATAGGGTTCCTTTTTACCCTTTGGGTACGGAACCCTAAAATGGAGCTAGATATTCTTAGAATTAGATGTTGCACGTTTTACGAACCTCCTCCAATTGTGGCTAAGTAATAACAGCCGTACGGGTCAATCGATCAGATTAAGCGATGGTTGCCACGGTTGTTCCATGGATGGGAGACCATCTTTACTTACCAAGACCCCTCCGAACCTCGGAAAGCACGTTGAGCTCGTCCCGGCTGTCATTCGTGGATCTTTGACGGTCGGTAGGGTCGTCAGAAGCCCGAAAGTCTGTCAACCAGTCTTACCCCTTGGGGGTATGATGATGTAAACTACTGGTATTCAGCTGCATTCGGTTAGACTGGAAGCCGACCCCAACATAGTTGACAAAAGGCACATGATATTTTTGTGATTCCCGTCCATAATTTGGATCACTCGCACTTTTTTGAGTGACGAGACTGATTCAACTATCTATAAATCTCATAAAATATAATATTACTTATACTAAGAAAAGACCGCATGCTTGTAACAGCGAATCTTTATTTAATTATTTCATTTATCATCATTTCAGCCGAAGGACGTCCACTGATCTCCACATTGACCGATTCTGTGCTTCCCGCATCCAGCGGGATTTAATTATTTATTTGAAGTACTCATATTTATGTATAAAACGTGGTACATAATGCCACAAGGCATTTTCTGCCAGTAAACCTTCGGGTCAAAAACTATTTATTCCAGGAATCTTTTCAATCGACAATAGTAATTTGCGTCCCAAGAATGACAAGCCTCATACCGAGTTCCGTGCTCCTTACATAACTCCTCAACGACCTTGAAACAAAACAGCGCAGTTTATCTCCAGCACAAAATATATAGTACAGAAGGCCAGCTCCATGCAACGACCGAAAACGTGCACGTACACATAGGCGGGTACGTACTAATATAATAATATTCCACAACTTTCACACAACGCCATCTAGTCCCAAACTAAGCTGAGCTTGTGCTATGAGTACTAGACAACTGATAAACATACATATATAATTCTAAATACATACATATTATAGATAAATTACACCCAGACAAAGAACAAATGATCGTGCTCATCACACAAACATTTGTCCTAGGTGGGAATCGAACCCACGACCTTGCGCATAGCAGTCAGGGCCACTGAACACTAGACTAACAGGCCTGTCTAGTGTAGTACAGAGTTTCATTAGTATAGGAGGCCAACTTTTACTTGTTATGTTACCCCAGGGGTGTGGTCAACTGTATGTCTCATAGATAATAATGCTTTTTATACAATAGTTAGCACGTAATTATAACTTGTTTTTTTTTTTAAATTTATATGCCAGTCCATGGTGAGACCGTTCAACCATGTTTTAATGCAAATAAAAGATATTTTCTATTCTGTCAAACTAATGTCTCTTTACATAATAGAATACACTTGCAGCCGATATGCTGCGCTATGCTGTGGGTCCCTCATAGCACAGCATCATACTGAGTGGAGACTTCTCATTACAGTCATGACGTGCAGCAGTCGACTATTTCTGTTTTGTGCTCGAGATCTTATTTGTTTTTATTTTTCGAATTAATTATCTTTTTATATGCACGTGTTTCTGTGACAAATAACTCTAAGGGCGCTTTCAATTTAGACGGTTGGTGCCGGACTGCTGCAGTCCGGCACCAACCGTCTAAATTGAAAGCGCCCTATGTTTTTTTCTTTTCTTTTTTCTATACGTAGTCGTATTATCATTTGTGACTTCAAGCGACAGCTATGTAAACAGAACCCAGCATTGCATAAATATGTTAGCGGTCACGCCCTTCATACCTGGAGGCTTTTATTTAATTTTCATTTATTAATTTTTGCTTTAGTACGTATAGTTTTTTATTGTATTTCTTGGTATATTGGCGTTGCTAGCTGACATATGGCAAATAATTAAATTTTGTGTCCTGTGTCTTGTAATGTTAATTACTTTGCATACCTTGTATTGTATTCAGTCAAGTATTTTCTAACTGAACAGACAGCTGTGCTGCTGGGGAGTTTGTTGCGCCATTTCTTCTTCCCAGCGAAAGCACTAGGAAGTGGTGAAGGGCGGGCGTTTTGGGGGACTGTCTTTTGTAATTTTGACGTTCGAAAAGTGCTGATTCTCAGCCTAGTTTGAATAAATGACTTTTGATTTTGTATGACTATGTTATCATCATCCCGCAGCAGTCCACTGCTGGACATAGGCCTCTCCAATTGCACGCCATTCTACTCGATTTTCGTCAACTCTCATCCAGCTGCTAATAGCACCCTGCGAACCCTGCATGCCTATGTGTGCGTGCGCTTTTAATATGGAGCTACCTTCTGTATCTCTCTATTTTGTAACTTCAGCGTCAATTCAAAGAGCCAGCTGTAAATAATGGGGTACTTAATGATGGTCACAAACGACGTGCTCAGTCCTGTAACCACTGAGTTATAGTTAGGACGATATTTCACAAGGCAATGTTTAATTTTAGACTGTCATACCAATTGTCTGAGACGAAAGTGGTCCAATTATAAGTTTCGTTTGAACTGGAAATTGTTCTGTGCTACTGGAACAAATGAAAAATCGGCCAAGCGCGAGTCGGACCTCTTATCTAAACTTAATATTATAATAAAGAGAAAAGATTTGAATTTTTGTAAGTATGTTTGATGATTGTTTCTTAAGCTATAACTCTAAAACCGCTGAACGAATTTGGACGAAATCTGGCACATGGGTAGACCATAACCTTTACCATTAGGATTTAGGACCATTAGGATTTAGGATACTTTTTATCCCAATATTCCCACGGGATCGAGACTTATGCGGGTGAAACCACGAGGTGCAGCTAGTCGAATATATTTCACCGATGATTTCAGCAATTTAATTAATCCTTTTACCTCCTTCACTTCCTATTTTGACCCCATCATAAGAGAAATGGCTGAAACGATAATAAATTTTTCTACTGTTTATTTATACTGAACATTTTACATTCAAGACATTATTTCAATGTTCAACAGCTCCTACTCCTTTAAAAACAAAGCTGAGTTTTGAACAGCAAACACGTAATATGTATACGATGTTTGTCCTGAAACTCCTTAGTCGTAAGTAAACAGATAAAAGGGCAATATTCCTTCAATACGACCACTTTTTCCTAGACAGGTGCGGCCTAACCGTTATTTATGAGGACCCTTCATGCCGTCCGCAGTTCCGTACGCCAGATGAGTGTGTTTCATTTTTATAGGATTTATGTTACATCGATATTTGCATTATCCTAGGGCTTGATGTAAAAGTGTCTTATAAAACTGATGTGTGTGAGTAAGTACGGTTTCATTTAGGGAGAATTAATGGTTGGCAAATATTCTTTTTTTTAAATTTGGTAATGTTCAGCGTAGAGCACGGAGAGAACTCGGCGGCTGCTAGACAGAGCATTCTCAATACTTTCCATAAAAACCAAGCGTATCACAGTTTACTCGCACTACGACATAAATGACTCATAGAAATTTACGGCTTTGAAGGCGGTCCGTGTCAGAAGTGGGACGTTTAACGCATTTTCGCGGCCACGAATTTTGTTAGTACTACCGCGTCTAGACGCTGACGTTGCGGCGATTCTGTGTTCTGTGATCTTCAGCCACTTTATCCATTTGATGATAAGCATAAACATAATCAGCCTATAATGTCCCCACTTTTGGGACACAGGCCTCCTCTCTTCGAGGAGTGGGCTGTAAATACACCACGCGGGCCCAGTGCGGGTTGGTAGATGTCACATATCTTCGAATTTTTGGTTCTAGGTCATGCCAGTTTCCTCACGATGTTTCGTCGTTTTAAGTCGTACTCACACATTAAAAAAAAACATAAAATGTCTGATTCCGGCAAATGCCGAAGCTATATGTCAACTAGGCAGAATGAAATGGACCGACAACCTCAAGAAGTTTTGGAGGAATGAAGGTGTTATTCACCTTCATTCCTCCAGAACTTCTTCGTTTGAGTTTCAGGACAAACATCGTATACATATTATGTGCTTTGGTACACCATCAGATGGATGTTTACGCATGAAATGTAATTTCATAAATTAACTGTTTGTTTTCTATTAATTAAATTCAATTGTATTTGAAATTTGAAAACACCCATCGGTTTCTTACTAAATTTCAACAACATCCGACAAACCTGGTTACTTATCTCCTTTGGTGAAAGTACATGAATAGAAACAGTCGTTCTCGGAAATTCCCGAAGACGTTTATAACAGTATCCAACTTGGTTTTAAGAAGAATCTTTCAACAAGCTTTCAACATAATGCCTTGCAAAACTTTAACATACGTTATGTAGGTAAGGAAGAGGAACAATGTAATGAACATCTGCCATGAATCTTTCAGCGTTTCTACATTATAATAACTGAAGCAAGTAAGTACATATTCATATATGAGCTACTCGCCTCTGCTTCGCACGGATTTTACGACTTGATAAAACATTGAGATTTCTTTATTATAGGTAAGTTTAATATTATTTTTTTAAACACATAAATATTTTGGAATAAATTCTCTAAATGATAGTGAATACCGCATAAAAATCCGTGGCGTAATTTAGAAGAACGACACGGTCGCACGGCAGACACGAAAGTGACTTTAATTTATAATAGGTATAATAGGTGTAGGTACAGACGCCAGTACATCAAGCTACTACAATCTATCAAATTTATTTAATGGATTTTCAACTATATCGCTAAAGCATAAGGTTCAAAGTTGATTGGGAAAATTTGTCAGTTTCGGGTAATTTGATGTGCTGGCGTGTGTACATACTCGGCCTCAAATTCGGTAATATAATATGATACGTCTATTGCGTCGATACATTTCAGTATAAATATTGGCACTGTATTTGAAGTTAGTATAGACAAACCTTCCATTTGTTAAAAAAGCAAAACGCGCTGTCGAACTCACCGAGAGTGATGAATACCTATCCGAGTCCACAGCATACACGGCTTTTTACGTTAGCATTTATTTTCAGAACATATACCTATATTACACGAACTCAAACCGGTGGTTTAGAAAAAAACAACGTGAAAAATCTAGAAATAAAAACGGAGGCAAAACTTTTACAAACGTTTACTGTCAAAACGTGGAATAAATCACAATCTTAAACAACATTGTGAAAGACATAATACCAGTCTCCCCTTTTCATTCTTCGCCCGCGTTGGCGTCGCTACAAGAATATGTGCCGCTTAAATGAAAAAATACAACTTCCTCGGTGATGCTGGCCTAGTGAGACATAGTTTAGCGACCACATAGATAAGGCATTATGTTGTTCAATTTAATAATAAAGGTCCCAGCCAATATGGCACTGAGCGAGCTTCTACTAGAGTCGAGAGCCATCGCTCTGTGAGAGTAGTGCAATTTGCCTGCAGCCCGCTCCCGGCCCTTGAGCAAGCCTCCAAGAGCACACCAATTAGACGAGACAAATTCGGATTTATTATTCAGCGTGGGCGCAATTCAATTGGATAATAGATCGAGTTGTTTGTTTCCATCGACCACTTACCTAGACGTAAATAAGCAGCAATGGTTATCGATCTGTTGCCACACGCGACTTTTACGGATAACAAAACACTTTGAGCAACCGCTTCAGAAAGCCCTGTCTAAGTAATTTTCTAGGAACCATGTGTTGGACGATGCAATCGACCACAAACGACTACGTCTACGTGTAATTTGTTTCGGATAATGCGACGCCTTTCTTATAAGTGTGTCATCGTTAGTGTATCGAGTATACGTTAGTCTCGTTATGGGCGGCTCTTTCTTCCCACTCTAGGCTATAATCAAAGGCAGGTTTTTGCGATCCAACTTGTTGTTTTACATAATCTACGTGTAAGAGAAACGTGCTATATCAATCGGCGAGGTAAGCGTCGTATTATTTAGTGGGTACAGTTATAACTCATAAATAACGATGCGCAAAACGCCTATGATTGCTATAATCTTTATCCATATTTTATCTACCGCTGTCAGCGGTTATCCAGTTAACCAACCGTGATTATACAGTGTCGGAAATCAACGAGTCATCTACTCGATCTTTTGTAAACATTATGCAAAATACTGTTACTATTTAAGCTTTGTGAACGTGGAACGGTGTTTTGACAAATAGTAAAGCTGGCTCTGATATAATCTGTGTACGATCTCTGCAACGTGTAATTAGACCGACTTACTAAGCGGAATCTATGGGAGCGTTGCCCGTCTGACCCCGCACAAGATTTAAGATCCCATTGTGGAGACTTCTTTATTGCACACTACGGCTTAAAGTAATGGCTGGCAATGGCATTCGTTTTCAAGTTATCGAAACATACATTCGGGTCGATAGCTTTGTGAATTTATCAGTCAGAAAATTGAATGTCAAGACTTCGACAGTAAATTATATTACTCAATACCTCGGAGTGTTAAAGTTATTCGCTCGAATGAATCATGTTTCCAGAATGAATCTCGTTTTACATATGAGAAATGTGTGATGAAAAATACGTGATCCCTCATCATATTATGACGTAAAGTGGTTACAGAGGGTCGTGTTTACCATATTTTTTGTTCTGTTCTGTACGCGTCGCTGTTAACAATTAGTTATCTGATGTTAGATCAAATTACGTCTCGCCGGAGGTCGATGGTTGAATTGCATCACAATAGTGTTGTGGCTAAAAGCTGCGAGTCACCATCGAGTGGACGAGAACTATTCGAAGAATCGATATCGTCGTACGTGAGGAGTAGCGCAGTACGTCGATGTGGTAATAGCGACCACCTTCATCACCTGTGCAACTAATACGAAACCGATTTTTTGTTCCAATTGGAATTACGGATCGTGTATCCAATCAAATGGTTTAATAGGTTCACAGTAATTATTGGAACACTCCTCTTTAGGTGCATCAAATATTTCACACAGAGCTTATGGAAAATATATATCAGAAGTATTTTAGTAAAATTGGATATGATTATAATTTATTATGGTCTTGTTAACGGATTAATTAAAGCTGACAGTCTCGCCGTGCCGATATGGAAGCAGAGAGGGTCGCACTTCCAAACTACGTCCAAATCAATAGTGTCGCAATTAAGAATTTTGAATAATTATACCGATCGTTCGAGCGAAACGTTGAGCTTACTATTTTTTGCCTCGAATTCGCGATTATTTTGCAAAACGCGCTCGACTTTTCGTTTTTTTTCTCCGGATATCATGGTAGGCTTAATTAACACTCGGATTTTTTGAACAGTTTTGTTAGCCTGTGATGACCTTTCCGTGACACATTTTTATATAGACATTGGCTTAATCAAAGGGAAGGAGAATTATGAAGTCATCAATTTGTTATTTCTGGTGTTAATTGAAATGCGCGCATTTCGTACGTACCTACAGGCGCGACGGCTTAGTGTTCGTGGAAATAATGAATTCATATCACTTGGTAATCTGACTACTACTGCGGTTTAAATGTCATCGTTCTAAAAGATAGCTTGGGCACGGGTTAGATAGCACCTATTTCAAAACGCACGGCAAATTGGAATGTGAGTACGAAACACCTGAATCAATACTTTCCCACATTTATTCACCAAGCTTAATAGCAGTCCACATCTGGAAACAGTCTTTCTAATGAGGAAAGAGGTAATAAATCCACAAATTCCTGTTGCGTAACACTGGCTGCCTTAAAAACTTCACTTGGAACTCTAAATTCAAATTTAAACATGGTAATTACACAGTCATCGAAAGTACGGGCATATTTCTAACACGCGGGCTGCCCTTTATTTCAGAAAAAGAATTAAAAGCTATATAATGACATGTTATTACGTTTTCAACTGCCGCGCGGCGAAGTAATAGCCAAGATAACCGAATTTTAATGACTAACTTTGTTCGTTAAAAATACTTTAGCACAAATTGTCTTCGACTAGAAAGTGTTTCCTTCGTAATTTTCTATCACTTATCCCAATTATTCGCATCTGTCGTTCGTTGGGCCATTTGTTCCAGGAGTGTCTTTGGGTCACTTTTGTTAGCGTCGTTTATAACATTATTTTGCTGATGATAATATTTTGATATTTAGAAAGACGTGCATGTGCGTGTGCATGTTTTTTTTGTGGGCACTAAGCGTGTATGTGACGAAGAAGAAGCAGTCGGGGAAAATTATTCAATGTCAAAGTCAAAGAATTTGTTTATCAAATTGGCCCACTTCGATTGCTGTTGTCGCCAATTCTGCCAAATTCAGATGTGGCAAAGACGTGTTATAGCACTTTCATATAACCGTCAAAAAGTGATAGTTGTGATTTGAAACTACGGAGAATTTCAGTTGATCGTCTATTTAACAAACAATTACTTTCCCTGACATTACGAGTACGACCAAAAGTATTATAATACCCTGTATTTTTCTGTTCTGTGATAATACCTGTCCCAAATAAATGTTATTTTAATAACAGCCCAACCTAATTAGATTTTAATTTCACACATAAAACTCTTTACGACACCCTTACATATAAGTGGAATTAGATAGAAGTTACGGCCGGCTCTGTCCTTAATCAGGAGTATTCAAGAGGGTCTGGTTTGCAATAATCCTGAGACATTGAGATAAGATCGTGGAGGGAAGGTCCCTTTAATAAGTCCGATAGGTCAGGCCACTCGAGGCGCGAAGGTTACCCTCATTTCGTTTATTATGTACTCGTGTTACTTGTGGCTTGCGGCGAGGATGATAATATCGAGTTAGAAATTAAGAGTTCGGGTCATAGTTGTTAATGTTCGTTAGGTATGTGTACTTGTGATATTTGGCACGTGATCTTTTGTTAATAAGTGGAAGTAGGAAATTGAAGGTCTTTGCCCTGCAGCGGGACACTAATTTTATTGTATTTATCTGCGGTACGAGTATTTCTGGACCCAATTTTTTTTTGTTACTCTCAATTGCCAATCCAAATTCATCATCACCTCTTTCATTTTCAAAAATGTTATACTCTTCGTAGAAACTTCTTTACTGTAGTGTAAGTTTCTAACTTGGATATATTCTACAAATATTATTTCACTAGCTTTGTTTTAGAACTTAGTTTTCCCAACTTCAGAATACGTACGTCCATGTAATAATAGTAATTTGGTTTCTTAGACTATAATTTTATAGTCTTAGTTTGTTTTATGGAAAAAAAATGTTAGGTACCTCACGTTATTTATTCAAAGAGTAAAATATAAGAAAACGTTTCTAACAGGGCTAAACACCCTTGTAGCTGATGAAAGTGATGCATTAGCGAGAGCGACGATGTCTAATGAAGTGACTAACGAAGATAAATGAATTTGCATTGCCATCGAAAGTTTAATTAAGGCAGGTATGTACGATTCTGTGATACATTTTAAATGTACCTATAACTGCAGATCTGAATGCTGCAGCTCTAAATGCTTTTGAACACGTTTTTGACAATTTTTATACAATACTGGGGAGTAGGAAGTCGGGTGGATTGCCCGGCTTTCACGACTTGGTAAAACGTCGAGATTTTTTTGTTATTATGTAAGTTTAATATTATACATATAATAAACCTTTTGGTATAAGTTCTCTATATGATGGTGAAAACCGCAACAAAATCTGTTGAATATTTTAGAAGAACTACGCGATCAAAGAGACAGACACGAAAAGCGAGTTTCTTAAATAAGGTCTATCTATTCATACACGAAATGTCTTGAAGGGTCATTGTAAGTACTCATCATAACGAACAACTTTTACTATGGGACCAAAACCTGAAATCGCGAAAAAAAAATCAGTTGTTCCCTACATTTATGTTCGCATAACTCGTCAAAATGTATGGAACAGCAATTTTTTTTTGCGGTTTCTCGTTTTGTCCTATAGTAAAAGTTGTTCATAATGATGAGTATAATGACCCCTTCAGATATTTCGTGTATGAATATGTAGACATTATATAATATGTATATAGGAATGTATAGATACGTTGAAAGAAATGTAGAAGTAGAGAGACCACTAGAAAATGAAACAAGGTTAACACCAAGAAAGTAGTATAAGAAAGACGAATGAATATACAATAACACAGGATCTAAATTATAGACTCATAAACAACATTGATATACACAGACGTTTCAAAACTCATAAAGAAAACGGAAGTAAAACAAGAAAGTATAATATATAAAAAGCTATAATGAACAGTGACAGACCAAATTAGCGTTATGATGAAGAACATTAACATTCACTTAAAATACAAGACACGCGTGTAAGTGAATGAATGAGGATAAAAAGGAACACCACGGATAAGGGCGTTAATTTGTTGTGTCTGTGTGTGGGTTTGCTTTACTTGCTTCAAGCCATTCTGACGTTTTTCAACTATGCGGCACTGTGTTTGATTTTGATGCGAGTCTGATTAATGACGTGTCGTTTTGATGTTTACGTCATATGGTTGGATGAAGACGGCTCGTTCCGTTAGTTTGCGTCAATGCGGTCAAAATGTTGACGTAACGGAGGTCAAAAATACGTAAAAGCAAATCTTAACTAAATTTGCTCTCAAAGCTTTTTAATAGGTTTGTACAAAATGTACGGAAGTAAAAGCTTTTTCTTCTTTCTATTTAGAAAAGAGCTAAAATACATCGTCTTTTTCTAACGTGCACCAGCTGTAAATTCCGTAGTGCACGCTGCAGTTCGTAAAGTCAACCAGTCTTTATGGCTGGTTTACTTGCAAAGGTCTTGCTCCGGAACAAATATTAGTATTGAAGGCGTTTACCCGTGTCGATATGTTTGGCCCCGTTCCACTTGAGAGTTCAGACTATTATTAAAAATTCCATTAGTTAGCGTCGAAGTTGCAGTCCCGGGCGTTAATTTGTGACTGAGACGCATCACTTGTGTTTATAGCTCCCACTGTATCCCATTGACAAATTGTTCGCTCGTAACGTAACGCGATTCGTCTCGCCTCGTACCGTTTGTATACGTCACGCTCTTTTTCTTTATTGGGTGAACAGAAAGGTAATATGAGCTTCAAACGGTATTCTTGCCTCGTTTCAGCTGCGTGAGCTGGGAGACGTGTTGGATTTTTAAATACGGAAAGGCATATTGTTGTATCAGTGGTTTTGCCCGGATTGTTGTTGTTTTATTATTTTTCTCTATGATTATTAGGAGAATTTATAATTTAACTACTTAATGCAATTCTTATTCTAGCTAAGTCTTCGAAATCAATTTGATTTCCTTGAAATGAAGTATGAATATTATCATCAACCTGGAAAATCATTGCCACCATAAGCACGGCATCTATTCAATTTGCCTAGGCTTTTCCCAACTCGGCTTCCAGTCTAACCGAATGCAGCTGAATACCAGTATTTGACAGTATTTGATGGCAAATAATTTAATTTAGTGTCCTGTGTCTTGTAATGTTAATTACTTTGCATACTAGTATTTTCTAACTGAACAGACAGCTGTGCTGCTGGGGAGTTTGTTGCGCCACTTCTTCTTCCCAGCGAAAGCACTAGGAAGTGGTGAAGGGCGGGCGTTTTGGGGGACTGTCTTTTGTAATTTTGACGTTCGAAAAGTGCTGATTCTCAGCCTAGTTTGAATAAATGACTTTTGATTTTGATTTTGACATGGAGCGAGTGCCTATCTGACCTCCCAGTTACTGGGTAACATGATACCTCTTGGTAAGACTGGTTGCCAGACTTTCGAGCTTCTGACGACCCGTAAAGACAGCCGGGACCAAAGGCTTAACGTGTTTTTCCAGGCACGGGTGGGTCTCGGTATGTAAAGATGGTCGCCCATCTACGGACCAACCGCGGCAAGCGTAGTGTAAACTGATTGATCGACCCGCCCAGTTGTTATCACTTAACCACGAGCCCCTCACCACAGGATCTATTTTCATAATTTTATTATCTACAGAACCACGTCTTGTTTTTTAAACACCCACATTGTTTAACTGTGTCTGTTTCTCAGTGAAGAACGTCATTCGCTAATTAAAGGACTCTACTTGTCTTCGTTTTTGTAATGCGACACTCCCGACACATGCGGCTGAAAGCCACCTACATTGTTGATAAGGTCAATAACGTCTGTTATTATTGTGAGTAATGTGCTCTTTAATGTGATACTTGTTTTGCGTAGGAGTGTGAAAAATTGCGATCATTAATATCTCCAATGATCCAAATACTGTAACGATTGACATTAATTGGTATGTGAGTGGAGTATGTGGGCTTGAATTTCATGATATTCAGTAAAATCTTATGTCGATTGATTACTTGTTACATGTCTCTTTAATATAAATTGATCAGGTTTGTTCTCGTTACCAGATATTTTAATAATTCAGGTAAAAAATACACCCACATTTCTGAATAATATACTTACCTAAACTTTAACGAATTTTCGAGAATTTCACTTTGACCTACTTGTGAAAGGAGTAACTTTCAGAAGTATGTACCTATGTATATAGTCTTATATAAATGTAATAATTACGTAAGCCGTAGATTTTCGGTTTTCGGCGGCAATAAGCGCGCCGGTATTAAGTACATGGGACTTAAGAGGCCTATCACAAAAATGCGCGTACACGGAGAGAAAATTCTTAGAAAAATTACTGTGCTCGTCACTGTCAAGTGAGTGCAAGTGACATTTACAGAAAATTTTCTTAGTGAGATTGGGAAAAATTGACTATTTGTCCAATAAATTTTACTGTACAGCATAAGAATTGTTACTGTGCTAGCATGGTAATTTTTCCATTACCACTCAAATGCACTGAGATCATGAGACAGCACAGTAATTTTTCTAAGATTTTTCTCTCCGTGTAGATGCATGATTTCCTCGTTGAAATTGAATACTATCCGTTGGTTGGTATAAATAACAATTAATTGGTAAAGATAGTTCGTTTTCTCTTCTGCAATAATAATAAAGTGATTTTTTTTATTATTTATCAATAATCCTTCTCCTGATGCATGTTTAGACCAAAAGTCATGGAGAGCTGAGTTGTCCAATAATTGCTTGAACAACATCAATAAACAAAAAAAACTTTTATTTTTTAATAAATAAAGTAATAGTATATTTCACTGCGCCGGCGAGCCGCGCTCGCCCTTGCTGGAGGCCTGCCCGGTTAAGCAGAGGACAACCTCATAGTTTGAACTGCAAAAAACAATTTATAAAAAAAAAAAATGCACGATCAGTACCGAAATGTACGAGAAAGAGTACCGAAATGTACGAGAGGACCCTTAAACATGACTGGCTAAAGTGAGATTGTACTATAGTTGCAACCCTGCCTAATCCTTCGGGAAATACAGGCGAGATGTTATTGTTGGTATTGTTGCGTGTTGTTGTAATGGTTTTGTTGTTATTGTTATGTTTGTGTGTTGTTGTTGTTATGCTGTGTTCAGCCGATTTTCTATTAAATACAATTAATGTAAAGTAAAGAGACTGATCATCTACCATGAGCTTCAATTTCCATACTGAACAAATTAATGAACATCATAATACTCATCGGTCCCTTAGAACAAAATTCTTAGAATCAATCAAGCACAATATGTAACTACTCCAAGGTAGGTCGCTCTGACAGGCCCTTTAGCATTTTTTTTATATTTTTCTTTAATTTTACTCGTTAATGTCCCACTGCTGGGCAAAAGACTCCCTGCTCTCTTTCCACCTCTCTCTGTCCAAGGACTGCCAAGAGCTGCCAAGGACCAATCTTTATCAAAGGAGTCCAGCTCATCCCGCCATCTCCGTCTGGACCTGCCGCAATGTCGTTTGCCACTAAGCGGGACCCACAGGGTCGTAAGTTTGGCCCACTGATGGTCTGACATGCGGCAGATGTGTCCAGCCCAATTCCATTTAAGCGTGACTGCTTTCCGAGTGACATCAGTTATTTTAGTGATGGAACGGATTTTTACAAGTTTAATACCCAGCGTACTCCGTTCCATAGTTCTCTGGCAAACCTCGAGCGTGACCTCTGGTTTATCAAATGGCTTGCTGAAATAATAGCCGTGTACTTGCTACTCAAATGACGGGCTCGTACCGGCTCGCTGATAGCTGTGGGCTAAGAAAGTGTAGTAAGTGTTTATGGGCTTTTTTACATAGTTAAGACCTTATTCGTATGGTTTTATGCCTTGCTAGTTGTTTAAGATGAACTTTAAAGTTCCAATGGAGATTCGTTAAAGTAATTTTGTAGCTACAAATATCCTGGCGAATTCAGTTTTGCCTAGTCGTGAATTGAGATCGTCCCTTTTTTTGGGAAAGCATTATTTGCGAAGTTTAACCCTGCGAACGTGATCCACACGGGACACAATGGCTTTTTAATTGTTTATGTAATTGTAGCATTCAACCAGTTAAGAAATATTTTCGGGATCAACTAACTCACATTGCAAAAAACAATATATCGCCATAATATAGGATACGTCATCATTTAAGTAATGTCAATCTGTAACAAAAAGTACTTCTTGGTAAAAGTCAAAATGCTCGATTGAACCATTCCGTTTATTGTTTTAGTTTCCGATCAGATGAACGAACCATTGTTCTAACTTCTAGCTTAGTTTCAAATACATCCTGTATTCAGCAGTATCGGCAAATTGCAACAGTTTATGTTCCCGATTTGGAGCGTATTTTGGTTTCAACGGTCGATTGGCACGGAAGAAACGTTCTTTTAGTCAACTACAATAACCGAATAGCGTCGTAAACAAATGCTTTTTTTTTTCTTTTTCACTAATGTTTAGGCGACAGTATTCTGGCTTTCAGCCAGAAGGCCAGTCACGAAATGTTATTTATTATCTGTGCTAATGGCGCAGACATTATTAAATTATGATAGTTCGTTTGTTAAGATAGCAGTTAACATTTTGATGACAACTACGATAAAAATATAAAATGGTAGTTATTATGAATAGTGTTGTTAAAAGTTTGATGAAAGATATGACGGGTTCTGGTTATTGTTAGCCGTGGTGACTAGTTATGGCAGTCACATTAGATTTTGTACCACATGGTAACTTTTGACGGAGTTTGGTGGCGATCTACCGCTCAAAACGGTGAAAGAAAATATCTTGAGAAACCGGCATGTCCTAGAACCAAAAATTCGAAGACATGTGACATCTACGAGTATCAATCCGCATTGGGGCCGCGTGGTAGATTACGGCCCACTCTCTCTCACAGAGAGGAGGGCTGGGTCCCAGTAGTGAGAAAATTTTAGGCCGATTATGCTAACTAGGCTTTTCCACTGTGACGATGTTTGCAGGTTATAAGCCATCACATGAATTTTGTTCTCTTAAAATTAACTAACATTAATAACGTGCTTCATAACCGATGATGTACATATAAGGGCCCATACTCGATGGGTTTACTAGTAAGCATTCCAGGTTCCATCAGCCACCTTCCAGTTCCAGCATCAGGTGCTCGTTCTCAGGAGAAATGAACAGAACTAGTTAAGACGGATATAATCCACATAATTGTATCCGTCTCTGTTTGTTGCTGGATTGGTAGGAGTGAACACGTTGGAATTGAGACGTAAGTGTGCGCTGTTGATGCACTAGTACTTATTGCTCAATAATAAGATCGATGTCGCGACTACACTAGCTCGCTGTAGTTGTTGTTCATTGTTTGTTTGCTCCGGACCGGCTGCGGCGGCGGCGGTCGCGCGCCTGTGCCTTGCGGTGCCTGTTCGCGGCGCCGCCAGTGCGTACCCACACTGCTCGTTATGCTCCCACAACCCAGGCTATCAATCTGCTGAACGCCCTGCTTGCTCAGGAGCCGGAATTTGACATATTTATGTATAACATTATAAATATATAATAATAATTAATGTAGGTTTGTCAAAGGTTGTCTTTAAAAGATCGCTCTTAGCGATAAGACCGCCCATTGTGTCACCCTTTGTAATTTTTTTATATTTATGTCTTTAATTTATATGGTGTACATAATAAAGAGTACTCTATTCTATTCTATTCTATTCTTTAATGTTCGTATGAAGTTTTTTTAGTTAAATGTTATGTTTCGGGCTTGCTGCGCGCTTTGGTGTTTACTGTAAGTGCAGAAAGCAATTTTTTTTAATATTTTTTTTTATAATATTCCACAACTTTCACACAACGCCATCTAGTCCCAAACTAAGCAGAGCTTCTGCTATGAGTACTAGACAACTGATAAATATACATATATATTTCTAAATAGGATATTATATGTAAATTACACCCAGACAAAGAACAAATGATCGTGCTCATCACACAAACATTTGTCCTGGGTGGGAATCGAACCCACGACCTTGCGTATAGTAGTCAGGGCCACTGACCACTAGACCAACAGGCCTGCCAATGCTATATAAATAAATAAATAATGAACCCTGTATTGGTTCTACTTCAAAAGAATTTGTTCTCAAGATTGTAATATTATGTATTCTGTGCGCGAAATCTCTCGTTCTAAACAGAATGCAAACAAAACTTCCTAATGCAATGTCCGATTTATATGTAACATTGGTCGTAAAATCGCAGGATCTGCTAAGTGCATAAATAAAGTCGGTGCAGCTGTTGTGTAACAGCTTAAAGCTACGCCATGTGGTTCATTCAGCTTCATCTCCACGGAGAGGTTTTATGAATGAATTGGTTTAGATTTTACGAGTATATCCTTATTTTATGTTACTGCGTTTGTTTTTCTGGGTGATTGATGACTCTGATGAATTTTTTAAGGGGGTAATCTAAGGCCCGATGAAAGATTTAAATACTAATGATTAATGATTCATTTGAGGAAGTCGGGATCAAAAGGTTCTTTTGGCTTGACACGACATTTTTTTTTCCTATGTCTGCCATGCGATAAGTTTTTCTTGATTTCTGTAAAAACACTAGGAGTGTTAATGAAAAATTTTCATTCATTTTCAATATTTCATTTTGTTAAGTTTAAATAACTATGGATAGTTATTTAAACTACACTATTTGATTTCTGGATGTATCATGTGATAGGGTGTCTTTTTTTCTTCCAAATATGATTTATTTTCGTCTATAAATCTTTCAGTTGGGTCTATTTTGATATCAAAATACAAATCATCAACACTGCGTACTCCTTCTAAGTAAACATATCATTCTGTTGCGAAGAGGCAAGAATACTTGAGTGGATTCAAGTGGAGCTGTCGAGATGACGCTGCTGTCGAAAGAGCTGGAATCAGACAGCGAGAGAACTTGTTGTTTGAAGAACTTTCTTTAGTTTCGCGGGACGAAACATGGTTCTACTTTGTTGTCTAGTTTTTTGAAAGTGATATCAAAATAGTTAGCGTTACGAGGAGATATTATTATTATATTTCTAAAAATAATTAGCTTAATTCACATTTAGTTTCAGCCACACAACGAAAACCTTTCAGGGTTTATCTGCATGTTGGCGAGCCGTTTATATCAATTTTATAAACAACGTTAATCATTTATAGGTACATTAATACATACATACATTAGGAGAAATTTTGTGTAAGGAAACGCTTTGATTTGTACTTATAACTTTTCGAATTCGTTTTGTATAACGTTTGCTAGTCTTCTGGAAGTTTATTAAGATATAAAGGTACTAAATATTCTGCAACCTGGGAAGAAGGGTACTTACACATTATTGAATTTTGGTAAGATGCATTTATTGTTAACTAGTATCGTTCTCAGAAAGTCAGGTCTTGTTTTTTCGGTTAGCAACTCAGGTCCATTGACTTCCGCTAGAGTACAAAATTTAACTAAAAAGAAGATATATAGTGTTGTGTGTGTGTAGTTAGGAAAATGAACAAAATATTGATAACTTGTCTGGATTTGGGCTCCGTTAATGGTAATAGGTTCCCCCCGTTACATGAGACTTAAACATAAATGGTGAAATGTGGGTGAACTGTAGATGCAGCTCTACCTAACCCTTTCGCGGCGATAGGCGTGATGTTATGTTATGTGTTGAGACCTTGTTTGGGCACCAACCCGCACTGGACCCGCGTGGTGGATTATGGCCCACTCTCTCTCTCACAGAGAGGAGGCCTTTGTCAAAGCAGTGGGAACATTATATGCTGATTATGTACAGACGCCAGCACATCAAGCTACCCGAAACTGTCAGATTTTCCCAATCAACTTTGAACCTTATGCTTTAGCGATAAAGTTGAAAATCTATTAAAGAAATCTGACAGATTGTAGTAGCTTGATGTGCTGGCGTCTGTACCTTATTTGTGAATATTACTTACAAACATGTTAACATAATTGAAGTCATAACTGTCAATTTGAATTGTCTGCTTATCTACTTACTATGTGAGAATGTTAGTGTTGAATTGTAAATATATTTTCTTAGAAACATAACAATAATTTTTCAGTTCCAGTTTTTCGTGGATAAATGAAACTGTAATAATAGAGCTGTTTGCAAGAAATAGCAGCAGTGTTGGGAGCTATTGTACTATTCCGTTTTCAAACAACCCCTAGCATTTTCCGTACTTATTGTGCAACAAATTGCATTTTCTTTTCATTCTATTCTTAACTTTACTAAAGGCTACAGAATATTCGTTAAGTTTTTCTAGACGCCATGCCTAATATTCCTACATTCGTACAAAACCGCACCTGAGTTTTAATTAAAGAAAACATTCGGAGCTGATGTAAAGCTGACGGTATTTTCGTACAATGTACCGCAACAAAGTTACGCTTTTAGGTACATATGTGTACCTAACCGTTCCACGTCGGTCTTTATATCACAAACCCAATGTTTCTCGCCCGCTGTTCATGGGAATCAATAAAACAAGGGACTCGCCAAAATGTAAACACGAACACTATTCCCCTCTCTATCCACACAACTATAAAAGACGAGGACAACAAACGAAATGTAGCGGCGAAATTCATTTGATTATCATTAGGTTAAAACAGGGACTGGCGCCGTTGACGTTGATCGCGTGACGTTTTGCTGAAGAACATGCATCCCTAGAGGATTGTTTCCTGTTAATCTATGCTGTTAACATCACCTTTATTGCTGTTGAAATAAAGTTCAAAATTAGTTGTTTATAATCTTGCCTCTAGGGTTGTATCGCTATCATTATTAAGGTAATGAGTCATTGCTTTAAGTGGATCTATAAAATGAGTCATGTTACTAGGTTGGTATTTTTGAACGGAGAAAGGCAAACTGCAGCATGTTGACATAGTACGGCTAAATATGCGTGGGTGGACGAAGTTCAACGACCCTGGAAAGGTATCTTTGATATTGTGTTGCCAGCACATTGAGAGAAAGCCGTTTTTGGGAAATAAGCTGAGGAAACTCTAAAGAGGAACATTTTACGGAAATGTTTCCCATGGTACACGTTTTAAACGAATGGCTGTGTCCCTTTTGTCAGTGTACTGAACATTTTACGTCAAGACATCCCGTATTCGTTTTTCGGTGTTTTTTTGTTGCTTTATAGGAAACTAGCGACCCGCCCCGGCTTCGCACGGGTGCAATGCTGATCACTACATAGTAGTCGCTTCCCGCTGTCTGTCTGTCTCTATGTATGTTTGGATCTTGAAAACTACGCTACGGATTTTGTAGAGATTTTGTAGAGAAACACTGATAATTTTAGAGCCATTATTTCTCGTAAAAAGTATAGGATAAAAAATCGTTATTGTGGGTTATCCCTAAGAGATACACATATACCATTGTGAATTTTTTGTATACCTTTTTAAAGTGTACAATACTGTAGTACATTATTTTGATCTATCTCGTAGGATTCAGCCAGCGTTTGCAATGTAAACGCAAAAAATGTGTTTATTTACAACATCACATTAGAAACCTCTAAAATTATCAGTGTTTCTCTACTATATTATGCATGTATTATACATATAAACCTTCCTCTTGAATCACTCTATCTATTAAAAAAAACCGCATCAAAATCCCTAGCGTAGTTTTAAAGATCTAAACATATATAGGGACAGACAGACGGAAGCGACTTTGTTTTATACTATGTAGTGATAGTAGATTGTGTCATAAGGGACCAAAATAATGTATTGAGGGCGAGAGCGATTGTTTGAATCCAGAGTGAAGCGAAGGATTCTAGAGTAGAATCCTAAGCGTAGCGAAGGATTCAAAGTACGTCGCTCGAGGTTAAATAATTTTGGTACTGTGCTTTTCATCACCTTCTATGAGAAAAATAAATAAGAGATGCTTTTAGTAGTGATGAATATTTATATTTCTCTCGATTTGTATGGTAGTAAATTGTTTATGACAGTTTGTGCGTTTAATTTTACACTTTCTGGTGTTAATATACTTTCACTGCTAGAACTCATGTTTTATTCAATTTGTGTGAATCAAATTAAAAATGTGTGTAATATTTTGAAAAAAGTAGAAAAAAAAACAAACAAGAAGTTGCCGCGTATTTTTTTTTTTAATTTGGTTAACCAATGCCAAATGCCAAAGTCGGCAGGCGCGTTTTTCTTTATTACCAGCCAGGACTTTATCGAAGGGGATTGCGTTTAAACTTTTTAATTCAATAGTGTTCCAAATTCAAAAGTCATATCGTCACTGTTATTAAGTGCGCCGGAATGACCCATTTTGCTCGCACTTATCGAGGAACCCTTCGGCCCTTTTCGAATAGATGGGATGAAAACATATTACTTGCACGATCACAACTACGAAACAACGAAAAATTAAATTTGAAATTCCTTTGATCTCACAAGCATAATGCACCTTGCAGTTTACTTAATTAATTACAAATACTGTTAACAATACCTCGTAAACATTATCAATATTTACGAGGTATTACATTTAACGGGAAACCTGTAACACTGGCTACAATGTTCTAATAATAATCTCCTTTACTAATAAGGCGCTGCATATAAATCGCAACGCTATCGTGGAGTATTGAGTAATAGACTAAGAGTTGGTGACTTATTTTGGGAAAATATTTTAAACATTTACATAGCTGTTTTTTTGTAATAGAAAATAGGGATTAGTAAGCCTAGGTGCTTTGTGGTTCTTTCTGCATTTAATGATGTTCTAAATAAACTTTCTTTCTTCTGCATGGCAGGAAAATATTAAAAAACAAGCTAAACTATCCTGAGGAACTTAAGATTTGTATAGTCTGCAATGTAAAGGTGTGTCCAAACATTGAGAGGCAAAAGCGCGGCTGCAACACGCTCTAGTTAGGACTAAACCGACGCATGTTTGCGCGGCGGTACTGCTTGGCATATCCGAGATATCACGCCGCGCTCTTCAGTTGGCATCAGAACTAAAATGAAAGCGGTTGCGTGTATCGTAGCTCTGCTTATTATTCGAACATTGGTAAGAAGGACGAAGAAAAAAACCTATTAAAATAAGGAAATGCTGGATGAAACGACTTTCACTCGGTGTAAAGCAATCAACAAAAGACAGATTGGCTGTGGTTGGATTGTTGTCTATTTCATCCCATAAGTCTTCGCGTTTGTTTCTATCATGTTATTATTTTTGTCATAGCTCCCATAACACATTAAAAGATCCATACATTTCGATCAAACGAATCGATGTTTCGTTGTCCAGTTTGATAAACAGAAATCAGGAATGTGTCCAAACACTAACGTCCTGACGAACGTTTGCTAAAAATGTTTGTGCGCGGCAGGTAGACACAAGCGTTCGCACGCGGCAGTCGTCTAATCATAGCGCTGCAGGCCGCGCGCGATTGTCGCTTTATGTTTGGATACCCCTTAAGGCTTTTGAGACCAAAATAAAGTTTTAAGACATTTCAAATGGTATTGAAAATATGACTAGACAGATCCAAACATGAATTTAAAAAAATATCAAGATGCCTTCCTAAAATTGTTCACCAGCTCCGTACCAAACTTTCACGGTCAATTTACTCCAAAGAACTGTTATGATTAACTCAAGAATACATTAAAATAGCCGCGACCATTAGACGGAGAGAATATCACACGAACCAAAGAATGTCCATATTAAAACGTCTTACCCTACTTTTAGAAATGGCTTAATTATGTGCGTCGTTAAGACGTACGTTATTGGTTTTGACGCCTACGATCACACGTTCTGTTAATCAATGTTGCCCGTTGATGCTTAAATGCAAATGTGATAGGAATGTTAAATGAAGAAGATAAATATTGAATGATAGAACTGGTTCTGTGCATTTGTTTTGAATATCTTAATTTTAAAGGCTTATAGGGGATTTAGGTACATTAGGTCGATTTTCGCTGTACGTCTGGTCGCTTACCATTTACACATATGGATAAAAATCGCAAGTGACTAGTCTATTTTGCATCAAAATGTCGACCTTCATGCCGCAGGCGATCGCCAGCGACAGCATTTTCACAATCGATTTTAGTCACCCGCTGCTTGCGACCTGTCGCCGCAAGACAAAAGTCTAAACCTACTCTATTCTGGAACTTGCGATTTTAGTTACTTGAGGCCTAACTCAATTGCCATTTAGACAGGTCTAAGTCGGTTATAGTAACTTATGTAAAGCCCGCATTAAGAAGGAGAACTAAGGTAACCGACAAAGCCCGAAGAATTGCCAAACTTAAGTGGCAGTGGCAAGACATATTGCTCGCAGAACAGATGGCCGATGGGCCCAAAGATTCTGGAGTGGCGACCGCGTACCGAAATGCGCGGCGTTGGAAGCCCTCCCACAAGGTGGACCGATGGCCTTGTGAATACTGCAGGAATACGCTACCTTCCTTACGAAAAGTGCAATAACTCGGATTTTGGGCCTCTCAGGGTTATACAACGTGTAACATTAAATGCGCAAGACCTGAAAATATTTTGATCAGAATAACGAGCAAGCCAAGGTCAGCGCGGCGCAGCGGCCCGGTGACGACTCTTCCCTCGATAAAGCGTCGTCACAGACGCAAGAAACGATCAGAATGGCCAGTACAACTAAAACAGCACATAAAACCTTTACAATTTTTTTAATGACTTATTTTCTCCCTGAAATAGGTCAATTGAATTAAAAATCAGTTGTGGTGTCTGAGGTTTTGCGCATTTAACGTTACGCGTTGTATACATATCCTTAATCAGCAAAACGAGTTCTACATTTTCTTCTTGGACAGTTTTACGTATCTATCACGAATCCGAAAAAAAAAACAAATCAAAAATAAAATCTTTAACCGCGTTTTTCTCGAAAGTAGCTTGAACCTAGTTATTGCACTTTTCGTAAGGACGGCAGTACGCTGGATGCGAGAAGCACAGAACACGTCGAAGAGTCGATGTTTGGGAGAGGCCTATGTTAAGCAGTGAACGTCTTTCGGATGAAATGATGACGATGAAAGGATTATTTCCACTGCTACGTAGCATGTGTACGGAGAGGTTACGCACGTTTGCGAATCCTTCCGTATTCTTATACGTTGAAAGCATTATATAGCTCATTACAAAGCAAGCTCCTGTAGGTACCAGACTGTATCCGTGAGTCTGTAATATTTAATTTTCCTGGACGAAAAGTTTCTTTTCAGGTTAGAGTTACCTCCCAATTTATTAAAATTCAATTCTTTTGGTACTTATCAAATAGAGAGTTCTTATTTCAGAATTATGTTATTTTCATGATAAGATTATCTTACCATCTACTTACTTATTTCAGCTTTTAAGTTCTTGTTTTTTTTGTTCTTTTCTTTCTCATGTCTTATTATTCACTTCTTACAATAGCTAAAGGGAAACAAACAAAAACAATACCCTACGTGAGACGGTCAATAACATCAAGACGTTGCTGGCCTTCCTTGAGGAGCTGGGGTGGATCGAATAAATGATTTTCCCACCCGTACTCAAAATACGCGCATTGACGTGGAGTTGCGGACACCAGCCCGTATTACCTATACTATTTGAAAATCAACTTGATTTGTTCCACAATACGTTACCCAACACAACAAGTGACACATAATTCAATATTAACTGCATTCAAATGTAAGAGCCTTGATATCATAATACAATTTAGATCAAACACAAATGCATTGTCAAATGAAGGTTAGCATTGAATCGCACAACAATGTAAGGTTAGAATTGTACAACCGAATAAGGCCTCGGACAGACATGAGATCTGAATGTTCTGAAGTAGGGAAGAACTTCTTAGTTAGGTTCCAACTTTGGCAGAACCTGATTATATGCAGAATTGTAGTCTGGAGTCAGCCAGAATGGTAGGGGAGCGCGGAAAATGATATTCTTCCACGTACGGTTAGCAAGGAAGTGAGGAACTCTTTAATAAAGATGTTGAAGTGTTTATAGGAAGTGATTTTCATATAATATTTGTGACATATTGCAGAGTTTTAACCTCCGTCTCGAAGAGGCCTGTGTCCCTGCAGTAGAAACTTGGTAGGCTGATTGTACAACGTGTAACGTTAAATGCGCAAAACCTGAAAATAGTTTGATCAGAATAACTAGCAGAATTAATTGAACCACTTTTTAATATAGGTCACATTTTTCAAAAAATCGTCATTAAAAACGTTGCCGTGTCTATTTATTAATAGGTCAAGCAACCCAATGTCGGCGCGGCGCAGCGGCCCGGTGACGACTCCTCCCTCGATAAAGCGTCGTCGCAGACGCAAGAAACGATCAGAATGGCCAGTAAAACTAAAACAGATTTTTTTTTTTAATGACTTATTTTCTCTCTGAAATAAGTCAATTCAATTAAAAATCAGTTGGGGTGTCGGTAGTTTTGCGCGTTACACGTTGTAGATGGCAGAATTGTAAAGACTATTATTAGAATAATTAGTCTATAATGTTCCTAATAACTGGCACATAGGCTACCTCTCTGTAAGACTATTATTAATTGCCTTAAGAACGATAATAACTCGCTTCGGCCACATTCGGAGGTAATTAACTTAAAGGTATTTCTAAATCTTACAATGACTCACCTGTCATCTTTTACCGTATCCCCTGTCAGCAGCACACGTTAGGACCTAATGGCTGCGTCAGCGAACGGTATCCGAGTAGCCGATTTTTGGGCCAAACCAATTAAAAAAAAAAACCATATCTATATTTTTTCGTGTCATTTTTGCCATCGCCACACTAAGAAGACGAAGAATCTCACAAAACACAAATCATCATCTGCCTACCCTTTTCCCAACTATGTCGGGGTCGGGTTCCAGTATAACCGGACGCAGGTACATACCAGTATTTTACATGGCGCGATTGCCTATCTGACTTCCACAACCCAGTTACTGGGTAATACGATACTCCTTGACAAGACTGGTTGTCAGACTTTCGGGCTTCTGAAGACCCGTAATGACTGTCAAAGGCTCACCAACCACACTAACGGCACAACGTGCTTTCCTAGACACGAAAGTGTTTTGGTATGCAAAGATGGTCACCCATCTGCGGACCAACCGCGGCAAGCGTAGCTTAATCTGATCGATCGACCCGTGCGGATGTTATTGCTCAACCACAAGCCCCACAAAACACAACTATCTCAAGATATTAATTTGCTGACTCTACAAGTAAGAAAGAAAAGTTACAAAGATAAACTAAGCTGAAATGTTAACGTCTAGAATACTAATGTTAGTTCATAGGTGAGTTCTGTAAGAACATTTAGCAACAAGTAAGTAACTATGGAAGTTTTGGACACGTGTTACTGTCGAGTTTCTTGCTTATTCTTATCTATATGAATCTACTTGGAAAAGGGAAAAAGGCAACAAGTCTTGATGAATTGCAACCATTGAAAGTGCTGTATGATGTGTATCAACAGGGTCACAATAAATTAGCTAGCGAAACTGCAGATTTGATGGGCATGGATATCTAAATATGATAAAATAAAATGTCGATTTGTCGAAAAGAAAATGTCGAAAATAGAAATGTCAATTAAAATAATAAATTAAATAAATAAAATTACTTTATTTATAGGCACCATTTTATACCACATACACCTTAGAAACTAACCTTATACACTCATCATCTGCCTAGCCTTTTCCCAACTATGTTGGGGTCGGCTTCCAGTCTAACCGGATGCAGCTGAATACCAGTATTTTACATGGAGCGACTGCATATCTGACCTCCACAACCCAGTTACTGGGTAATACGATACTCCTAGGTGAGACTGGTTGTCAGATTTTCGGGCTACTGACGACCCGTAACGACTGTCAAAGATCTATGAATGACAGCTGGGCCCAACGGCTTAACGTGCTTTCCGAGGCACGGAGGGGTCTCGATATGTAAAGATGGTCACCCATCCACAGACCAACCGTGGCAAGCGTAGCTTAACCTGATCGATCGACCTGTGCGACTGTTATATTATTTAGCCACGGGCCCCTCTAAACTAACCTTATACACTAGGGTTGTAATCAATTTTTAATTGAGAACACAATGAGTCATGTATGTACGCCATGTATAGACGCCAGCACATCAAGCTACTACAATCTGTCAGATTTCTTTAATAGATTTTCAACTTTATCGCTATAGCATAAGGTTCAAAGTTGATTGGGAAAATCTGACAGTTTCGGGTAGCTTGATGTGCTGGCGTCTGTAATTGCGAGGGGTCTCTTGCGGACAATGATTCCTTATGAGATGTCTCAATACAGGAGCTCTCGGGTCCTCAGCCGCAGCTTTCAGGATACTGTTGCTACTCCCCCGAATCCACCTCCCAAGCGATGCTTCCTTTTTCCTGATTGTTTCTAAAATAGAAAAGAACAGAAAGAGAGAATAAAGAGAAGAAAGGAAGAAAGAGGAGAAAGAGAGAGAGAACATCAATCCTCTATACTGTATTTCTATTTTTTTATTATATTTATATCTGTGAGTATATATATATGTGTATATATTTTAGCTTTATGTATTTATTTAAGTGTACTTATGTTAATTTTCGCATTATATGTGTAGGTAGGTATATTTAAATTTTGTTAGTTTTAGACTTCACACATTCATATTTTTCTCTTCATGTTCTCATACATTATTGTCTATATTTCTTTTTTACTTGTCCTTTCGCAGGTCTGCTGAAAGAAATATATGTATTAAGAAATAAGCAGTACCTTTGTACTCAAATTATAATTATGTCATATCCATATGTTTTTTTACTGTATACATATATAATAAAATAAATAAAAATATTTCATGTTTTTTTTTGGAGGTCAAGGACTGCTGGTAGTATTTTTACTGGCAGTATTTATTTATTTATTTATAATTAATTACAACGGCTTGCGCCAATGACAGTAATTAATGGTTAAAACTAAAAAAAAAAAAAAACATATTACATAAACAGTATGAGATTGTATTGAGCAAATCTGTTTTATTTTGTTTAATTGTGTTGAGATATCGATACCCATTACGTCTGTGAAGATTACACACATATAAAATTATATTTCAAGTGACTACACTAACTGCGGTCAATGACCCCATAAAAATCATCAAATAATTTTTTTTTTTGTTTTATCAAGTTTAGATTTTGATACCCACCCCGTATGCGGATTTTCGCTAGCTAATTTAATTCGAACATGTCTATCAATAATAATCTCTATATTTTAGTACTTCTGTAGGAACCTGGGCTGGCAAACCTAAAAAAAAAACGACCTTGCCTTTGCCCGACTATTTTGGGGTCGGCTTCCAATCTAACCGGATGCAGCTGAATATCAGTCAGTACTACAGTTACTGGGTAAAACGATAAGTATCCCTTGGTTGTCAGAATTTTTGGCTTTTGACTACCCATAACGACTGTCAAAGATGACAGACGACAACCGGGACCAACGGCTTAACGTGCTTTTCGAGGCACGGAGGGTTCTCAGTATGTAATGAATGAATAGTCAGTCATCCACGAACCGATCGCGGCAAGTGTACCTAAGGCTGCCTGTCCATTGACGCGGATCGAGGCTGAGGAGCGGAGAAACGGAGAAATATTAACCAATAGAAAAATGACAATGAGATTTTATGCAATCCTATTGGTTAATATTTCTCCGTTTCTCCGCTCCGCAGCCTCGCTCCGCGTCAGTGGACAGGCAGCCTTAACCTCCGTGCGGCTGTTATTATTTAGCCACGAGTCGCATGTCAATTGAAAATTATTGATTTGCACTTTATGAATTGAAAACTTCATCATACTAATTGAATGCCTTGTGTTAGACAACACATACATGCACTGAAATATCCACTAGGTTGGCTGGAGTGGCGAACGTAATGAAATGAACAGTCGGAGGTTTTACAATAATACATTGTGATGTATGTATGTATGTGCAATAGCAGCTATAATTGCAAAGCAACGAAGTAGAAAATGAAAACAGCAGTGCTATTCTGTAAAAATCTCACCGTGAGAACTTAGGTGAAGTGAGCGGGAAGTGAGCTCTGTCATACCCTAATGGTAGGAATTGACACTATTAAGTGCTCACTTCACGTATGATATCACGGTGAGATTTTTACAGAATCAAACGGCAGGTGCTTTCAAGATTGCCGCAGGTAAATTGTGCTGGAATATTCAACATTGGCTTCGTTCGTGCGTTTTATAAGTACTGAATGAAGGCCTTATATGTACTTAAAGTAAGTAATATCATCTGCCTTTTCCCAACTATGTTTGGGTTGGCTTCCAATCTAACCGGATGCAGCTGAATAGTACATAATCAGCCTATAATAGTCCCACTGTTGGGACACAGGCCTCCTCTCTGTGAGAGGGAGTGGGCCGTAATCTACCACGCGGGCCCAGTGCGGGTTGGTAGATGTCACATGTCTGCGAATTTTTTGATCTAGGACATGCCGGTTTCCTCACGATGCTTTCCTTCACCGTTTTGAGAGCAGTGGTGATGAAATAATTTACACAAAGTAAATCGCCTGCCTGGGTTCGAACCCACGACCTACAACTCGTAAGTCGCGGCCGTTACCACTGAGCCACCACTGCACTAGCTGAATAGTGAATACCAGTATTTTACATGTAGCAACTGTCTATCTGACCTCCACAACCCATCTGGGTAACATGACACCCCTTGATGGCAATACTGTTTGTCAGACTTTCAGGGTTCTGATGACCCGTAACGACTGTCACAGATCCAGAAATGACAGACGGGACCAGCAGCTTAACGTGCTTTCCGAGGCCCCGCCGTCCCTCGCTTTTCACCCATCCATGGACCGACCTCGGCAAGCGTCGCCTGATCTTGAAGATTGACCCATGCTGTTATTATTTATCGACGAGCTCTCCACGTTAGCTTATATATTTTATATAATTTTTGACTGCCAATGTTTATAAGGGCTGATTTTACCAAAGTCAGGTCATATCTCTTATTCGTGGAATAAAATTGACGTCTGACAGTTCTAGTATGGAAAAACTGTCAAAAATTCAAAATTTATTCTCAGGATAAGACTTATTCTAGGTATAAAAGATTGGTGAAATTCACTCTTAAGGAAGTAAGGCTTAATTAATTAGCTACAAAGATCTATTTGCCAATATTTAATAACATGCTACAGACACCAGCACATCAAGCTACCCGAAACTGTCAGATTTTCCCAATCAACTTTGAACTTATGCTTTAGCGCTAAAGTTGAAAATCTATTAAAGAAATCTGACAGATTGTAGTAGCTTGATGTGCTGGCGTCTGTACACATTCTAGAAACTGGCTGGCCTGATTATTATTTCTTCGAATACTGTCAGAATAGTTAACGTAGCAAGCAATTCAACGTTTTAGGGATATTTAATTTAAAGCTCCCGCACATTGGTGCGACGATATTCATGAAGATTTCATAGAAATTGTTCTACTAGACTAGAGTCTCGTCGCGCTGTCGCGTCGCGCATGTCTGCGGTAGCCTTAAAGCTTCGCTTTTTTTTTGCGTTTTTAAGGCCCTGTTTACAAGCCCCTTGTATTTATAAAACCAAACCTTTTTGCGACAAATAATACTTTTATTTATAAGGTCAGGTCAAAAATAAAACGAATGTCGCCTTTCACAAACATTTAAAGCCACTTAGCATGTTTATTGTTGGGATGCGTGTCCTACTGTATGTTCGTGTAACATCTGGGCCACATTCTAACATATCAGCACACCTTAATTCCCCAAAGGGTTGGGCAGAGTACACGGGGCGAGCCTATTGTCCACAACCGTGGACAAATCCAGACTCCAGCCTGCTACTGAGAAATTCCTAACTGAAAAACCCTTTTTTTCTTATCCTTACATAGTATCATATTTAATATATCTTTCCACTTCATCATAGTTGTGTATGTATTTATTATTTTATAATAATAATAACCCCACCGCCGTATCTCTACGTTGACATCGTGGTGGGGCTTGCGCGCTCCAAACTCTAGGCCTGTGCCGGAAGAGTTTACTTTGCTTTGGTGTGGAGCCAGACCAAGAGAGATACAGAAATCCGCAGGGAAGCATGTTGCGAGCTGTTGGGCAGTAGCGACCCCACGGACCCTATCTCCCGGGAGGAGTCTTGTTCCTCACCTATGGCTTGCCTTAATTGGCCGGCTGGAGTGAACGCTGACGAGGAACAGAGCTCCCAACTCTTTCTTGCCTTTATTGGCCGGTTTGAGTGGAGATTCGCAAGAGCAAACGGGCTCGGGGCAAGGAAGTATTCCAGTAAGTGCTCGTAGGAATCTTGACCATCTTCCGGGCTCTGGGCTTGTTCTGAAAGCCGTGGAATACCTCTCCACTCCTCAAGCACCTCAGGACATGTTGCCCCCTTGTCGCTACGTCACTATGTGCTAGCGACAGTTTTACGGGGGCCCATTATTGAGTGTGCAAGTCACCCCGTGCCATTTTTATCCGTGTGTATATAAAACATTGATCAGGCAGGGGCCATAGTTCTTCCATAGTTCTTGGTAACTAACCCACTTTAGCCACCCAAACCCATAATCGAACTTTTTAATTTTCCATATTCTGCAATTGTTCTACACCAACCGGGGGTTGTCCTTGGGTAGACTTGCATAGTGCATACAGGGATAATCGTCGGATGGTGCCGCATTTCATTACAATCTCCTAAGGGGCCTCTGCAAGTTGGCTTCGGCCCCTCGTACGCCTTTCAAAGGACCAGGACCTCATGGTCCCGAGATATGTAAAAATATAACAATAATAATAATAACATGTGGAATGTGAGCTCGACTATCATTAAGCCGATTGTCGTATCGGCCAATGGCCTGATGGCCAAAAGCCTCGATCAACATTTATCGAGGCTCTCGTTAGGCGGTTGGATCAAGGGCCTGATTCAGAAGGCAGTACTCCTCGATACGGCTCGCATTGTGAGGAGGTTCATGAAAATTTCGGAAATTAAAAAAAACATTGCACCCGTGCTGAGGTGGTCCGCACCACCTCAGCACGGGTGCAATGTTTTTTACCGCTAGTCTACACTAATATTATAAAGAGGAAATATTTGATTGTTTGTTTGTATTGAATAGGCTCCGTAACTACTCGACCGATTTATAAAATTGTTTTACCATTAGAAGCCGACATTATCCCTGATGAACATAGGCTACTTTTTACCGCGGGAAAATGCTTCATTCCTACGGGAAAACGGGTAATAGGATTTAAACGGCGGGAATTCCGAATTATACGCTAACGAAATTGTGGGCGGATGCTAGTACTTAATATAAGTCTGAAATCGCCAACCCGTCTTGAGTAAGCCTGATAATCTATGCTCCTGTCTTCTCTAACACTGCTCGACCTAGCAATCGAGCCTAGGACCTTATGCTCTGCAATGTCTGAACAACGAGACAGTAAAAAAAAAAAAAAAAAAACAAATGGCGCCCTTTACAAACAGTTAAAGCTTACTTTACATGTTTATTGTCGGGATGCCTGTCCCAGTGTATGTTTGTGTAATATCTGGTCCACATTGTGTCTGCCAATTAATTAGGATTATACTTAGCTCCGTTGTGGGTCAGATAAAACTTTGTGGGCCGTAGGGCTGGCGAAGTTAAAGGGATTTTGAAATTAGCTTGGGTGTTTGAAACAATCAAGATGTTTAAGTTATTAGTAGGACTCTAGATTATAGCTTGGTGGCGTAAACACACACATGTCGAATATGTTTCATTAATATAGTGTAATGAAATTTTCTTATATGTTAGTATCCTTTTTGTTTCAATCAAGCTTGTCAACAGTCCTTTTCTATATTAAAGCATGTTTTTGCAGCCAACATTTAGACATATTAATCCACCAGTGCCTAAAGATGGACGGCGCCATCCCAGAAAGAGGTGACACGATGACCTAGACGCGTACCGCAAGGGCTACTTCGAGGAAGCGCGGAAAAAGTGTTCCTGGAAGGACTTGAAAGGCCTTTGCCTTTCAGTCCTGCCTGTGGGACAGTATAGGCCAAGTAAAAAAAAAAAAACACCATGGAGCAAAAGTTCCATATTAGTCAGATAGGTTTCTAATCCGTTTTTGACTCAAGCTTTAACAAACAGAATCGAAAGCTTGACTCACAATAAAGCATGAGGCTTTATTGTGAGTCAAGCTTTCGATTCCACTTAATTAGCCAAAATACTAACATATCCGCCCAAGTTGAGTCAACATACCGAAGAGCTCTATGAAAAGGTGAATCATATCAATTCCCCTAGTTTGCGTAGAACTACATCGTTGACTCCAATGGAATGCCATTAACATAATTAATATGTTGCATATTGTTTCAGGTGTGTCGCAAACATGTCACCTCATTATGGCAATAGTGTCTGCCCGCTACTTTGTCCGTATGAAATTTCTTGGTTTAATATAAATACAAATAAAATAGATAAATAATAATAACAAAAATATTTTTTTTTTAATTTTGTTTCACGAAAAGTCGAGGGCACAGCTAGTATAAAATATATAATACAACGTGTCCCTGAATTAACGCACAGCCTCTTAAGGGGTCATTGTACTCATCATTATGAACAAACCTGAAATCACGAAAAAAAAATCAGCTGATCCCTACTTTTATGTTTGCATAACTCGTCAAAATGTAGTGAACAGGTGATTTTGTTTTCGCAATTTCAGGTTTGTTCCCATAGTTAAAGTTGTTCATAATTATGAGTACAATGGCCCCTTAAGAGGTTGTGCGTTAATTCTGGGACATGTTTTATATTCGCCATGACAGTCGGCAATACTCTAGCTTCCCATTGGTGAGAGAATTTTCGAAATTGGATCAGTAGTTCCGAAGATTAACCCCTACGTGCAAATTCCTCTGTATGGGTACTATTAGTACTTATAGATTACACGGTTCAACCATTGACTGATTCATTGATTGAAAGGCTCCGTAATCAAGTGTATGGCCGAAATTGAATGATTCACTTTTCAGTTTACACGAATCAATTTGGTTGCAGCATTCAAATTGACGGGTCAAAATGAACCGCTTAATTCTTTCCAAAGCAACTAATACCGTAGTCTTCTTCCCTTATGCTCATTTATACTACGTGTAACGTTAAATGCGCAAAACCTCATACACCCCAACTGATTTTTAATTGAATTGACCTACTTCAGAGAGAAAATAATTCATTAAAAAAATTCTAAAGGTTTTATGTGCTGTTTCAGTTTTACTGGTCATTCTGATCGTTTCTTGCGTCTGCGACGACGCTTTATCGAGGGAGGAGTCGTCACCGGGCCGCTGCGCCGCGCTCACATTGGGTTACTTGACCTATTAATAAATAGACACGGCAACGTTTTTAATGAAGATTTTTAAAAAAATGTGACCTATATTAAAAAGTGGTTCAATTAATTCTGCTCGTTATTCTGATCAAACTATTTTCAGGTTTTGCGCATTTAACGTTACACGTTGTATAGGGTATACACAGTAGAGCACGCGTCTAAAAGCACACACGCACACTGATCGAAGTAGCGATGCTTCGGGGAGGCTTATGTCCAACAGTGGACGTTTTTCGGCTGAAATGATGATGATAATGGCCGCACAGCAGCTTCTTCTTACATACATCTCTATTACGGAGCCCAACGAAAAACTGCGTGCTGCGAAGCCGAATACCCCAGTGTATATTTCCCGTCTCCACTACACCACCGATGCGGAAGACATCGTGAAGTACGTACACCAAAGGCTGAGAGTGCAGGTGCTGGAGTAGCATCGCAACGTAAATTTTAAGGCGTTTGTGTTGCGCATACCAACGTGCTACCTGCATCAGGTGATGGAAGAAAGCTTTTGGCCACAGGATGTGGTATTCCGCCGCTTTCGCGGACAAGTGCCACCGGAGCGCACAAAGAATTAGTGATATTATCATAGTTTTTAAGTTTTATTTACTAACACCATTGTTATATTGTTATATGTATACTTAAGTTAAGGTATTTATCTATGGGTCTTTGTTACCTGAAAATAAGTGGTTTTATTGTTTTTTTTTTATTTATTAGCTGTCATCTAGTCACTCCTTTCTAGCCATATCGTATTTTTTTTCTTTTAATAACTCTTAAAATAAAGGCCTAGGGCCAACCCTAGTCGTGCCGTGTGGCGCCTCAGCCCTTAAATCATTCCGGTACTTAAATTTTACCTAATCCTTCCCGCAGCTCGACCTACTTTTGTCTGATTGCGGTTTTGTTCGAGATTACAGATAAAATGCTTGAGGAATACCACTTTTAATAACACAGATTACTCATAAAACGTAGGAAATGTAGGTACGTGCTTGATGAGATTATTTTAATGAGATATTCCATCTAATGATTTGCGAAATAAAGTTCTTACTCATGTTGAAATTCGAAAGTTTTTGGATGAAGTATGTTTATAATAGATATTTTATTCATAAAGACACAACAATTACAATATACAAGCTAACATTAAAATATAAATATATATTCTATACAAGTATACAACAAAAAATTTAAGAAAAAAGGCAGGAACTCATTGGGCATTAAAACATTCGTCCGCATCGCTGTCAATGGGATAAGTGCCCAAAAGGCTGGCAGCATGACCACGTTGGATGGCAATGCTGATTCTTTGGGCTAAAAATAAGCCAGTCCTCTGGTCATGTGAAGAGTCAACCAACCACTTGGCGATGTTCCGTAATATTCGATGAGCACTCGGACCCCAAGGCCCTAGTGTTATAACTCCAAACGGCTCAAACATATAGCTCCCAATGAGGTTGTTTTATTTGCGCCGTTTGGGGTTTTCTGCTCCTGCAGCAGCCGCCCCAGCACAGCCCACCGTGTTAGGAAGATGGGATGGCGCGAGGGTGTCGACATAGGTTGCATCCCACACCAAAGGCCTATCCAACATCCAAGGCATTATAGGCATTCCATCTGGCCTCTTCCCATCGTCGCGTGCCAAGCCATTGGGTTCTAAAACAGCTGGCACCTCGGCGGTGACAAGAGCCCGACGGATGATGTCGTTAATGCTGCCGTGCCGTGCCATCCGACCAACATTGCTGCAGGATATGCCATGGTGTCTGAGGCAGTCGACTGCTTCACCGCATTGACAGCGACGTGGAGCTCCGCAAGGAGCGCCCAGACGTAAACATGTAGCAAGCCGGAATGTGGTGTCACCCAGCATAGTGCCTATATTGGGTGACGGTGACATTCAACTATTTCTAATTACTTATTTACGGTTGGTGATTTACGTTAATTTACGAAATAATGCCCTCATTAGAAGAAAGTAAGTAAAATATAATAGCATCGATTTTCTTTACAACCTGTTCCTCAAACGACCAAGATACCATAAAATTATGTCACTAACAAATTGCATAAATTTCCGTTCTTAAAAAGCTTTAAATCTTACGTTGATATCTCCGTAACTCGACATTTCATTCTCAAGTAAAACTTCGCAATATCTTACCGAAATGTGACGCGACTCGTTCAATGTTTCGAGAAAATGAACGCAGGACGAAAGTACGAAACGAGGTCGATTATTGAACTCCCGAAAATGACTGACAACGCGGCACAAATGAGTCTGTGTCGTAAAATTTAACGTGACACCCGACACCCGCTGATAGTGACAATGGCGTAAGAAAGTGCCCATAAAGAGAATTGATGAACGTCCCCCGACGTAATGTTGCGCTGATGTCGCTATGTGTAGCGAGCCTTATATTGATTCCGAATCGGCTATTAGATGGCCTGTCTGTGTCGTAAGTAATGAAGATACGATTGTTGTTGATAAGACACGTAATGAGATGTTGTATTTTCTGCGACTGAGAATTGGATACGAAACAAAATAGAAGTATCATTTTTCGCTCTGTCTGGATTGTGACGTAGTGGTTATTTGTTTGTAGCTCGCAACAAGGACTGTCGGCTTAGCAATCAATAATCATTATATTCGTTGGAATATTAACCCTTAAATGCATAATGTTGCCATATGGCAACAAAGTACATCATTTAATTTTTTTAAGAATGTGATAGCTGTGAGTTTCTGAACGCACCTCTTTTTGTCAAAACAATACATTTACTCTATGAATATTAATATTATTATATAATTATACGTTTATTTTTTCTAAATTCTATTTATAAATACCTATACAATATGCGTTATTTGCAATACGATATAATAAATCATGCATTTAAGGGTTAAGAGTTTTACGAGTTCTAAATTTGAAATAATCATAGTTTTACTCCAGTGGGATCGGCCCCGAATTACGAGTTGTGGGGTCGTGAGTTCGACCCGGGCAGGCACTTTATGTATTTAATTTCGCCACCACTGCTCTCAAAACGGTGAAGGAAAACATCGTGGTGAAACCAGCATGCCAAAGATTCGAAGACATATGTCATCCACCAACCTTCACTGGGTTCGTGTGGTGGATTATGGCCCACTTCCTCTCAAAGAGAGGAAGCCGTGGAACATTATAGACGGATCATGCTATAGTTTTTCTCTTTATCTACTACTTTTGACAGGGTGCTAACTTGTCTCTAGTTGCCAACTAGAGCTTTTTTTTTTTTTTTGTAAATTAAACTATTTCCGCGGACTTGGTGGTCCGCGCCCTTATTTATTGGTTTTATTTGGTTATATTTATTTTCTAATCATAGGATACAATTTTCTTCCTCCTCTCTTCGGACACCTTATCATCTAGTTTTACTATAGTATAACTTAAAACTATGTGAGTTCATCTTAGTTAGATATATATGTACACTTAATTTTTTTTTGCCAACTAGAGTTACAAGACTATGAGTCTAATTTATTCACAACAACATAGATCGAAAACACAAGAAATTCAAGCCTTGAAAACTCAATTCTATTTAGTTTGAATAAAAAGTAACTACGACAAAGTTTCGCAGATGTTCCTAATTAAAAAAGACTTCGAATGAAAACTGAAGCATCATCATCATCATCTGCCTAGTCTTTTCACAACTATTATGTTGGGGTCGGCTTCCAGTCTAACCGGATGCAGCTGAATACCAGTATTTCACATAAAGGGACTGCCTATCTGACCTCCAAAACCCAGTTACTGGGTAATACGATACCCCTAGGTAACACTGGTTGTCAGACTTTCAGGCTTCTGACTACCCGTAACGACTGTCAAAGATCTACGAATGACAGCCGGGACCAACGGCTTAACGTGCTTTCCGAGGCACGGAGGGGTCTCGGTATGTAAAGACGGTCACCCATCCACAGACCAACCGCGGCAAGCGTAGCTTAACCTGATCGATCGACACGTGCGACTGTTATTATTTAGCCACGGGCCCCTCCTCGGTTTACATAAATAAATAATATTTTCCTTGTTACAATATTACATTTCGCCGCTACTGAAAAGCTCTGAATAGTTTTCGTTTTCGTAATCTAGCATTTCCAATCTTCTTCTTCTTCTTTGTGTCCCTAGCACGACAGCTTAACAGAAAACTTCGCCACTTTCATGGCATCGTCGGTGGCAGAGGTCACTTTGACTGCATATTTTGGGACACAGAGGGCAGTATAGGACCTGTGCGACTGTTATTATTTATCCACGGGCCGAATGAAAACTGAAGCGTTACCAACTTATTCCAGAACAAGTGACGTACTTTGTTACAAGCTACAGTCCATACTAATACTAGAATACTAGAGTACCTAAGTTACCTACATGTTTTTAGTACTAAGCTGTACGTTACAACAGAGTGGAGAATATACCGTGCGGAACATAATTTATTCATAACTACGTAGGTACGTAGTGAAACGTTAGCTTGAAGCAAGTTTGTTCAGTGTCGAGTTCTAGAACATTATTATGAGTTCTTATCATAACAAAACAGTTACTTTGAAGACGACAATGTGGTGGAATGATGGAGATTTCAAATATTTTGATGTTGGTTTTTGTTACATTGTACTTACAAAGTTTTCTTTAATAATTAGCCAATTTAGGGCTATAAAAGAGTCTTCAAGAGTGATTTGGCTTGGCACCCTGGGCAGTCAGAGTCGATAACCAACTTGTTAATTGGCTCATCATTTTACCCGGAGAGGAATAAAAAGTAATCACACACAGATATGTTTTTGAGGTACAAAGTCGTCATTACTTTGGGCAACGCTTGGCGGGCCCGACAATCTTGAAACTTCAATGTATTGGGGGATTTACACTAGGTAGATTTTCACTGTGCGCCTGGTCGCTTACCAAATCGCCTCACAAGCCGAATCGACACCCCATTTCCACAAGGCGATAAAAATCGCAGGTGACTAGTTCATCTTTCATCAAAATGTCGATCTTCATGTGGTGGGCGATCGCCTACTGTGAGCATTTTCACGGTCGATTTTAGTCACCCACCGCATGTGAACTGTCACCGCACGACAAAAGTCGAAACCTACCATTGTAGAACGCACTCCTAGAATTTGAGCGCAAATTGAAGGTCACTCACGGACACACTCATAGTATTCCTCTACATTACATTACATACTGGACGATTTTTTTTTCAGGCTCCAAATTTTTACAGGGTGTTCTACTTATGAATATGGACAACTTTCACTATAGGATTACCTAACTCTGAAATCACGAAAACAAAATCAGCTATTTAATACATCAGTTCAATATCTACTTGACCAAAATGTATGAAACAGCTGATTTTTTTTTCGAGATCTCAAAGTTTGTTCCATAGTGAAAGTTATTCATATTCATGGGTGGAACACGCTGTAAAAATTTGGAGCCGGTAAAAAAAAGCATTCAGTATTCCTTGTGCCTTATATTTAGTTTCATAATAAAGCCTTCTTGAAAATGAAAGCATATTTTTAACTATTCATGAACCTTCCTTCAAAAGTCTTTAAATTAAAAGTACGCGAGCACTAACGTCCCAAGTTGAGGCGCGCCTACTGGAGTGTTAAAGATTCATTATAGGAAAACATTATTTGAAGCTGTGATTGAGAGACAAGCACAGCATAAGCAGAATCACCCTATAACGTTCCCACTGCTGGGACACAGGACTCCTCTCAGTGAGAGGGAGTGGGCCGTAATCCTCCACATGGACCCAGTGCGGGTTGGTAGATAATAATAATAATAATAATAACCCCACCGCCGTATCTCTACGTTGACGTCGTGGTGGGGCTTGCGCGCTCCAAACTCTAGGCCTGTGCCGGAAGAGTTTACCTTGCCGAAACTAGTCTAGGGTGAGGAGCCAGACCAAGAGAGATACAGAAATCCGCAGGGAAGCATGTGGCAAGCTGTTGGGCAGTAGCGACCCCACGGACCCTATCTCCCGGGAGTAGTCTTGTTCCTAACCTCTGGCTTGCCTTAATTGGCCGACTGGAGTGAACGCTGACGAGGAACAGAGCTCCCAACTCTTTCTTACCTTTATTGGCCGGCTTGAGTGGAGATTCGCAAGAGCAAACGGGCTCGGGGGAAGGAAGTATTCCAGTAAGTGCTCGTAGGGATCTTGACCATCATCATAATCGAACTTTTTAATTTTCCATATCCTGCAATAGTTCTACACCAACCGGGGGTTGTCCTTGGGTAGACTTGCATAGTGCATACAGGGATAATCGCCGGATGGTGCCGCATTTCATTACAATCTCCTAAGGGGCCTCTGCGAGTTGGTTTCGGCCCCTCGTACGCCTTCCAAAGGACCGGGACCTCATGGTCCCGAGATATGTAAAAATAAAATAATAATAATAATAATAAATAATAATATTCCACAACTTTCACACAACGCCATCTAGTCCCAAACTAAGCAGAGCTTGTGCTAGAGTACTAGACAACTGATAAACATACATATACAACGTGTAAAAGTTAGATTGACATGTAAAAGTGTTTGTACAAACCTACTTACAGAAAATAAATCATTTATCATTTATTATAACGTTAAATGCGCAAAACCTGAAAATAGTTTGATCAGAATAACGAGCAGAGTTAATTGAACCACTTTTTAATGTAGGTCACATTTTTCAAAAAATCTTCATTAAAAACGTTGCCGTGTCTATTTATTAATAGTTCAAGCAAGCCAATGACAGCGCGGCGCAGCGGCCCGGTGACGACTCCTCCCTCGATAAAGCGTCGTCGCAGATGCAAGAAACGATCAGAATGACCCGTAAAACTGAAACAGCACATACCTAAAACCTTTACAATTTTTTTTATGACTTATTTTCTCTCTGAAATAGTTCAATTGAATTAAAAATCAGTTGGGGTGTCTGAGGTTTTGCGCATTTAACGTTACACGTTGTATATTTAGATGACACATGTTTTCGAATTTTTGGTTCTAGGACATGCCGGTTTCCTCACGATGTTTCTCTTCCTTCACCGTTTTGAGAGCACAGGTGATAAAATAATTTACAGAAAGTAATGCGCCTGACTGGGTTCGATCCCATGACCTATAACTCGTAAGTCATGTCTGTTAACACTGGGTCACCTATGCCCTATCCAAAATATGCATCATACATGCGTCCAGTGCTGCCTAGTCCAAAAATAACTTACTAACACAAACCTTGGAATAGTGGGAACTAATTAATATAGAACCCGTGACCTACATTCTACTTCTTTGATATCATCATCATCTGCGTCGCCTTTTCCCAACGATGGTAGGGTCGGCTTCCAGTCTAATCGGATGCAGCTGAATACCAGTATTTTACATGAAGCGATTGCCTATCTGACCTCCAGAACCCAGTTACTGGGTAATACGATACCCCTTGATAAGACTGGTTGTCAGACTCGAGCTTCTGACGACCCGTAACGACTGTCAAAGATCCACGAATGACAGCCGGGACCAACGGCTTAACGTGCTTACCAAGGTACGGAGTCACCCATCCACGGACCAACCGCGGCCAGTGTAGCTTAACCTGATCAATCGACTCGTGCGGCTGTTATTAGGTACTTAGCCACAAGCCCTTCTACATTCTACTTTGAAAACTTATAAAATAATCAATCGACGTAATTCATTGTTCCGTTGCAAAAGCACTTTTCCTACATTGAACTTTGGTATGCACATTTCATTCGCGTCATTTCACCGGACATTAATTTCGGAAAATGTAATTACACACACCGAGTGAACAAGCGTAAAGCAAGATAACGCGTGACTGATGGCCGCCGTAATTATAAATCATTATTCATTATATCTACGGCCTAATAACACGCACGCATAATGTTAATGCAGTGACTAACCTATATCGCCGATGTATTTCTATACCACATTAATTAACCTCTTACAAGAGCCGGATGTGTTGTACGGAGCATGTATCAACATGGCCGTTGGCCCAGATGGTGCATAATCTGAATCCAAATCCGTATAGAGCAGGGCACTGGGCGACGGGGCATGGTTGTCCTCTGTCCGTAACAAACCGGGCGCCCATCTGAGACATTTGCATAGAAATTAGCCGACCAACCGACCGACCGACCGACATTTCACACAGAATAAATAACCCAGCCACGCTACATCTTTACAGACCTCGCTAATTAAACGTTTGAGCAAATTCTACTTTGTTTCAAAGCTCGTTTCAGTTTCGCTTTTGTCTAAAATTTTTACCCGCGCCGAAGAAAAAGTAAGTACTACATAAATGGGCCAAAACTGAGGAAAAAATGTTGTTACACGAAAATGTATGCCTATCTTGATAGAACAACGAAAAAACTTTTTATATGTAAACGTAAGGTACGTGTTTCTTCAGGGTTTTACATAGTATTAAAGAAAAAAAACAAAGTAATGCCGTGGTTTCTTTCAGCATTGTTTAACGTCGTAGTTAAGCGGATGTGCTGACAGTCAGTTAATTTATTAATGCGCGATCGATAGTATCGTCCAATCTCTATGCATTTTAGACGAGACGAAGAACAGCGAAGCCAATTATTAGGGCAAGCTTTTCGACATCAATAATCATCATCTGCCTAGCCTTTTCCCAACTATGTTGGGGTCAGCTTCCATTCTAACCGGATGCAGCTGAATACCAGTATTTTACATGGAGCGACTGCCTATCTGACCTCCACAACCCAGTTACTGGGTAATACGATACTCCTTGGTAAGACTTGTTGTCAGACTTTCGGGCTTCTGACTACCCGTGACGACTGTCAAAGATCCACGAATGACAGCCGGGACCAACGGCTTAACGTGCTTTCCGAGGCACGGAGGGGTCTCGGTATGTGAAGATGGTCACCCATCCACAGACCAACCGCCGCAAGCGTAGCTTAACCTGTTCGATCGACCTGTGCGGCTGTTATTATTTAGCCACGGGCCCCTCTTTTCGACATCAATAATGACTGGTGAAATATACTGAAGGAGTTAACTGCACAGGTGGACTGATGATTCGAAGCAAATGGATCAGAATGGGCACAGTTATACAATATGCTACTAGTCGTTGGATTTTGGCACACATGTTCCAGAACATTTTTATTTTTACCCGTTGTTAACTTGCTCACCGGGCATCATGAAATTTTTACGCGTTTTGCAGTATAAAATTCTTTATTGTTTCCTATTATTTTCGGACAATTCAAAAGCTATGCAAAGTTGGTCGATCAGCAATAGATATTTGCGATTGGCTATGGTTGGTGTAAAAAACAAAGCCCCGAGCGATGCATTCAAATATTTCATGCATTTCATGTTTTATCGTAAAGTAATGTGGGATGAGATTATGCAATAACGTCTCCGCTCTCACACAAAAGGGTATAAAAACAGTATTGTTGCATTACGGTGAGTGCGAACGGCAATATATGTATGTAATAATTAAATATGCATGTTGCAGGAAATCACTGTTCGTATAGGGTTTTCATGGCGTGTAATTATTAGAAAATGCAGTAAAATGTGACGTATCTTTCAAAGATAGCATAATCGCCCTATAATATCCCCACTCCTGGGTCACAGGCCTCTCTGTGAGAGGGAGTGGGCCATAATCCACCACGTGGGCCCAGTGCAGGCGGATGTCACATGCCTTCGAATTTTTGGTTCTAGGACATGCTGGTTTCCTCACGATGTTTTCCTGTAATAAAATAATTTATTCAAACTAAAGTGCTTGCTTGGGTTCGAACTCACGACCTACATTTCGTAAGTCGCTGCCGTTACCACTAGGCCAGCACTGCTCCTTTCAAAGATATTGCGATCAACATAATATTGCAGACATAAAGATATTCATTTCACACTATGATGGCCGAATGTAGATTTCCTTTTTACATCTAAGCGAAATACACTTGCGTGCAAAAAATTGGCCCACCCCATGTTCTCCATTTGAGAGAATATCTCAAAAATCGTTATGAATATAATTTATTATTTTGTATTGTGGGAAGGGAGGTACAGTTTATTTGAAGATACAATATATTTTGATAAAAGCAATATTCTTGACAAGATCGACGCGATTCTTCAGATGTACTCATCACTCACATTTGCTCGGAAAAAGTGTGTGACTTTTTTGTCAATGAAATTGATAAACGTTAAATTTTATTTATTTCTGTTTATTTAATCAAAATTGAACTTGATTTTTTAACGGACTTCACAAAAAACGGGGTTCTTTATTCATCCCTGATATTTGTAAATTCGCGATTTTATCAAAAACTTATGAATCAGTTTTGATAATTCTTTCACTAACGTATTCTACATACTTTCAGGAAGGGTATACATACTAAGGGAAGAATATACAATATTTATTTATTTATTTTACCATTTCTTAAATTTTTTTTAATTTAATTTTAATATATCAGGTTACTGTTACTAAAATTTCTTGAATGAAATTGTTTCAAATCGAAGAGCATAGGGTGGGTCGATTTTTCGGCACGCAAGTGTATAATACCTACAGTTCGCCGAAAGGATAATTCAATCTTATTTTGGTTTGGAGCAGCCGCGAACGGAAAGTAAAATATAGAGATACCTAGCCAAAAAAAGCCTTCCTGGAAAAGCTCTTACTTTTGATTTATCTTTGACATTTTCTCTTAAAATGGGTATAAATTTGTGATACCTAGGAATCGTAAAAATTGGAAATAAGTTGGTAGGTAATTTATATCAGACCTAAGAAGGGACTATTTTTATTACCTACCAGAAAACTTGTCTTCTCTTCTATGAAACTATTATGTTCATTTAATTAAAATCATCTAACAGGAATTTCAATTTTTTGTCTGTTTGTTCCGGCTAATCTCCGAAATGACTAGACCGATTTTCATGAGACTTTTGCTGGCAGATAGCTGATGTTATAAAGAGTAATTTAGGGTATTGTGTTATAGAAAATGAAAAAAAATTAGTAAAGATACTCATTATTGTTACACACACAGCTATTACCGACGCCAGCACATCAAGCTACTGCAATATGTCAAATTTCTTCAATCGATTTTCAACTTTATCGCTAAAGCATAAGGTTCAAGATTGATTGGGAAAATTTGACAGTTTCGGGTGTCTTGATGTGCTGGCGTCTGTAAATAATTAAAACTTCACTACAAAATTTCACAATCAAACCAAAATTATATCATTAAAATTTCATCCCAACTTAACTTACTTTAGATTTAGAAGTTACACCGCTCTACCTACAACAATCCTTGTTTCACTAAACAAAATTAGCCCTACACTACATTTACCAAGTATACGGGGTGTCCGAAAACTCATGGATTACCTTTTACCTGCTGATGGGCCACATTGGGATCTACCAATATTATATATCTCCACTTGGCCCATCAGCAGGTAAAAGGTAATCCATGACTTTTCGGACACCCAGTATAAACCTCCTTACATAACACATACAGTTTTATTAACACTCGTGCTAAACCTTAGCCACGTTACAAACTGTTACGCCGCCACGATGGTTTCGAAACAAAGGTTTTTATGTCCACAGCCTTGATTACGTCCGGTATTAAAACATCCTGTAGATGGATGTGACGCTGCATATTGTGATAAATGTGTCAATGCCGGTTAGTGCCTTTTGTTACTGATGGTGATGGATATCTAGGCTTTGTACGGCAATCATTTGATATGAACGGTACACATGTGGGAATGTTTTGATTGGTTTGTAGTTAGTATTTTGAAGCCAGAAACAGTCTCTGATCTGTCATTCAGTTGATAAAATGTCTGTACGCGCATAGCTTCCGAATAAGGTCGTGGGTTCGATTCCCACCTAGGACAAATGTTTGTGTGATGAGCACGATCATTTGTTCTTTGTCTGGGTGTAATTTATCTATAATACTCGTATGTATATATTTATAAATATATATGTATGTTTATCAGTTTTCTAGTATTCATAGCACAAGCTCTGCTTAGTTTGGGACTAGATGGCGTTGTGTGAAAGTTGTGGAATATTATTATTATTCTTTTCTGTTGTGTTCGGTATTGCCAGGACAAGATTTGTCTGAAAGAAAATTTCGAAAATTCGAAAAAAACATTGCACCCGTGCGAAGCTGGGGCGGGCCGCTAGTTATACAATATTGAAACCCGAAACATGTGTTTAGTGTTTTTATGTAAAGAATCTATGTACAAAATTTCAAAACTGTATCATGAAAAATCACAAAGTTATAAGCTTGTTATGCTACCTGGATGTTCGTACAAAAATATGCGGCCAGGCGGAGCCCCCGCCTCCAGCGCACAGCTGGAGGCGGGGGCTCCGCCTGCGCCTAGTGCCGCTATGACCGGCCATGACCTGTGTGTGTTGTGCGCATGTGATTGCGGATATGTACTTAGTGTCACTCGGTGTCCAACTTGAAACCTTTAAAAAAAAAAATGCAAAAAAAAATGTTTGGGTCAAAATATAACCTGGTAAAATTATGATTGGAATCGATTCAGTTACTTATTCTGAACAAACTATACTCAGGTTTGCAATATACTAAAAATAATGTTGTATTATAATTCTTTCATATTTCGCATATGTTCGTACATTTACATCAGAAAACTGTTATTACGCAAATCCAGTTGACTTTTAAAAAGCTTGCCCCGAAGAAAAAGTGCTCGTATCGTAAATTATTTAGCCTCCAAGCGTGCCGAATATTTTAAAAATGGTTTTTGTTTCCAAACGACTTAAGGCTCCCGCAAGCAGACGCGACGCGGCCATACTAGAACAATGTCTAAGGAAACTTCATGGAACTTGTTCCACCAGAATCGCGACGTACCGTCGTGTCGCGCCTGTCTGCGGAAGCCTGTCCGTACATATTTTTCTTGATAAAATATTTTATAATAATATCTAGATATTAGGCTGAAAGCGAGACGACCCAGTAAAGGTGACTGGGTCATAAAATGGTGAACTGTAGACTAGACAATAGTTACACTCTGAACTACTGACAGAACAAAATATATAACATATTTTGTTCTGTCAGTAGTTCAGAGTACTTTCTAGTGTTGAGATTGTTATTTTATCTGTTTTGTTATTTATTGGTAGTCTGAGGGAAACCAGCTGAATGTAATGTAAAAATATTTTATCTATTTTTATGCAGATGATGGTGACACTGAAACGATAGAAACTTGGAACTGTCAATTAGGTTGCACTATAACTTGCTATCACGTTTGTATGTCAATCGACAGCTTTCGATATCTTTCTAGAAAATAAAAGGACGATTAGAAACAATAAAAATTATTTATTTATTCAGGGACAACAAACAGCAGTGAAATAATAAGTAACAGAAGTTAGAACTTAAGAAAAAGAAAACTTTTCTTTGGAACCTATTGTGAACTAAAATTGTATACAGCGTGTAACGTTAAATGCGCAAAACCTGAAAATAGTTTGCAGAATTAATTGAACCACTTTTTAATATAGGTCACATTTAAAAAAATCTTCATTAAAAACATTGCCGTGTCTATTTATTAATAGGTCAAGCAACCCAATGTCAGCGCGGCGCAGCGGCCCGGTGACGACTCCTCCCTCGATAAAGCGTCAAGCTCAATAAGCGTCTCGATAAGCGTTCTGATCGTTTCTTGCGTCGTCGCAGACGCAAGAAACGATCAGAATGGCCAGTAAAACTGAAACAGCATATAAAACCTTTACAATTTTTTTAATGACCTATTTTCTTTCTGAAATAGGTCAATTGAATTAAAAATCAGGTGGGCTATCTGAGGGTTTGCGCATTTAACGTTACACTTTGTATACGTTCTGTACTAAGTATATTAAAATATTTCAGTGATTCACTCACATTTATGAATTATGTATTCGTTACGTGTGTGGCAAAATAAGCAATTAAAATAATAACTAGTCCTGTTGAATTCGTCATGTTTACATAATTCTCTAGTATTTGAAATTACGGTGAGTGCCGTTTATTCCACATTGTAGGTAATTATGAACTTAGTCAAGCAAGTAAATAACACCGGAGTCCACAGTAGGTACTTATTTACAATAGTATGTACAATAAGTATCAAACGGTGACACTCGGTTTCTGAATCGAGAATTTTAAGTTAAGAACGTGTCAAACTCTTCTTTAGCATAACATGAAATACACTAGGTCGATTTTCGCCATACGGCGAAACGAAACGTCGACTGATATGACGGTCGATTTTAGTCACCCGCCGCACGACAAAAGTCGAAAACTACTCTAATTTGGAAGTTGTGATTTTAGTCACCTGCGGCGTAGCTGAATTGTCATTTAGGCAGTCGATTATTGTCTTGCGGCGAAAATCGTGTGGCTGTAGTCACCTGTGTAACGCCCGCGTAAGGTAAGAGCTTGCGAAATTAAAAATTTCTTTGCACAAACTTAAGAAATTTGAACTCCGCGGGCAGCATCGCAGGGATAACCTTAAGTAAAGCTAAAGTAGAGTTATAACAAGTTTCAACTTTAAATTCACAATTCAGGAACCGGTATTTAATATTTCTAGCATTTTCGGAGAGTCCCTCATCTTACCTTCGTTAATGGAATGAAAAACATTAGGTAATTCATAGAACGGCTCTTACATTATTCACGTGAGGCCTCCGGGTGGTTACATAACATAACCCAACATGACACCTGTAATACTCAAAGGTTTAGGGTCCCATGTAATAGGAGGGAAGCCTATTACCATCAACTAGATACAAATCCAGGCTCCGGGCAGCTACTGTGAAATTACTGATGAAAAATCCAATAACACATTGTCTGACATGGGAATCGAAACCAGGACCTCATGCTCTACAGCAGCGCTTGCGACCAGTAGATCAACGAGGCAGAATCTTTTTCAATATCTCACTTTTTAAAATTGAACAATTAATCACTGAGGTTGGACTTTTTACCTACACAGGTAGTGAGTTTTTTTTCGGGTATTTTTATATTCAATGTTTTTTCCAGCAGTGCGATTCTGAACCATCTCACCGTGAAAACTTAGGTGAAGTGAGTGTGGAGTGCGCTGTCAGTGTCATCCCACCTGATACTAGGGATTGACCAAGAATACATTTACAATCTTAATCGAGATTTTAATAATATTTTTTACGCTAATTTAATATTCAATTTGTTTTAATCTAGGAAAAACATACCAGTCCTAATATAAGGACCAGTCCAGGAAAAAAACAAAACTGATATTCTGACTAAGTTTCTGTTTTGCTATTTTATTTTAAAACCCCACAAAATAGTAATATTTTGACAACTAAAATATTAGTTTTGACTCTTGTACTTTTGACGTTCGAAAAGTGCTGATTCTCAGCCTAGTTTGAATAAATGACTTTCGATTTTGAGTTTGATTGATATAAAATGATCAATGGAATTAGCATAAAAGAATATTATTTAAATCTCGACTGCGATTGTAAATGTTTGCTTAGTGAATCCCTAGCATCAATGGGATGACACTGACAGCTCACTCCACGCAAGTTTTCACGGTGAGATTTTTACAGAATCGACATGCAGGATTTGGTTTGAAAATCAACTTCTATAGTTACTTAATTGTATTTACTTTTCGGAGACTCCCGTATCTTATCTTCAACCTAACCAATCGTAGGTGTAAATGCCAATGCTAATGGAATTAAATCCATTAATTCATAGAACGGCTCTTACATTATTCTCGTTAAGCCTCCGGGTGGCTAGTACTTAATAAATTAGAGCTAACATGCCTCGCTTAAGAGGAAAATAGCTGAACGTTCACATATCACCGCCCACTCAAAGCTGAGCCCGTAAATCAATAGAACTGAATGGCTTCAATGCATAAAGCTATTAATGCTTGTACGTTCCATGGTCTTTAACACATTTTGCCTGACACAGGCTATAATAACCCTTCAACAAAAATTTGCATACTGGGTGAATCGTATCAAGCGTATGAAGAATTATTTTACGCTGTGGCATTGAATATCGTATTGATTCACAGTCTGTGTAGGTAAATACGAAGCTTCAGACCCAATACGTGTTCAGAACCCCTTGTATGCAAAACAAATGTTATATTTATGCACCTCCGTAATCGGAAAATCGTCAATCAAAAGATAGTTGTTTTGATAAGTAATGTTATTTGTAGGTATGTTTATTTAGTGCATGTACAGTTCTCTCAGGGCAACTTTTACTGGGCTGGCGTGTTTAATGTCAATGCCTCAAGCGCATTGGAATAAAATTAAAACGCGTGTATCAAATAATATACAGTGAGACAGGGACATGGACGGCTTCAGTATATTCTAGATTTCTTGCGTTAATAATTTTCATCGGTTATTAAAAAAAAAAATAAAAAAAATTAGGTGTTCCATACATTTTGACCGCGTAGTTTAGTTAGGTAACTTATGTAGGAAACAGCAGATTCAACAGAAGAATCAAGTAATAATAGAATGTTTGTAATTTGTTTTGCAATTACATAAATTGTTACTATTTAATTTTTTTTATAATTTTTATGGATTTAAATAGTTTACTGGATTGTTTTTTTTTTTAAATATTTGTTATTATTTTTTTTAACAACAACTGTTTTTTTTTTACCTCTGGGATCTGGAACTCTGTCGTCTCCTTGGAGGTGGGCGTTTATAGCTGCGACACAGTTTCTAACTAATGTAGCTATTTACGTACGCAATCAAATTGTAAAATGTGTTTTTGTTCCAATAAAGATTATTATTATTAAAAAAAAAATCTTAATTACTTTGCAATGACAATTATAACTTGTTTAGCTTTCGCAAGCTCTCAGATTCCAGATTACGTCCGCTAAGGCTGATAATACTATATGTGTAACTTGTAATTTCAGACTTTCAGACAGATTGTAACCTTTACCTAACTGCCCTGTTGGTCTCGCCGTCTGGTGGACTGTTGGACGTTAGGTCCTGGGTTCGATTCCCAGGTCAGGCAAATGGTTATTGAGTTTTGCCACTAGGCATTAGGAATTCATTCCATCAGGAATTTCGTAACAGCCCGGAGTTTGGAAGTTGGCGGTGTGATACCCCCGTGCCTCGAAAGCACGTCAAGCCGTTGGTCCTGCGCCTGATCTCTCCGGTCGTGTCGGATTGCCGTCCCATCGGACTATGAGAGTGAGGGAGGAGAGAGTGCATCAGTGTCTGTGCACACAGTTGTTCACTATAATATATCCTTCGCCGAACGCTAGTGTCTTTTGAAATTGGCCACCATAGCCAAAATACGGTCTGGAGGACTATAAGCTCTGCCTGACCCTCAATACAGACGTGGTGTTATGATAAATTATAATTCATATAATGCAATTATATTTCACCATCAACGCATATACTGTCAACGCATGCACAAGAGTGTTTAGAGGCGCTGTAATGAAATACCGACTCAGACCTTAAGATGCTGTTCATTTATTACGTAAGACAATTTCAACCAATTTCTGACCTCCACGTAAAAAAAAATAAGACTCGGATGAACCCCCTCCCCCCTTTGAATCGTACGTAAGATCAGAATGTACCAAAGTTACAAAGAAAAAATAGCATTTTTTTTAAACTTTCAAATTTTTGCTTTCTTTTGTGTTCTTACGTAAGAATAATCTAGACCCCTCCCACCACATGTAAGAAAAAATAAGACTCTAATGAACCCCCTCCCCCTTTGAATCTTACGTAAGATCAGAATCTACCAAAATTGCAAAGAAAAAATAGCAATTTTTTATACACTTTCAAATTTTTGCTTTCTTTTGTGGTCTTACGTAAGAATAATCTAGACCCCTCCCACCCCACGTAAGAAAAAATAAGACTTATTCGGACCCCCTCCCACCTAAAATCGTCTTAGGTAAATAATAATAAATGAACAGTCCCTAAACGCCAATAAAATACAAGCGCCTGTATTTATTTAGCGTCCACATAAAATATTTTATTACAAAGTCCAAACAAAACGATCCACAAGACACCACTTTGTAGCTTTGCCCTTGTTTTCGTGGGAAACATGCGTTCAGATTTTATCGATATTGTCATATCGCATGTATATTGTATATGTACTTATACGAGCATTTTGCCGATACACATCGCAATATGTACAAGGGCTCTTACGCTTTATAGTCCACAGCACCCGTCTGGGGTTAACAAAAGGCTAAAATGAAGGTTAGGGCGCACGCACCATTTATCTTTTACCATTTATCATTGAATTTTTAATCGTAAGGGTTATTCAAATTACTTAAGTGTTCGATAATGGGTTATTGTCTCTGTCACTTACGATTTATTTCTCGTCTGTACCGTAATTTACCTCAGGTCCATTCGACCGTCACAAGTTAATAGACCGTATCTTATACAATTTATATAATAACGATGATTTAATTATAGATAGTTGAAGATAAATATTTCTGAAATACTCCGTCCCTATCGCACAGTTATTTGATAAGAGTGTATACAATGATTTCGTCCTCGATTCAAAAGTTAATTAACCTAAAATATTTGATAGCACTTATAAAATGAAATAAAACCAACTTTAGCAGTGAGGGGCCAAGAATGTAACACAGAACATTTTAGTGTTTCATGTAATTGTGCCACCCAACTTCATAGTGCGAATTAATTAAACGTTGGCGACGTGTTTCATCAAATATTTGTGCGTGTGGTCCAACATGGGCGATCTTATCATGTCGCACACAAGAAATTACTTCCATAATTACTATAATCAGTGATAATTGTATCCCTTGGGGCAAGGTGACGTATGAAAAACAATGGTTCATTGTCGAACCATCCGTCGCTGGAGTAATTGTTTAAACTGTCTCATTAAGCAGCCGTCCCGACTGGCATACTATAGTTTTTTGTTTTCACTCATTAATTATATTGCCTTCTGTATATTGCCTCATTTAAATTCAGTGCTTTCTTCCACTTTGTGCTGTCGGCAAAAACGGTATCGATTTTTACATCGATAATGTTATTCTTGTTGTGGTTTATCTTGTAATTAATCGTGTCTTGCCACGCAAAATGTTCGTGTTATAATTCCTTTTATTATTGCAGTACAAGTTAGATTAACCCGCTTTAAATAAATTAACTGTTTATAATTATGTTTCTAAATGTTCATTTGTTATTTGGACAATAATGGCCTGTTGTACCTGATAAGTACTGCACCTTAATTGAGTAATGTAACACACCTTGACAATCCTAAAGCTTTGAAGGATATTGCTAATCCATTGCTTCATAGGTTTGAAAAATCGACTTCTCAACAACGTAAAGAACGGAATGAACGTGGGTAAACAGACTGTCAAAATGAAACCCATTTCGATCAATTGACATTTTGTGTGTAAGGTAATTACCCCGCTCTGTAAACTAACTTGTAGAAAACGTATTGATTCTGAAACATTTCTCCGACATTCGTTTCGCCGTTGATCGGTTCACCGACAGAACGATTCACTTTTCATTTTTTCTCCGACAGAACTTTTCAATGACGAACGATTCGCCGACAGAACGATTCACTTTTCATTTTTTCTCCGACAGAACTTTTCAATGACGAACGATTCGCCGACAGAACGATTCACTTTTCATTTTTTCTCCGACAGAACTTTTCAATGACGAACGATTCGCCGACAGAACGATTCACTTTTGAAAATTACATCGACAGAACCTTTCACCGGCGAGCGATTCGCCGACACAACTGTTCATCTGCCCCTGGGTATAAAACATCTAGGTATTCGACATGTAGACCTGTTTCCGTTTGTTGTTTACACCTGAATCAAGTTGTGAAGACGAAACTTAAAAGTTTTATGCAAAACTTGAACAAAACTAACCAAAAAAGTGACATAAACGTCAACGTACATGTTATGGTTATACATACGGTTTGTAAGGGGAACTGAAATATATTTGCAAATGAAAATAATTTTTATTATTAACAAATAGCTAACCAACATGATTAAAACCAAAACAAACACATAACAAATCAACTATGATTAACAAAAACAATTATAAACTTCATAGGATACTTATTTTGTATTACATAAATGAGAAATATGAGCCCAGCCACTTAAGTAGGTTTTTATGTCCATATCATCCTTTTCTGACAAATGCTGAGTAATCCTCTCTTGATATTTTGATATTTTTCTCTTAAGCGTTGGCTCCGACGAATTAATGAGTTCGATAGTGCATTCTGTGTGCTTTTGTTCCTTCTGGAACTCTACTATTGTTTTGAAAATGTTCCATTTTCGCCGGCCCAATAAGGTATTCCACCTATTGTGCCACGACTCCAGCGCATTTTGTGATAATGGTACATGTGAAAGTTGGCTGTCGTGTACTGACCACATCCTTGGAGGAAATATTGGCAGACTTCGCTTTACTGTAATTTTGGAGCTAATGGATTTTTTAACTATCGCTGATCCACTGACATAATATTTTTCAAACCATCGCATCACTCTCTTAGCTTTATCAGGTATAATTTCGTTTTTTATTATATCAAGTGCATCGGGAATTTCTATTGGCTCTAAAAATGCCAGTGCAGCAATATGTCTCATTTTGTGGGCAAATACTGGATCGCTGTTGTATTGTTTCGCGAGACCAGCCGATTGAATGTGACGCCATATGCTTAGTTAATTTTATGTATTAGTATTATATTGTATTATTGATTGTATTTTGTGTGTATTTGTGTGTTTCTTTAAAACAATAAACGGAAACAGGTCTACATGTCGAATACCTATGTTTTATACCCAGGGGCAGATGAACAGTTGTGTCGGCGAATCGCTCGCCGGTGAAAGGTTCTGTCGATGTAATTTTCAAAAGTGAATCGTTCTGTCGGCGAATCGTTCGTCATTGAAAAGTTCTGTCGGAGAAAAAATGAAAAGTGAATCGTTCTGTCGGCGAATCGTTCGTCATTGAAAAGTTCTGTCGGAGAAAAAAAAAAAAGTGAATCGTTCTGTCGGTGAACCGATCAACGGCGAAACGAATGTCGGAGAAATGTTTCAGAATCAACGTATTTTTTATTGTTTCTCTTTCTAATGCATTTTTTTTTCGTCTGGTGGACATTGTGAGACAGGCCTTCATGTGCGGCGTAAACTAATATCATGGCGTTAATGGAAAGGTTGAATCCGAGCAACCTTTACCGGAATCTAATAATAGCGCCTCTATAAATACCATTTCCAATTACTTCCAAAGCTTGTGGCTTTTTAGCGGAACCAAGGGTCGGCGCGGTTCTTTCAACGGAATCATTGGGATACGAACGATGTTCATATTTCATAACGTTCTAGGTCAACTGGAGCGAGCTAACGATAGCGGCCGAAATAAATTGCTATTTGATTTATTTTATAGGTATACTTTAGCGATATTTGTAGTAGCACGTTTGAAGGAGGTTGTTGTTTTCAGTCATTTGTCGTGGCCAATTAAAATTAAAGATGACACGGTGAAGAGGGGTCAGTTTTAAACTGATCGGTCCATAGTTTCATATAAGTTAGACACGTACCTTTTAATTATGTAGCTCCACCAAAATGTGACCTAGAATCAAACATAATTCGCGAACCATTCCAATTAAATCTTGCGCTTCTCCTAACTTCGTGCTGTTGTTGATAATTATTATAATACCGTGTATCTTTAATATGTAAGTAAAAAGCGATATCCATGAAGACTTCCTCCTACATCACGAGGGGTCGTTTCCACCAAAAAGTCCCTAACATCGTAGCGTCGTGCATAATTGATTTTGCAAACGACACCCTTCGGTAAGAACCGGAGATTATTATCGCCATTATGCTTTTTCTCACCAAACACGCTCGAATTCATAAAGAATACATTTACATCTCATTTTTTGAGAATGATGGCGTGTTTGAGTTAACTAAGTCAAAAAAATAAAAATAATAAAGAGTAAAAATGGCTGGATAAAGTCGATTCAAAACGGATTATGTTATCAGCTGAACATTTACGTATGGCTTGCTTGACTATCTACTGATAACCTGACAGAATATATCAAACAATCTATCTAAATGTTTTACATATTATAAATAAACTAACTGACTTAGGGTTGACTTTTCAATCTACAGATACTTTTTATTCGTTGGAATAAAATTGACGTCTGACAGTTTTTGTATGGAAGAAACTGTCAAAGATTCAAAATTATTCCTCCGTTAAAATTATATGGCGTTGGAAAAATCAGCCCTTAAAATAATAATATGTATAGACAGCACATCAAGCTACTATAATAATCTGTCAAATTACTAGATTTTCAACTTAATCGCTAAAGTTTAAGGTTTAAAGTTGATTGTGAAAATTTTACAGTTTCGGGTAGCTTGATGTGCTGGCGTCTATACATGTATGTAAAACAAAACATGGGTAAAGAATCATAGGGCGTCAAAAAGTTCGTCCGCATCGCTGTCAGCGGGAAAAGTGCCCAAAGGATTGCATCAAACATTCTATTCCATTTAAGAATCGATCCGGACACGGTAAATTGGCCCTTACATCCAATAAACATATCTTCCCAATTCCCTATTGTCCTTACACAAGCACGGCTAATATTAAACGTGTGAACCGCATCTCGAACGCGGTCGATGCACTTAAGCGAGTATATTTAAATCGTACTGCAATTAACGTCGGCTCTGCTCATTACACGTTCGATACCCCGTGCTAATTATATACCTACTATTGCAGAACCGCAACAGAGAAGATTGCCGAGCTCCTGGTTCTTAATCTAGATTCCTGGAAAGTACAGGGATTTGTGATGGATTATCAAGTGTGTTTTATGTATTACTGGCTACGCCCCGCGGTTTCACATCAATATCATAATAATTACCTCAGCCGAAGAAAAGTTGAAAAAGAATAGGGAAAAACAAAAGAAAACAACACCATTCCTCTAATATTCGAACACGAATATCAAACTTATCACACCATACATCAACTTCGTCCTTAGCAAGCATATTCCAGGTAGTCAGTGCAAACAGCCACTAAATTATCTTTCTGGCAACATAAATCGCCAGACACTGGCATACTGGCAACAAAAGCTATGGCATTAAATGGCTACGGTACAAAATGGCACATTAAAATGTCAAAACGCAACCGTCAGTCGGTGACGTCATGAAATAATGACAAATATAAAACAAGGGTACGATATACTCGTATGTTAGGTTTGCTGTAAAATTGCAAATTTTTATGAAGTATGTCGTGATTTTGTGAAGGTTTCAGGAGTTCATTGTTGATGGACGTTTTAAGAATTCTCTATTTGTAATGTTGGACTTATTTAATCATTTACTTTTTGCTTTGATGTTATATAGTTTGATCCAAAATATAGGAGAATTGCTTGTGTTTTGTAGATACCTTTAGCTCATCAGTAGACAATTTGGTTTTTTTCCCGTAGAAACTTAACAGTAAACTTGGATTTCCACTATCATATCTCACATGCACAAAAAGGCAGACTTAGATCAACAAATTTAGCCTTTTATAAATTGTATACCTAGGTTTTCATTCGATTAATTCAGCCTGGTCAAATCACGCTGGGGTCGGTGCATTTAATTAATTAATTTATTAGTAAGTATAATCATATTTTTTCCGAGAAGAAATTGATCCAGTAACCCATAGCGAAAATCGCTAAACGCTCAGAAACTGCAATCAAGTCGCCTCTTTTATTTTATTTAAAATGTTCTAGTTCAAATGCTATATCAAGAAACTCGGTACCTACTCGTTCATGCCTTTTATCTGCCTTGTTCTAATTAAACTTTTTACTTCGTGAAGAACAATAAAAAGTTCTAAAGTCCTTCCTTACTCATGGACTGCAGTAAAATGCGATCCCCGTTTAAAACTTTAAAAAAGTTTCTATTTTATATGAAACCGTTTTAGAAACGTTTGGCCCCGTATCTTAGGACTCATATTTTTATCTCTTGGACATTCTGAGAACGGTCCAAAGCCGGATGCTTTGAAACTGGAACGAATCCGTTTGGCAGACTTATGTATTACTTCCTTTGAGTTTTTCTTACTTTCCGATATTATGTTAATATTTATTTTGCTGCATAAAATATCAACTGTTAATGTTTATCGAGAAATTCTAGACATAGGATTTGCGATTGTGCGCTCGAACAGTCTGAACTTTAGCGAGGCTATTCCTATGTCGAAAGTTAGTTTCGAAACACCGTAGGCAGTATACACTTTTGGTCTAATGTCGCATTGCGTTCAAATAAATTTCATTTACCCATTTGAATATGTAAACTACTTACGAACCGTGCACAAATTAATTACAAACAACAATTTCATGTTCCATTGATTTTACAATAACCGGGTCAACATGAAACTAAATAATTTAATATTAAATAGAATCAGTACCCTAATTGCGTAACACACGTTCGAGCACAATCTGAATGCTTGTATTTTTGCCTGCTTGTTGTATTTTTTGTCACCTTGTCTCGAACTGTGTCTGTGTGTATTATTCGGATAAATAAACAAAAAAATAAATAAACAATATGTTTGAAAAATTTGTCTGCTCAACGACGTAATCATAAACACGCAATGCATGTTGTTGAACTGTCAAAATGAAAGCTATTGCTACTGTTAGTGTGTTATGTAACTACCCCCCTGCATTGCCATACAGCGTGGCAATGCTGCCAGCCTTTTGGGTACTTTTCCTGCTGACAGCGATGCAGACGATTTTTTTGATGCGCTTTGATTCTTTCCCTCCCTTTTTTATACATTTACTAGTAGATATTATTTTTTTAAGACAGTTTGCTTTTAAATTACGTAACTAAATACTTGAATTTGCTTTAAACTCTATTTCGTAAATAGATTTGGAACGTAAAGGTCTGCTCTCCCAACTTTGTAGTGACACCTGCACCATTTCAAAGCTCTAACTCAGATGATCAAACAAGTACAAAGGACTTTTCCCCTTTACAACTTGCAGTCAATTGTTTCTTTCGAATAGAGAATTTATACGTCCGTTCAGGAAACGTCTCACTAAAAACTCAAACTCTCTTTACGTTTTGATGAAATCCTCAATGGATGAAAAAAATATATTGTCTGCAAGACTTGGAATTGGATTGGTCTAGCCCTTTAGCGAAAACTACCAACTCATAACCATGAAAATAAACTTACACTTACTAAAGAACTGACAGATACTGAGGACTGTTTAATAGCAGGTACTTAATTAGGTATGTCGTTAATAAGTGACATTCTCAGGCAACGTGTTATTCGGTTTTACCATTTGAAATTTCTCAGTAGCAGCCCGTAGCCTGGATTTGTACCCGCACCCCAATTGCGTAACACACTATTACTCTAAATTTGAATAATTTTGAAGCATATTGCTCATCCATTGCTCCATAAGTTCGAAAAATGTGTCTGCGCAACAGCGTAAATAACGCAATGAATGTTGTTGAACTGTCAAAATGAAACCCATTGCTACTGATAGTGTGTTACGCAATTACCCTGCCGGTTGGTAATCGCCCCCTCTTACATCGACATGTAGGTGAATGCCATATGTAGGTACACTTCTGCTAAACCCTTAAGGGAACGCAGACGTATATTATTTACTAGCTGCGCCTCGCGGTTTCACCCTCATAAGTCTCGATCCCGTAAGAATATCGGCATAAAAATATTCTATGTGTTAATCCTGGTTATAAACTATCTGTGTGCCAAATTTCACCAAAATTGATCCAGCCGTTTGAGCGTGAAGAAGTAACAAACACACACACACACACACACACACACACACACACACACACACACACTCACAAACATTCACCTTTATAATATTAGTGTGAAGTGTGATGTTACCTACTGAATTTACTACATAATTCCGCTTCAACGATGTCACCATAATCCACAGTTTCTAGTACACAGGCGTTGTGATCTGATGTATTTGTTTTCTTGTAATAAAAACATTGTAATAAAGCAGGGTTGTATAATTTTTATGATCGCGAAATCAACAAACAAACATGATTCGTAAATAACTTGCGCTTGAGTTGTTTTTCATACTTTTGTTGACTGTTACTTTGATATGAATCTTGATACTTTTTCAAGTGTTATTGCCACTCATAAAAATCTTCTATGCTAGCAGCTAGAAACTTTTTAGAAAGATGAACTTACCGCTTATTGGCTTAAAAATTTAATTCAGTTTTTATTAACATTTTTAAGCGTTTCTAGCCTATGTCAATAAAAGGCTATTTAGCTTCATAAAAACGACATGCCGTTAAATCTCTTAGTAATTTAAGGAAAAATTGAGATATAAAAAAACTTCTTAGTGGTTTATTTTAATGTTTTAAATTAGATATCGCTATTTGGCTTATACCATTAGATGCGAAATTATTCTAGCTATTGAATGGTATAAAAAAAACTAAAAGGGCGTATCTCAGAGATAGCGCCTTTCGGCTTAGCAGGGCATGTTAAGAACTTGTTCTGAAAATAATTCAGTAAGTTTCAGTTAAACGTCAAAAGACCAAATCATTTCATAGAAATGATACGTGTTTCTTAAAGGTCAAATCATTTTAACAAAAACTCCCACATGATCGTGTTAAATGTTATGAAAAAATAAAACAACACTAGATTCGGTTTAAAGGAATGAAGCAGCAATATAAATAAACTCGATAATCAGTAATCTGGCTTCAAACGATAATGTTTTAACAAGTGGTATTTCCCCATATTCAATAAGAATTAATAATAAAACATAATTAACCCTTAACAGGTTCCCTGTCCACAAAGTAGACACAATAGTTAAACAATGAACATGAATCATATGTGATTCATGGGACAGGGAATGGGTTAATTGCATGATTTTTACTTTGTGAGCAATTAAATTTATTTGGACGTAATATTAGCTTTATAGTAAGGAAAAAATATTTAAATAAATATATTCATAAAAATACTTTTTTTTGTTTTTCTTTTAAATGGCCTGGTGGAAATTTACATCTTTATGTAATCATAACGAATCTACTGGGAACAAAATGAGTTGAATATCTCTAGCAATTGGGGAATCTCCGTGCTCCGTGGAAACGAAAATATGGCATTGGATTGGTTGATGGAAATTTCCACCACGATGCAGTTAAGGGTTAAATACCAGTTTATTTGTTTACTTATAGAGTACTAATTAATAATTTGAATTATGTCATCACCACTGCTCTTAAAACGGTGAAGGAAAACATCGTGAGGAAACCGGCATGTCCTAAAACCAAAAAATCGAACACATGTGACATCTCCCAAACCGCACAGGGCCCGTGTGGTGGATTACGGCCCACTCCCTCTCGCAGAAAGGAGGCCTGTGTCCCAGCAGTGGGAACATTAAAAGCTGATATAATAATAATAATTATTATTATATATATTATATATCACATCACATACTTGAGAGATTCACAAAGAATATCGAAACTATCAGCTATCAAACTAGTTTTTGGTTTAAAACAAACATGGCAATCCAAAAAGCCTAGCATTGCTAACCTTTCACATGATTAGACTCTAAAACAAAGCGAGGCAGCTTTTGTAGAACAAATAAAGTCTACGAACAGAGGAATCGTCTCTACTCACGACTGAATTTGATTGGCTCGGCACATATACATACATAGTTGAAGTATATTCGCAAACCAATCAATCTAACTCGTCAGTCTTTTTCTCAATCTCGTATCGGCTCGAGTTATATGAGAACAGCAAATGCCGTAGTGGAACCATTCCTTTATTTATGAAATCTGTACACGCCATTTTGTATCATGGTTGCGTATCGCATTGTCCTTTCCTGCACTAACTAGTATTTGTTTCCTGTATGGTTCCATTTTCAAACACATGTTACATCTGCCAGACCCGATACGTCAAGCGTCCGTCAAGCTGTCAAAGACTAGACAATCAGAGAGGTTTTTAGCACAGGGTGTGTCAACCTAAGTATCGTCACTCTTTAACACTTTCTACATAGAAAGTGCCAACTTAATCAACAACAAGAGTAGGTGACCTTCTGCCATATTTCTCGGAAACGGTAAGCCGACACCTGTGCTCAGTAATATTATTATTTTACTGACTATACTGAGGTACGGATAGCAGAACAAACAAAACGTGCACTTAGTAACGTTTGCATAATGCGTAGGTGGATATTGACGTATGAGAGCCGCTGGACATAGCCCTGTGAGGGCTTTGAATGCTTAAGGGACAGAGGTATTATGGTCTCTTATGCTGTTTTAGTTCTAAAGTTCAGTGGTACGCGTTCCCATTCCTTGGTATACAGGAGGGATTATTAATGTTGAATTTACATATTGATTGTTTGCGTGATAAACCTGCTAATATGCTTTGATGTCCGGTTTGTATAACAAACAGATTTTGCGCTTTTGTGTTTCAATCTTAGCTTAATGTAGTGAGAACTTGAAAATCATTGAGTCAGAAAGAATTCCGCACACAGTTCCAGATTAACAGCAAGTTTTTTCTGACATTAAGCAACAAAAAAAAAAGAAAAACACAAACTTTTTTATAACATTCAAAAGAAAATTCCCAAACTTCCAGAAATTACTAACAACGTTCACATTCTACCAACTTTTATGTTACACGAAGAATTCCACAAACAAACAGTTACTTTGGAATTTTTCTCACGTACCTAAGTGAATTTTTATATCTTTAATTCAGCCTGTATATCCAATACGGGTTGCTCAAACTTGATTATAAATTACAGGAATTAATGCACGCATGGCTTTGTTTACAGATACATATCTGTTTTGTTCTATTTTGTTTTGTTTTCGCGCGAAACGTTTCTGTGCTGGTGTTCGATGTAAGGGGTAGAATGCAATTGATTGTTTTTTTGTTTTTATTAGCGTTTTTTCTTGAGAGGTGGTCTGGAGGATTATTAAAAGTGACTTATTGTATGTATGAGGTCTTGTTAGTTGAAAGGGTTTTATAGTATTTAGTATTTCTTTTTTTTTTTTCAATAAAAAGAAAGAAAATACGTTTCTTTGCGCCAAACATGACACATCAAAAGAACACAAACACAAAAAAAGACGAAGAATGCTGATAAGTCAATAAAATATTTTTTTAGTTGTTTTGAGTGTGATTCTACGTTCTTTATTTAAGTTTTAAACTTTTTAAAGCACAAGGTATTTTCAGCTCTTGTTCATGTAAGAGTCATGTATATTATTTCAACCTACTTAAAATATTCACGGAAAGTACATATATGTCAGCATTTCAGTAGACGCTCTTTTCCACAGCTGAATTTGTGAAGACTTGAAGTGACGTGCTGCTGTCAAGCTCTGTAAGTATACTTAGGAACAACGAGACAATGTTTAATCGAACCAACGTTTATTTTTGTAATGCAAAGTGAATAATGCTGAGCAAAATGTATTTGAAAATGTCCACGATTCTATCTAAAACTGAAATTCAAGGATTTACCGACAGTCCGTTATTGATAAAAACTAACGATCTCGGTACCTTCGCTAATATTGTGTATCAGGAAGGGGTATGATAGAAGCGTAGTTTTTATAAAAGGCAATCATTTAGGTTTATAGACAGGTAAGCTGATTTCAGAGTCGTTTTAAAGAATCAGGTCGAAAGATTCATTTCTAAGAAATACGAACATGTTTTACAGAGGGACCGAGAGGAGACTTGACTCGCAGACTTAATAAAACTGATACGAACATTCGCCGACTATTTTAGGTGGGTACTGATAAAAGTAATTCAATAGCGGAACTAGGTATGCACTCGTAACTTACCCAATCACCAAAATAACAACAGTCAGCGACCCAAACGCATGACGAAACGCACTGACGCGGCAAAACGCTCATGTGGACTAAACCTTAGAGAAATGGCGCGAAGGGAAATAGGCTGTTTGTCTATGGCGACGTTGGTTTACACCCGTTCCGTTGGCGTAAAATGTTCTACTGATAATACTCTCGATACGGTATAAATGTTTACATACCGTATGTTAGGTGTTGGCGAAGTTTATGCCTTCCTCTGGTGTCGTAAATGTTTGAAAGGAATTATATTAGAGTAAGAACGTCTGGTAAGATCATTAGTTGTTTCGCTCTATAAGGTCTTAAGTGTTCCTAGGGTTTTGTTTAGAAATAGCGTGCAAAATATAATTGCTCTGAGTAAGTTAATTAAACAATCTTTTGCCATATCTTAGTGTAGTTAACAAAGCATCGAAATGTATTTTGTATCAAAATAATCATTCATCTTTTTAATGTCAAAATGTTGTGCATTTTTAATTCTCAAATACACTCCCGGACTCCTATATCGAGCCACCATGCATTTATTATGTTCAAAGTCTTTTAAAACATCAAAATAATGATGACTCAGAAAAAAAGTTTTTATGCAGTTTTGAAGTTGACTTACTGGCTATCATTTCGGTTTCACTATTTGAATTCGCGAATTTGATAAAGAGAAGAAAATCGGAGTTCGGTTGCTCTTAAAGAAGCAACAAGCATTGATTAGATCATGTATGAGTCAATAATTATTTGTATTGTTTTACATAAAAAGAACATAGAAATTGTTTTTCCTTATTTTTCAATCGATTCTGACGTTCAAATTAAGAACATGCCGAAACACATGACAGCGGTCATAAACGCTCTTGGAGGTAATACAAGTTACCAAACGAACGTTTTCTCTACGCAAACCATGGTTTTCTTTCAAAAATGTACGCTAATTTTGCCCCTGAGAAATGCGAAAAGACGACTTATTGCAACAAAACTGTTTTTTTAGTACTGCGATTTTAAATTTGGAACAATGACAAACGGAAATGATACTGGCTTCAACAGCACACATTTTAATTTCTTTGTACTACTATTATTTAAAAAGATACCTTTAAACAAGAATATGCGAGGTGGCTTGATTCAGGTGTCCGGGAATGTACAATTCATACATCATAATGTTAGGTATAGAGATACATTACAACCAATTCATGTCACCAAGTACGCATTCCAGCGTGAAAACGGAAAACCATTTTCATACCGAGTGTACAGACGCCAGCAAATCAAGCTACCCGAAACTGACAAATTTTCCCAATCAACTTTGAACCTTATGGTATAGCGATAACGATGAAAATATATTAAATAAATTTGACAGATTGTAGTAGCTTGATGTGCTGGCGTCTGTACATACCATAAGTGGTACATTCGCGTACATAAATCTCCAAATCTATAATGTAACACGTCTATATTGTCACTGTCGCCCATGATTGATAGCTTCCGTCTGCCTGTTCTCTAAATTGGACTAATGTGTGTTTGGTAACATGAACTGGGACAATACGATAGTATAGTTAGCGAGCTATAGATTTATGGAGATTATGTTCCAGTAGAGGATGTGTGGGACAGTGGGACGATGATATTGTAACGACAAAAATGAGTTTTCGAATTAAAAAAAAATCCTGGTTGCTAAACTTCTGTTGTTTAGGTAAGAGTTCTTTTGTTAATCAAAAGAAGAATGATTTTCTATGTGCCGTATTTTCATACTTTTTCTAAGAAGAGGAGAGATGAGTAAGTTTTATGTCTGCCGATACTCAATTTTAGTAACTTTTGGAATCATAAACGGTTCAAACACAAAATAATTTAAGCCTGAACCCAGACACCTTCTAGATAAGGCAAGAAAAAAAAATACGTGTTTACTTTAGAAATGATTTTGACAGATAGGATGTGACCACCAAAGAGGCCGCACTCCCATGAGATTAATTTATAAATATAAATAGAAGATATATAAATGCTGTCACCAAGTGCTGTCAAGCTTCACGGTAAGCCCCACACTTTGCCTTAAGTAACATTTGCACGCGTCACTTACACGAGCGACATCCTCAATGTTCTTTGAACAAACAAAGTAAATATCCACCTAATTGATGTAGGTACTCATGCAAAATATTGTTAGAAACTTCTTGCTCTTATATCGCTTTGAGACTTTTTGGAACATAATTTCTCTTTTCGAAATAAAAATATTTCAAAAGTAACTACTGAAAGTAACTTAAAGTTCTGTCACAGTAATTTTATCTCTGACAGCTGCAAGCAAACAGCAACCTTATTAAAACAATTATAAAGATCATTATGATTATGACTAACTTGACGGCTGCAGCAATCCAACAGCAACCTTATTACAAGCAGTATAAAGACCACTGTGACAGTGATGCAAAATCAGAGGTAAAATATCTGTGAATGGACTATAATAGAAATAAGTCTTTTTGATTTTGATACATGATTTCTCTGAATAAGTAGGTGAGTGTTATAAAATCCCCTTGCATTCTTTCGTCCTGTCGTCCGTCCATTTTGGTTAAGAGAAGCTTTGGTTTTCTAAGAAAGCGATTCCGTCATTATAACGGCCGTCATGAAACTTGTCGTTTGCCAGTATTTGATATTATGTCAAACCCCGCTGCCCAAAGATTTAAATCGTTAGATTTGCTCTCACCGTTCTTAGTCACGCGAAAAAGTGTCCATACTGAGAAGAGTGAACTCACACATTAATAACGCGTTTAGCGTTTCAGGTCAAGTCATTGCACAGAGGTGTCAAAATTAAACAGAAACGCGACTATCTTTTGACGCGGTAGGACGAATCTAATGATTGAAATCATTGTCGCTGTCATCATTTCATGACAGCTGTCATTACGGCCCTTACGTCCGGCCACCGTTCTTCTAGGAAACCGTAGCTTTAGTAAAATTAAACCAAACCTAGTGAAATTAATCCAAAGCTAGTGAAATAATAAAAATGTTAGTAGTACATGCGCGACCTCTTCATCTCGTTGTCATGGAAGCTGATTACTTAAACCGCACTGGACTGAATAACACGGGTAACTCGTATATTATTCAGTTAATGCGGAAATATCAGGATATTTTCTGTCATTGTCGTTAATGTATAAACTGGTACTTTTCATAAGTAGCTTTTATAGAGTTGTGTTTTATAGGAATACTTACTGTTACCGTTTTCATGCAAAATGCCATTGCATAACTAAGGAGGATTAAGGAGGATTTTACTTGGTGATTGCGTTTATTTATTTAGAAAGATAAACACCTGTGACTCATCTTGGTATCGTAAAAGGTACCTAAAACAAGGAATTAATCATTAATCTGAATCATTTTGAAGGATATTGCTAATCCATTGCTTCATACGTTTGAAAAATGTGTCTGCTCAACAACGTACATAATGCAATGAATGTTGTTGAACTGTCAAAATGAAAGCCATTCTTAATGATAGAGTGTTACGCAATTATTTTCCCGGACACAATAATATTTCTCCGCTCACTGACACAGTCATACGATCATCAAGTGCACAGTTAATAGGACATACAGCGCAGGGTGGAAGGTGGGCCATTGTCTGTGGAGATTGTCTTTGCTCCGGTCGGCTTCCATATTTACATTTTGACAGTTATTTTTTTGTAGGTAAGTGACCGGACCAGAGTACGTATGTACAGTGTAGAATGTGTGCACTTAATAAATGTTTTATCTAACTATCTAACAGTAACCAACCACGGTGTCATTTACATAGGAAACCATTAATAGCTCATTATACAACGTGTAACGTTAAATGCGCAAAACCTGAAAATAGTTTGATCAGAATAACGAGCAGAATTAATTGAACCACTTTTTAAAATAGGTCACATTTTTCAAAAAATCTTCATTAAAAACGTTGCCGTGTCTATTTATTAATAGGTCAAGCAACGCGATGTCAGCGCGGCGCAGCGGCCCGGTCACGATTCCTCCCTCGATAACGCGTCGTCGCAGACGCAAGAAACGATCAGAATGGCCAGTAAAAATAAAACAGCACATAAAACCTTTACAATTTTTTTAATGACTTATTTTCTCTCTGAAATAGGTCAATTTAATTAAAAATCAGATGGGGTGTCTGAGGTTTTGCGCATTTAACGTTACACGTTGTATAGATATCCTAAGCTAATACTGAAAACATAATTATAACTCATTGAAACGCTCGCGTGACGTGAGCGCTCATATTTTATGCTCGAATTCTCGTAAGTGAAAAATAACGCGGTTGGCTCGATGGATGCTTTTATTATTATTAAAGAGTTGAGGAAATAGCCCGTTTAACGTTTCGACGATGGGCCATTAGTTATGCACTATTTCGAAGTTAAGTTTTAAATGATCATGGTGCTTCATTATGGCGATAATTGGGAGGTACATGTGGGGGACATTGATGACATTACTATAATCGATACTTTTGAACAAATGTAAGTATATCAGCTAGACGTGTATTTGATCTTGGATGGAACTGAAGATTTAAGAAATGAAATCTTAGGAGAAGAGGCAAAATGTACCATCATACCTGCATATAAGACGGAATAAGTGACTTAAATAAATATTAACTTAGTCCGAGTCTACCTAAAATAGACTAAACTCTGATTTTTAAGTTCCTATATTAAAATGACAGCTACGATTTTTTACAGCTGTCAACATGTCAAAAAAGTTCGATGGCAGCTCTCATTTTTGTGTAACAAATTAAAAATCAGAGTATGGTCTACTTTATTATGGGACGAAAATTTTCCATCGTCCTTCTCTAGTAGCAAGCTATCTCTCAGCCTAGTTAGTGCTGCTTAAAGATCCAAGATATCTGCCTTTTTTATTACATAAAACTTTGAAACAGTTGCGTGGGAGAAAGGATTCCAATCAAGTTTCATACATATTTCCTATAAACTAGGTACTTTAAAGGAATTTAGAACGTAGTAGTTGTGATTACGATCCTGAGTATAAATCTGCAATTTTACGCACCTCTGCCATCTTATTCCACATTAATTATACATAGCTATCTCAGAAGTATATTTATTCGAATTAAGGAATTTGTACAAGCTTCCTTTGGCTAGTTTATACGTAGCCCCAGACATTCCCAATGCATTATGCCTTGGGAATTTCTGGGGTCATTATGAATTCTGACTGACTGGAACCTGATGCTCTGTGTGACTAGAAAGGTAAACTGTGGTCGTCTTGATTATAGTACTAAATAAACTCAATCTCCTTCAAAGTAGTTTGGTTATACATTAAGATAGTGAGATCTGGGGAAGCTGAATACAAAATGATGTTAGTTCAATCTCTACACCTAAATACATAAAGTCATGCCTTCCCATGGGGGTGGGCAGAAACTACAGAGCGCCACCTGCTACGATACATACATACGTATATGTACTCTTTTTGCCTCGTTTACGTTCATGCTGTGCACGCCGTACATATACGTGCACGCCGCCGGTTGCGAGTACTACGCACTAGACCTTTCTGAAGAACATCAAGAATAACGTCTCTGTATATCCTACTAGGGTGTCCCCTCCCCGGCGTTTCGGTGTTTCGAAGAGGTTCCGACAGTACCATCATCATCTGCCTAGCCTTTTCCCAACTATGTTGGGTTCGGCTTCCAGTCTAACCGGATGCAGCTGAATACCAATATTTTACATGTAGCGACTGCCTATCTGACCTCCACAACCCAGTTACTGGGTAATACGATACCCCTTGGTAAGACTGGTTGTCAGACTTTCGGGCTCCTCACTACCATAGTATAAAGAGGGGAAGTAAGTTATCTTCATACAAACGCACCGCGCGCGGCTTGTATGTGTGCGGCAAAGTATCTATGCGTCGCGCACGCACACTTAAACAATATCTCGACCCGTTTCTCACAGCGCCAGTCGGGGCTAACACCGCACGAGGTTCGCGCGTCACGGCTTTTCGGCACCGCTAAATGAATAAAAAATGTGTGATAGTTATGAATTTTCTAAGAAATGTGTGATTCAATAGATATGTTTGTATTAATTAAAAATAAAAATAAATATGGTCCTTTATGTGTACATTGTGCCTATCAAAAAAAAATACAAAAAACTGACTAGTATATAATTATACTAGTCAGTTTTTTGTATTTTTTTTTTGTGATGATATATTATATGATATACGAGCTCTTAGTCTATAAATATTTGTTAGCGGTTTAGGCGACAACCGAATCTGACGAAGCGCGGACAGTCGCGGCCCCACCGCCCCGCCGCGCGCCGGTTTATTTTATCCCTTTTTTTTATAAATAATACTGCTCTGAATCTTGAATACATTTCTGTATTTGTTTTACATTTCTGTGTTGGTTTGCACTGAATTAAAATTTTGCTAAAAGTGACAACCCTGAGACAGTAGGCAATTATATCGCGGATTGGGCCGGAGATAGCCTACTTCCCCTCTTTATATTATGTCACTACCGTCAAAGATCCACGAATGACAGCCGGGACTAACGGCTTAACGTGCTTTCCGAGGCACGGAGGAGTCTTGGTATGTGAAAATGGTCACCCATCCACGGACCAACCGCGGCAAGCGTAGCTTAACCTGATCGATCGACCCGTGCGGCTGTTATTACACTTAGCCACAAGCCCCTCTTCCGACAATACCAGCGAACCAAAAAATAATCATGTTTCAGTAATTTCACTTAAGACCATGGCTTTTCATGAAAATCCATTCATTGCTACAGAGTGGATTCTTTTTATCTCAGAATAAGCATTTTCATATTGCTTCCTTGAACGAGGTTACACGGCAGTATAAAAAATGTAATTTTTTTACCCGTGACAAATGTCGAGACAGTTGTGAGAGAACTACTACAATAGATTCCTTATAGTCCTAACTACTCGTACTCGTATATCAATGTGGGTGCAAGAGTATTGGTATATGGAGCGCTGTATGACAAAGTGGAGCAAAAACTTTTAGGATTTACGAGTATTAGTGATGGGATATTATGGCTGCAGGGAAATGTTGGCTTGAATGTAATTAGTTTTAGTGAGTTGGTACAATGGATAACTGAGTTGGATTTCTTCTCTAATAAAATAATGCAATAATAAAAAAATAAAAATTAAAAAAAACAAAATAATACTATAATTTAATTCTCAATGTATTTAATTTTTTTACTGCTAGCCATCTGTCTCTTTGTCAAATTTTATCAAAATCCATTCAGTGGTTTAGGCGTGAAAAGGTAACATTATGGATGTTACCTTTTCACGCTAGGCAGACAGACAGAGTTACTCTCTAATTTATAATATTAACTATGGATCAAGTGTTGGAAGTTAATTCCCAAGCTACAAGGTTGTGTCTATATGTATAAGTCCTGCATCAGAAGAACCACTGATTCCCAAAATACAACCTTGACTTAGTTTGGGAGTTGATAGATCATCTATTATGTCTGCAGTACAATCATCAATCACCATAATAAATTGTACTTCATAGATACAGTTTTTGTTACACTTTGAGAGCGAAATAAATATATTATTATTATATGAATTATAACCAACTGTAATGTCAGTACCTTACTTGTGCCGTGACGAATACCCAGGGGGTGTTGGGAGGATGGACATACCTTTCAGTATAGTCACTATTGGAGGATATTTTAATGTCAATCATCCTAACATCAACAAAGTTTTAGGCAGGTACAGACGCCAGCACATCAAGCTACCCGAAACTGAAATTTTCCCCATCAACTTCGAATCAATAGTTGAAAAGTTGAAAATCTATTAAAGAAAGGTCATTGGGCACCTTAGTATGGAAACCATACCCATGGCGGACACAAACGAAATATAGCAGAGTGTATTGGTATATGGCTCTGATTTACTATGGCATTAGTCACATTAATGTGAGCCACGGGAATCTCGAAAAATTCGTGTTATAAACTGATATAGGGAAGATGAATAAAATGCTAATTCATTAGAATATTTTTTATTCAATTTGATCCAAATCAAGCATAAGATCATTTAAAAAGGCAGCGGGTGCATCTGTTGCTTCCTGATGTCTGGCCCAAGACAGATAATAAACTATGCTTGCGATATGGGCGCAGCTCCCGACAGTGCGGCGGCCATGTATACTTGAGTAGTAATACTCTTCTATACTTTGTCTTCCATGTTGTGTCGGGTTACTGCGCGGAGGGCGGTGAGACAGTGCGCGAGCGCAACGAAACTTGTTCTACCTGTCTAATGTGTGAAAGAGACAGCGTATACATGCCTCTGAACAGTCTGAACATTGGCGCATCCGTGCACCATGCTGTATGGTATCGGAATTCTTTTTATGCCTTTATAAGATTAAATAAAATCCTCTGAAACCGTTTGTTTTTTATATTTTTTAAACGATCCTGTACAATTTTCTCCATCGATTTTTAATTAAATAATTATATGCAATGAAAGGTCATATTATTCCCCTTAGTTTAAAACTATTTTGGTTAATGTCCGCCACTCTTCGCTAAGCGGGTCAGATATGCCCAATGACCTTTGACAGATTTTAGTAGCTTGATGTTCTGGCGTCTGTACATACCTAATGGTAGTAATTATCAGAACCAAGAGGTTTTTGTTTCTGCCTTATGCGGTTTTTGTTCGATCTAGCTGGATTAATACCTCACAGCTCAAGTTAACATCTGATATTTCCAAAACGTTGAAACTTGTGGTCATCGATTCCACTGTAATGAAATATTTTTTATAAATCAATAGAAAGAGGGTTTGGGTGCCCAATTAACGACAGATTCGCATAGTGAATAGAATGGAATAGAATAGCAAATGTTTATTCACATACAATCTACCTATATTCTATGGAAATAATCCATGTGAGTTGTTTCCAAAATATCTACTAGTAAGTATGTGATGACAAGGAATGGTATCTAAGTAAATCATACTGTGTAAAAATAGGTTTGCAACTGTCTGTAACTTTTAAATTGAACATTGCAATGAGACAGCGTTTTCAGGCTTAAAAATTCAGAATGTGTTCTTAAATTGACAGTAAACTTTATCTAAATCATTTATACATAAAGACACAAAAATTCCAATATACAAGCAAACATTAAAGATAAAAGGAAAATAAAAAAAAATTAAAGATAAAAGGTAGGAGCTAATTGGGCATCAAAAAATTCGTCCGCATCGCTGTCAATGGGATAAGTGCCCAAAAGGCTGGCAACATTACCACGTTGTGTGGCAATGCTGATTCCTTTGGGCTAAAAATAGGCCAGCCCTCTTGTCTTAAAAACTTTCAGCCAATTACCAAAGTTATTGGCTTCAATAGTCTCATAGTCTCTTAAGCGAGAGATGGTAAGTGTTTCTGGCATAGAGCCGAGCAAAAAGATAATTTATTTTGGCTTGAGCGGTTATAGGCAAGGCGGAAAATGAAGATGGTGATAGAAGTGAAGTTAACTTATAATAATGAAAAATGTGTCTAGTGTGGCAGAAAGTCTTCAATATGGTTTCCTTACTATGAGGTTATTACTACTTAAATGATTGGTCAAAAGAGATTGCCATTGTAATTAAACTGATGGAAAAGTATTTGCTGGAAGAAGAATGGTAGACATTGTTGCCGATTCTCTATCGTTAGGTATTCTTCGATTGATTCATATGGATGCTGATACTTTTCTCTTACTGGTTAGCTGTTAGAATTGGGTTGACTTAACAGAGCTTCAGTACTAGATGATAATTACTGTGCTTTAGGTGCATTCTGCGCAACTTGGGTTTTGCTGGTGGAGTACAATCGGTTCGATTTCCTTAATTTTCAATTTCGGTAATAAAATAAAAATTGGCCACAAAATTAAGTACCAGCAAATCAGTACTTTCATTTATTAAAAAAAAATCAATAGTTACTAAAACAAAAGCGCAATAACTTGTATTGCAACTAGGATTTTGAGAAAAGTATAAATTTTTAAGTGATGAATGATTTAAATATTGACACTAAATCTATTATTGACAGATTTTAGTAGCTTGATGTTCTGGCGTCTGTACATACCTAATGGTAGTAATTATCAGAACTAAGAGGTTTTTGTTTCTGCCTTATGCGGTTTTTGTTCAACATTTGCATTTATTTATTCTATTCCATTCTATTCACTATGCGACTCTGTCGCAAATTTTTTATTTCTCTTACTCTTACCAAAGAAAGACATTTACAAAAACAAAAAAAACAAAAAAATTGGTTTTAGCCGAAAATGAAAATCAGGCCAAAATTCGTTTTCGCTTGGTTCGTTGTCACTAGTACCATTAACAGTTCCATGATGGAACTACTGATTGTTTTTTTTTATCACTAGTTCCATTTTAAAAGAATCTGAAAATAATGGAACTAATGTTGAATTTGCTATCACTAGTTCCATTTTTAAAAGAATATGAAAATAATGGAACTAATGTTGAATTTGATATCACTAGTTCCACATTATTATACGTATTTTAGGAACTTATGAAATTTTTAAGGGTGGTAAAAACACTGGAGTTCAATAAAATCAACAAATATTTATTTTTTCATGTATGATTCAGATTCACATTTATTACAGTACGTGCTCAATCAACGAAGTTTATCTAAAAAATGACCCACAGATATTTCGCCTGTTAATAACTGCATTTGGGCTTCAATGATTAAGTCATTTCTGTCTCTGTAAATTCTTCGTCGTTTAGGTTGGGAGCTCTGCCCATAGTTCTGTAGAAGATTCGTTCTATACTTCATTAACATCGCATCATCATATAGAATATGTAAGAGCTGCAATAAATTTGACTCATTTTTATTAACATTTGTATTCATATTATGATGCCAGCCTTCAAGGACATTATTTGTCCTATGGATCTCACCATAAACACACCATAATTTTTGTATATCTGGTTTCATCCAAAACGTAAAGAAATATTTTTAAATTTATTAAAAGCTTCGTTTTCGGGCATTTCCTGTTGTATATATTTCCAACCTTCTTCGATTTTATTTGGCGGGAGAAACGCTAAATTGCTACAAAGAGAAATTATCCTTTTGTTTTTTCTGCTACTGTTATACCCTTTTTTCGATGTAAGGCCCAGTTTGGTTGCTTTTCGAAAAAGGCTGTTAGTATAATGATAATGACAACCTTTAACATCTATAGCAACATTGAATGATAAAAGAGCCTTTATTGTGGCTTCCTCAAAATCGATCATT
>OX451394.1:16209553-16514374 GCA_949629135.1 Eremobia ochroleuca
CAACGCGCCAAGCGACGAGGCGTAGATATCGCGTCTTCGCGCGTAATTTTGACATACCAATTCAAAAAAAATTCGCTTCGGCACGAAGAATTTGACACCATTTCTCACAAATACGAATACTAAAGAAAGAAAATATCTGCTACTACTTTGATTTTCAATAAAACTAGTATTAGTATCTCAGTAATATCTTAAAGGTACCGTTGAGTATGATGAAATCAGAGGAAATATTTTTAGTACGTTTTCCATCTGCAAATACAACGAAATATACTTGGTTACCTGGGTGTCTGTCACAAAGACGATGCCTGTGTCCCAGCAGTGGAAACTGGATTATGTATGCCTGGGTAGTATTGAGCACAAACATGAGAAGCGATCGTTGTCTCATAACGTAACACGTCACAAAGAAACAGTTACAGTCTATCTCAGGATGGCAACCAACAGATTGTATATGCTATAATTATGTTATTTTGTGTGCAAATTCAGATACAAGTTACTTGTTCATGAATAAATGACTATGACTATGACTATCCTTTAAAGTTAAGGTTCGCGAGCACATTCGCAAGAAGCTGGCAGTATCATCACAACGCTAATAATATTTTCTCATTGTTTGTCTTATTTCTTTTTAGTATATTCATGCATTTATGTATATTTATTTGTGCTTATATTAGGTCATCCCACTTCCAGTGTCATATTTTTTATTTCCAATATTTATGTATTGCGCAATGGTATGCAATAGTTAATACATGTGTTGTCTTGTACAATCATGTTAGTTTAATTTGGTGTGTTGTATTGTCAAGACGTGCATTGATTTAAAATGGAAGATTTAAAAAAATCTATTAATGTAGTGGAGCAACGTATATTTCTAAAGTTTTGTGCTTTACTCAACTACTCTGGAGGAGTTGCGCACGACTTACTGGTAAAGTGTGTTGGTCGTAACGCCTTAAATAAAAGAACCGTACAGCGATGGCTTGAACTGTACAAACAAGGAAGAACCACAGCTGAAGATGAGCCGCGCGCACCTCGATCATTATCATCGACTAGATTAGAAGCAAGGGACAAAATCAAGGAAGCACTTCGTCAGTCACGTAGGGTCAGTGTCAGTGATCTCTCCACTCAACTTAACATTCCTCATTCCACTATACATAGAGTACTCACGGAGGATTTATGTCTGGTCAATAAAAGTGCAGTGTGGGTGCCCCACACTCTGAACACGGATCAGGAGTTTAGTTATGAAACTGCGCGTAGCCATTTATCGTGGTATCGTCGTAAGAAAAATATACTTAATAGATTCATATGCCTTGATGAAACTTGGGTCGAATTTTATACTCCTCGTCAAAGACATCAGTCACGATGTTGCGTGGAACCGGGCACTTCAGCTGAACATTTGCCACGTGCAGAGCTACATGAACGAAAAATACTACTAATAGTAGCTATGGATGTCAGAGGCATTGCTTTTTGGAGAACTTATGATGAAAATACAACTATGACTGGAGAGCGATATAAGTCATTTTTAGAAGAAAATATTCCTATTTGGGCAGACGAGAATCATATAACGAGTCCTATAATTTTACATGATAACGCCAGACCGCACAAATCAAAAATAGTTCAGAATTTAATTGAAGATAAAGGATGGATTGAAATTATTCAGCCGCCATATTCCCCGGATATGAATCTTTGTGATTTCAATTGTTTTGGCCATGTGAAGAGGAAATTGTCGGGTACTCGATACAATAGCAAAAAGGAGTTAGATATTAAACTAAAGAGCATTATTGATGAATTAAAGGAAAGTGGTACTTTAAATGGTGTTCAAGATTTGCCAGCAGTCTGGGAGCGAGTGATTAATAGTGGTGTAGATTATTGATTAGGTAGTGTCACAAGGTTATATAGTATAGTAGTCAGTTTTTGTAAAATAATAATAATAAAAAAATATGACACTGGAAGTGGGATGACCTAATACTTATATGTAATTAGGTATATAAATTATAGTTACATTTAAAATATATTTATTGCTCAATTTTCATGATTGTACCTACTACCGTTTGTCTCTGCATCATCCAAAGGTTGACTGGTAGAAAATGCCTATGGCATTAAGTCCGCCTCTGTATATTTTTGTGCTTGAAGTATTAAATAAATAAATAAATAAAGAAACCCAAAACCTCATAAACCTACCTCAGTAGACCTCAATTAAAATGGACATATATCCCTTTTGATTCTAGCTGTGTCCCAGACAACGTAAGCTTCAATGCAATCTTAAATTTCATTACATTGCTCAACCACTAGGTATATGATCAGAAGTCTGATCAAGCTATACCTGTAAGTAGCTATAAATAATACTCCAGACCGGACGGTATAATCCCGAATAAGCTGCACTCGAGAGCACCTACCTAATGCGCCGTGTATATAGGTAATACACACATTTATATGCATACCACAGTGCAGCCCTTATCGTTCTTATATCGGAATCCGTTTCGTTGCGATTCTGAGTGTGTCCCTTGTTTTTTGAGGCACGATAATTTTGCTCGCTAACTTGTTAGTTAATCATATGAACAGATCTATGGAATATATAATATATACCGCTATTCATAAAACAAAAATCAGTTTGTGTCAACTGTTCAGCATTAAACGTGTTTTTACAGCTTCCAAGTATGTTGTCCCACTGCAGAGAAAAGGCTTTCCTTTTCTCTGCAGCACCAATTTGACTCATTCATAGAAGTTTCCTTCTATGAATGATAAGGGGTGTCAACATTTTTCATCTAGTCGCATTAAAACTTTACGGTAACCAGCGGAATACGAAGCCAAAAGAAAGCAGCAATTTATGCTGCCTCCGTTAATGAGGACACGTTCTATTTAAGTACCATCCTAGTTCCTAAGAGTACCCGTCATTAAATGAGGTACACTCACGCCACTACTGAATCAGACATTAGCAGTGACAAGTTTCAAAACATAATTTTTGGAGGGAGCAAATAAAGAATCCTTACGAAAGACGAGGACTGTAGAAAGAGCATGTATTTAATCAAACCTCAAAAAGTTCTTATTTTTCTTTCCTAAAAATATTAATGAAACGTCTATTTTTTTAATGCGCCTCTTTTATTTAATCTCAAATAATTCCTATTTTGGTGTCCTAAAAACACTGATTAGTAGATCATCTGTGTCACTCGCCCGCTCCGGGCGGGTACACAGATTACCGCGTCTGTGTCCCGCCCGGAGCGGGCGGTTAATCACTGTCATAGTAAATTTGTTTATAAAAACTGTATCTATCTCGCTCAATTTTTACCACGATGTTCGTCATTCGTGGGCTTAATTAAGAAACCGTCTAGTCCATTTTTGTTCACAAAAAATTGCGACCAAGTGTCGTTTGCGCATTCACGTGTACGTCGCACCAACTAGAGAGAAAAAGAAGGAAATGCATCCGTACAGTGAGAACAGGCGCTAAGCGCATCTCGATAAGTGCTGAGGCCAGCATAGGTTTCTGTTACACTCAGACGAAATCTAATTTACTCTTCAAAGTTTTACAAGTCTAGACATTTGAAGCACGATATCACAACTCTTAGAGTTTAGTTTCCATTTGCGAGGAGACTTGTTAATTGTTTGTGTACTGTCTGGGTTTGTGCGTGTCATAATATTTGTACAGGCAACTTATACTGCTACTATTATTTTTGTAGTATGGAAAAAATACTTACACTACAGTCTTATTACAAAACGACTTCCAACTTCACCTACTTAGACCTAGCTCAAACCTGCAAGACAGTTACTGTATTTTTTAACTTTATTCCGACGAACGTAAAGTTCTTAGTGCAAAAGGCTCGGACTTAACGTCAGTTTTTGTAATAAGAAATTTAACTTTTTCGGATTGTAGTTCGAAATTTGAAAATGGCTCGGTGGTTTAAGCCTGGGTCTAAAGGTAAAACCTTGTTTTAGGACAAAACTGTGCGCGAACGGGCTAATAAAATCATTGTTACAAGCTAACAGGCATGACCGATAAGTCAACCAATTACGTTACTCTGAAACGTATTTTAGTCAAATACATGGTTCATAGAAGGGCCCGTGGCTAAATAATAACAGCCACACAGATCGATCGATCAGGTTAAGCTACGCTTGCCGCGGTTGGTCTATGGATGGGTTGGAGACCGTCTTTACATACCGAGACCCCTCCGTGCCTCAGAAAGCACGTTAAGCCATTGGTCCCGGCTGTCATTCATGGATCTTTGACAGTCGTTACGGGTATTCAGGAGCCCGAAAGTCTGAACCAGTCTTACCAAGGGGTATCGTGTTACCCAGTAACTGGGTTGTGGAGGGCAGATAGGCTGGTATTCAGCTGCACCCGGTTAGACTGGAAGCCGACCCCAACATAGTTGGGAAAAGGCTAGGCAGATGACATAGTTCATTTACTACAAATTCAAAACAAAAACGGTTTAGTAAGGAAGTGTTGTTAACATCGGCAGATTAATACAGTGAACTTTAACCAAATAGCTAATTGACTCAAGAACATTAACAATACAACGGCAAGTTCAGATTAATAATTATTTATTTATTTCAGATTCAGGAAGTACTGAAAAATTCAGTAGAGGCGATTAAATACAACTTGTTGTCTGAACCCAAGTGATGTGGTATGGCTAGTGGCATTTCAAATTAATACTCTTGTACATATTTTACCAATATTGAAGCAAATACCTCATAGTTTTGCATAGTACTCGTAGCTCCCATATGGAAGTACCTATCACAAGTCAAGATGGCTTACGAATCTGCTTATAAAGGTGCCCAGTTTGGCAATAAAAAGCTACCATTGGTAAGCAAAACGATTCGTTTTTGTTTATGATTAAATACAGTAACCAAGCTCCGGCACACCATTCACTATTTGAAATATCCTGACCATAGTTTTTGCTTACACACTTCTCACTTTATATGGTTGCATTACACAAGAAAAGCCTTCTTTCACAACATACTAGTACACATTGTACTACGTCATCAAGCGCATACACAGATCAATATTCAAAGTGTGTACAGCTTATTTATTCCGCCCCCGCGCTCGCGGCACGCCTCCGACATGCCTCCGTCGGCTCCTCGTCAAAATAACCAACGTTTACACTATCATTTACGCGTTGTGGCATTGTTATTATATGCACACATTATGTGAGGGGAAATAAACGAGAGTTTACCTTTATCTTTTTGTTTTGGGTAGGATTTTATCTTCGATACGATAGCAGTGGTGGCCCCGACTCACGAGTTGTAGGTTGTGGGTGCGAACCCAGACAGGCGCTTTAATTTGTGTAAATCAAAATCAAAATCAAAATCAAAAGTCATTTATTCAAACTAGGCTGAGAATCAGCACTTTTCGAACGTCAAAATTACAAAAGACAGTCCCCCAAAACGCCCGCCCTTCACCACTTCCTAGTGCTTTCGCTGGGAAGAAGAAGTGGCGCAACAAACTCCCAAGCAGCACAGCTGTCTGTTCAGTTAGAAAATATAATTGACTGAATACAATACAAGGTATGCAAAGCAATTAACATTACAAGACACAGAACGCTAAATTAAATTATTTGCCATATGTCAGCTAGCAACGCCAATATACCAAGAAATACAATAAAAAACTATACGTACTCAAGCAAAAATTAATAAATGGAAATTAAATAAAAGCCTCCAGGTATAAAGGGCGTGACCGCTAACATATTAAATAATTTCATCACCACTGTTCTCAAAACGGTGAAAGAAAACATCGTGAGGAAACCGTCATGTCCTAGAACCAACAATTCGAAGACGACTGTAACCCGCATTGGGACCACGTGGTAGATTATAGCCGAATACCTTCCGAAGAGGAATATTCAGATTGCTACGGTAGTGGTACGGTTTACCTCAGAAATATAGAGTCTTTATTACTGAATTCCCTCCTGAAGATTCCTCAAAAGTTTATAAATAGCCCACAAAATACAGCTTGACGACAATTTTGTTTGGCATAAACATTTTCAAGGATCGATGCATCTGCGACATGCAATATTGATTTGCGAGACGAAGGCAGTAAATAGCGAACGGTATGGAAGCGGACTCCTTTGGGGACGGGGGGTATATTCTCGGAGTTTTCATTAGTTTTATGTCGCTAGTCGACATTATTGCGTTTGGGTATTTTCAGCTTTGTTTTTTCTTTCTTGGCTAACATAATTAATGTTTTTATCGGTTGATCTGCACCCTAATTGCGTAACACACTTACTCTCAATTTGAATCATTTTGAAGCATATTGCTAATCCATTGCTTCATATGTTGGAAAAATGTGTCTGCTCAACAACGTAAATAACGCAATGAATGTTGTTGAACTGTCAAAATGAAACCCATCGCTACTAATAGCGTGTTACGCAATTACCCTCCTGATTTCTTAGTGGTATTGCAGGGGCAACACGTGTCTTGCTAAAACACGTTGCGATTAATTATCCATCTGTCTGTCTCTGTGACGTTTATTGTTACAATAACGTACCATATTAATCGTTTATTAATAAATAACGTTTTTGAGGGAAAGTTTTTTAAAGAATATACTACGATACGTATATATATTTTTGTTTTTCATTATTCACTCTCTTTTCTCGTTTTACTTCAAATTCATTAACCTTGTTTTTAGTTTATTTTGTTAATATCACCGTGTACGACTTTTTGGATGTACAACTGTGATCCTCAAGATACAGACTGACGTCTAGTTTGGGGATCGCCGTTCAAACTGCCATGTATGATGTAATTGATTATTAATAAATAAATTTAAAAAAAATAAAAATATTTAACGATATCTGAGACCCTAATTATACAGCATGATTTTTTACCGTCTCCAATTTTTTACAGGCTGTTCTACCCATGAATCACTTTTCACTATGGAAACAACTCTGAGATCACGAAAAAAAAATCTGCTGTTTCATACATTTTGGTCAAGTAGGTATTGAACGTTCGTATTAAACAGCTGATTTTGTTAGAACACAGTATATAATTTCTTTAAAAAAATGTAATGCTTGTCTTGCTATCATAACAGTTGCGTACTCGTTTAAAAAATCTACCCACAAAGGTTATCGCATGCTACCAAAATCCGTCACTCTAAAAGGGGAAGTTTCGACTAAGCTATCACACACTCCCGACTATTTCGCCAACACTAGCTCGCTACAAGGATTTGCAAGCTCTTTTTACGGATCTACTAAGAATAGAATCTAGTATAGAATAGTCGAGTTTTAGAAGTTTAAGTGAAAATAACCAGCTGACGGCACTCCTTCGGATATTTGTCGGATATTGTTTCTTGAACGAAACATTTCCTTTCATAGTTTATGAAGCTGTCTTTAAGTTGAGGTTGTTTTTAGTTATGCTTTGAACTTTTATTGGTTTTGTCTGTTTTAGAGAGAGTTTTCAACTGTTATCTAGGGCTGGATACAATAATTTTGAGTAGATAATATTTTCCCATTTGATATTAGAGAAACCTGTGTGGATTTCTTTTATTTAGAAATCTCCAGACCAAACTCCGTCATAACTTTGCACGAAGGAGACGGATTTTGAGGCGGTTTTCAGCGTAGTTAACTTCGATTAGATTCTGTCCTACCTTCCCACATATCCCAACCCATTTTTTCCTTAAAAAAAGTAATAAATCGTATTTTTATTGATTTTTCGTAATTTTCAGTACAAAAAAACAACAAAATCTCGATTTACTCAAAATCCTTCATTCTAAATTACGTTCTTTAAATTTTATAAATTACTTACCTGCTACACCTTCATTTTGGACCGTGTTTTGCGACCGGGCTCGCCGGTTAGAACACCCAAAATAATAGATTTACCAAATTTTTATAAATAAATTCACGTTTTTTCACTTTAATTTTAAAAAATTGTTCTTCACCTACCTCCAAAAACTCGATTGTTGACTAGCTCGCGCGCAGACGCGTGTTTTGACACCTCACACGCCTATCTAGCTCAAAAAAATTTAAAAATTTTTTACAAAGTTTGCATATAGGAAACCAGTAAGTACCTTTTTAAATAATAAACTTAGCCCATTTCAGTACATTACTGGACCGTTGCACTGCAACTCTCAGTTCTCTGCCTTCCATACCCAATTAACTTCAATAATCTTCTCGATCTCCTCGATCCCACATTCTATTCACGCAGAACAAAACTCACATCGCTACAGAAGTCACTAACCGCCCTACATAAGACTAGCGACCGTTAATTTATAACCTGTACAATGTTCGCATCGTAACACGCACCTTCCCATATCAACTGTTAGGACCCACCTTCACAAGCCGGTTCTACAAAATGGCTGCCATTCGTCAGCAAGAATTAACTTATCACGCTGACATACGGCACTGCCCTCAGAATTGGACATAATCTGCATTAATTAATTAAGACCTCGTTTGTACCGCAGTGTGGAAAAATGTAAGGTTTTTATTTTTATTTTTTTTATGTCTTTATTGTACTTACAACTAGATTGTTTTATGCCATTTAGTTGAGTGCTGCTTTTAATAGAAATGTGGTTGTGTAAATGTGTCCTTGCTGTGACCTGCAAGCTATGTTGTTTTTAGTTAGCATTGGCTTAGTAAGCGAAAGATAACTCATGGTTTACGGGTATTTTTTTATTACGAATATTTATTATGGTCAGGAAAAATAGCCCTGAAAAAAGTGCAATACTGGACAGAGATTTAGACACATAGAGAAAGCACGAACACTAATTATTAGGCTTTGCTTATTTATTGCATTTTGGCACTTTTATTTCAATACTTGTACCCGAAATTGTAATTTTAAATCGCCTAAGGGCTGATTTTTTCATCGGCAGATAACTTTTATTCGAGGAATAAAATTGACGTTTGACAGTTTTTCTATGATATAACTGTCAAAATTTCAAAATTATTCGCCGAATATAGTTATCAGATGATTTAAAAGTCAGCCCTAAAATATATTTTTAATTTGACAATTCAGGTTAATTTTATAATCTCAAACTTAATACATTTATTGCTTTCCACAATATGAACCTAGGTAGTAGGTTTTAATAATAAAATAATAAACATTTATTTCAGACCAAAGTCGATGATTTTAATAACAATTTAATAGATTTATTCAAAAAATAATTGTTGGAAAAAGTGGTCTTTTAAAAAGTAAAATCCTTCTAAATACTGATGAATATGTTACAAATTCTCTTTAGTGAGTGATTTCGTAAGAATTTAACCAGCATAGCTATTCACAACCATCCACTCTCGTATTGGAAATGACACATTCAATAACCTGATTTACCTTGCCCCCGACAGCAAATAACTCTTCGAAGAATAGCGGTCATCTATTAGATTTAGGGCTGATTTTGTATGGATGAACTGTCAAAAATTCAAAATTAATCCTCGGATAAAATTATCTGACATTGGAAACATCAGCCCTAAAACTTTCAACATTTTAGGGTTTTGGTCTTGTGAACAGGGCTTAGAGGACTCTTACGATAACATTTTTTGATGTTCGATGTGGTAAGGAAGCGTATCGAGTGCACCTTCCTTAAATACTTTTAACAGACATTACAGCAACAAACAATAGATATACCTGCACCCTAATGCAGCTTTAATTGTAGAACAAGATTTAACACGTTGTATGCCAGACGTGATTAGGTACGTTTCACGCCTCTGCGGCCACTAACACGGTCAACTGTAGTGTCGCCGGACAAATAATCCAATCCGTCTTGTGGAGTGTCCCTGTGATAGACAGACTGGTTAGCTCGGTCATCATCATCGCAATCTGCGTAGCCTTTTCCCAACTATGTCGGGGTCAGCTTCCAGTCTAACCAGATGCAGCTGAGTACTGGTATTTTACATGGAGCGACTGCTTATCGGACCTCCACAGCCATTTCTGAGTAATACGAAACCCCTTGGTATTGACTGTAAAACTGATTTTCAAATTTTCGGGCTTCTGACGACCCGTAACGACTGTTAAAGATCCACGAATGACAGCCGGAACCAACGGCTTAACGTGCTTTCCGAGGCACGGAGGGGTCTTGGTTGTCTGGCAGTTTGAGTGGTTTATGCGGTCTACACAAATGTTCTGTCCTTGGTATTGCTCGTCGAATCGTTGAGCTCCTTAAGTTCTGAGTTGAGCTGCACGGTTACTGACGAATGCGTGCACTGACTGCACAGGTCCACTCAATCTGTGTGGTTCTTCCCTCAAAATACCACTTCAGACACCAATCTACATGGTCCTCAAAGATCAAAGATGATGTCCGGATTTTTATATACACATTGACATTGATGAATTTTATATAAACAATGACATGGATATTTACTTTGTATAGTATCTTATTTTTTATTATTATTATTGTGAGTGTGAAGACTATGTGGGTCATTTCTTTTTTCTTTTTTCCTTCTTAGTTAGTTTTAATCATGGTCTGGCAGTTTGAGTAATTTATGCGGCCTACCCAAATGTCCTTTCATTGGTATTGTTCGTCGAATCGTAAGGCTCCTCAAGTTCTGAGTTGAGCTACACAATTTTTGACAAATGCGTGCACTGACTGGACAGGTCCGCTCAATCTGTGTGGTTCTTTACTCAAAAGACCATTTCAGACACCAATCTGCATGGTCTTCACATGATCTGACCAAGATTATGTCTGGACTTTAAAAGAGACTGTGACCTCTGAGTTTGTTTCGGCCTTTCTTCTCAGAGTAGTCAGATAGGAAACGCCGACCTCATCTAGTTTAAAAAATATGATTGACATGTAAAAGTGTTTGTACAAACCTACTTACAGAAAATAAATCATTTATCATTTATCATTTATGTAAAGATGTCTGATTAGCTCGATAACAGTTCCAAATCTCGAAAAACAAATATATCGGATAGAACTCTCGGATAAAATCCAATACAAAACTCAATAAAAGCTAAAGTAATTTAAACTTAAATCAAACATCGGTAACACAAGTCGTCGAGGTTGGACATCGTCAGAGCAACTACTGTCGCAGAATACTGATGACCCCCCGCGGCCGTATGCATTATGTATCCGCCTAAGCCCGCCCAAATGAATGCAACAGCCAAGAAAAACAACGCACATGAGACAGTCAAACGAAGGGGTACTGGAAGAGAATGTGGATTTGGAAAAAACGCCTGTATAGGCAGGCTTATCGGTTTTAATCTGTGATGGTTATGTGAATCTTGTGCTTGAGCAGTGGCCAGTAGCTCCATGTGGTCGATAAGTCAGAGTTTTGTACCCTTAGTACAATTTTGCCAGGATGGTGTACTTTATAGGCGTTAATTATAGATACGTTAGTATTTACTGAGAGCTTTCTAGATTTGTAAAATAATTATGAGAAAAAAAATATACCCGGCAGTTAACTGCTCTTATGCATAAGAGCAGTTGACGTTGCGGCAAAAAATCGTCATGATTGGTACAAAACAAGCTTAGCTTAGTTCGCTGAGTTGCTCACAATATTAGCCCAACCTAAAGGTCAATAAACGCGGTAGGCGTTTATTGACCTTTAGGTTTCGACTGTCATGCGACTCCCAAGATAAGGCTCGAGTCCACACGCCAAAACATTCCAGACACGCACCATTGCCACATCTAGCTGTATCTAACTCCTCACACAGTGTCCCCTACCTCCGTCTGTCGACGTGTATCTGAGGCTAAACGACGGAAATAAAAATCCTATAAATATTGAACAACCATATTTTTCTCACTTTGTCGCGAGAACCCGCCATGTCGTCCGTTTGTCGCCTTATATGGCCGTTGTAGACCGTGGTTAGAGTATTTACACATGCCAGCGACTGGTCGTTGAATGCTTCGGAGTTTTCTTTAGTTCAGAGAATCCGTTTTAAAATTACTGACATTCAAAGCTAAATGTTAACAGTTATTAGTGTTTTATGAAATTTTACTTTAAAAATATACAGTAGACAAATAATAAACATAACACAATCGCTTTATTGCAAACCTATTGGTACTTACGAGTATTAACTTTCCAAATACCCAATTGAAATTGCTCATAAAAACTTTACGATATTCTCTTCACTGAAATGCAACGGTAACTTTTCAAATTTGAAATTTTATTTGAAATTTCATCGTTGGCTGAAATCGCAGCGATTTGTTTCGGTGTGTTTGGTTCTTTAGTTATATTTAGCGTATGCACTGCGCACAATGTGGCTCCGAATTCGATTTTTTTAGGGTTCCACTGGGGACTGACTGCGTTTGGTTTTATAGGCGATCATTTTCGAGGGATCAGTAGAAAATTGGTTGCCTTTGTACATGCAACGGATTCCACAATCGAATGGGAATATATCTCACAATATACTGATCCTACATTGGCGGGGATTGAGGTATTGACGGATGTTTATTGCGAGGATATTTCTATCAATACTAAAGTTAGCTGTATTGTATGCACCCACACATCTTCTTGAAGCTGAGCTTCTTGAAGTGTTAGGTGGTGTTAAGCTTTGAGTTATTAAAAAACGGGGTAGCGGGATTATCCACGTGCAACCTATTACCAACCAGTACTGCATTTCGATTCTGTAGAAATCTCAAAGCTGTCAATATCATCCCAATGATGCGAGGGATTTACTAAGCAAAACATTTACAATCATAATCGAGTTTTTAATAATATCTTTTATGCTAATTCTATTGATAATTTTATATAATTTCAAAACTACTATTTTAGTGGTCAAAACATAACTATTTTGTGGAATTTTAAAATAAAATAGAAAAATAGAAACTGAGTCAGAATTTCAACTTTGTTTTTTTTTTTTTCTTTTTTTCCTAGATTACAACTGGTTACAGAATCTCTTTGCTGCTTAGTTACTAATGTATTTAACAAAACAGTTAGTTTACCTATCGTAAGTGACGTAACCGTGGGGTCATTTTTTAGTAAACCTCGTACAATGAGTTATTCATCAAAATTAAAATCAGACGGGCATTGCCTTAAATACACACGTAGGATTTCAAAACAAAATGAACACCAACATGCATACCGGCAGGAACGTAACCTCATCAAACTTCAGGAAGTATACTCAATATGTACCATACAAAGTTATCCGAAGAATAATAAATAGTGCACCACAAATAGTGCACACCGGTGGTCGTAAATGATAAACTCGTCCTGTGGGTTATACAGTAAATTGGAAGTTAGATTGTACATCAGGCTAGCCAGGTGCTGCGGTGAAGCAGGATAAAAAGTTTTTAACTTTATTGGGGCACAGATTTTGTTGGGTTATATTTATGGGAAGGATGAAAATGTTCTAAAAAGAGATATTTTGAGGACGTATTTTTTTTTTATAGAGATTTTTTCCATGAACCTAAGATAAGAGAGGCGTTTGCCTACTAAGGGTGCATTCCACCAAACTTTTATACAAAGAATAAGTCTTATACTGAGAATAAATTTTGAATTGTTGACAGTTTTCCATACTGGAGCTATCAGATGTCAATTTTATTCCGCGGATAAAAGAGGTTATTGAACTATATATATGACGGCGCGAGCGTGGGCGTAGCGATAATAGGGCCATCATCATAGTTTCTTGGTACGGGTTCCATGAGGAAGGTGGGTACTCGGGCAAACCAGTAACACGTAGTTTGAAGCACAAAGCACAGTCACGTTTATTCGGTAATTTACAATCACTTTATGAGTAGTAAGAAACAAAGGTTTGTACGGTGAACATGACAGTTCCGATTGTATGGTCTCAACCATCCGGCGTCAGCTCCGCAAGTCGAATGCCCGCCGCTCTCCAATCGGCTCTGTCCACGTCTAGAAAATGGCGCGAAGTTATAGCTCCACCTCACGGCGTTCACTGTACTAACCGATCGACCAATGAGAATTAAGTTCCGGTTTGACTAATATTATGAAATCAACCGGAAGTAGTATTTTGATTATTTTGTCGTCTTGATATCGCTTGCGACGACATATATATAGGTTAATTATATTTTCACAAAATAAGCAACCACTTATGCACGTAAAAATTTTTCTTCTTTCACTTGTGCAGGCCCTAGGACAGTGATGCCGAAGAAAAAAAAATTGTATGTAATTTAAAAAATGCAAATGAAGAAAAAACTCAATTAGGCATTAAAATCAACTAAAAATACACAAGTAAATCACATTGTATTACAAAACAAAACCAAAACTCGTATCCACAATCTTACCTCATCATGGACACCGCTACCGCGGCGGTAGTCCAGTAAACATTACGACTTAATCTCGACTAAATTGCCAGTTATCTGTTCTGGTCCAGGCTTGCATAATTGCAACTTCTTGGTTCGTACAGCCAGTTTAATTAGAAGACCTTTGCCTTATAAATAAGATAAGTGTGACGTAATCGCGGGATGTCAGACTAATTACTTAATTATTTAGGTTCGCGCGTTTTGAAAGGTTGAGCGGACTATTGAAATGTTTATTGGACGAATGTATACGTAATAATACTTTATGAATGTGAATGTGTGTGACTGTGTGTATGTGTGTGTGTGTGTGTGTGTGTGTGTGTGTGTGTGTGTGTGTGTGTGTGTGTGTTTTACGATCAGAATTGAGCGTTTAATTTTTTGAGTGATTTTAGAATTTTGGCTCCCTAGATTGTTTTATGGGGAGTTTTACACAGCTGAAAAATTTCCCATACCTTAAATTGACAATTTAAACAAAGACTCTAATTTTATCCTATGAATAATATTAGTAGTTTAGTGTACCTAAAAAAATAACCGAAAATAAAAAAAAGATCGAATTATGTACGCTGTTCCTCCAAAACATATTTTACGTGGAATTCAAGATCATCAGTAAAACTCTCAAAGGAAATAAAATATGTATCAAAAAAGGAAAGGACCTAATACTCCTGATTGCATTCATTTTAAGATATACTTGAAAGCGATGTCTAATCAAGCGAACGACAGCACGGAGAAGGCTTTTTACACTAATGGAAGAGCTCCCGCGATATGATAACACTCTAGACAATTTTGCAGCAATTCAAAAATCTACTCGCGCGACGCCGAGCGTGAAATGGGTTTTTCTGTTTCCACATTATGTTAAATGTGTCAACGCAAAAAAGTTAGAAAAGTTGTGTCAGAAATCATTTCGTGGTAACGTTTTGTTTGCTTCGTTTCTCTTTTTTATTCGAAAATGAAATGTCTCCTGTCAGATTAGACGAAATTCTTGGAATCAAATGTTGACAAAATGGCATATCGGATTACAAAAAAAAAAATCTTTGTATTGTGTTAAAGACATTTTAACAATAATAAGCTTTGAATTTTTTTTTCTTCTTTCCAAGGGAGCTATCAAAGTAGTAAGTACCTATATTTTTTTTTATGAATACTGTATTTCATGATGAAAGTTGAACTCCATTTTTCGAACAAGCAACGAGAAAATAAAGATAACTCGAACTGAGAAATAAAGTATAAATCTTACTAAGCTTAAGATGTTAACTAAACAGATAAAACACAGTAGTGTAAATAAAACAACATAAACAAGAAACTAATAAATAGAAATTAATATTAATGGCAACATCAAGAAATCCACATATGCAGAACGAATTTTCATAAAAATTTAATTGCAAACACGGTACAGGGATACAGATAGTATGGATGAAGTTCATTTTCTACATGTATTTTTCATATAAGAGATGTATCTCTAATATGAAATACAAGTGACATATAGAGATTATTTTATACTTAAAAGAAATAATAAAAACATTATTAGAGAATGCACCTTTAATTTAGAAGAAAAGGAATCCGTCACGTAAAGGGGTGTCATTAGTAGTATAGGATTATTTTCATTAAATGCATTGTTGTCTCGGGCATTCGTACGTGGGCTGAATGGGACATGTTATGACTTGCTTCGTCGTTTGCTGTTTTAATTGATATGTCTCGATCGTTCTTATTGATTGAATTGTTTTATAGTTCCTTGGCGTTTTGGAGATTCAAAGAACGTAATTATGATGTGAGACATTGACCCCATAACGCAGGATTAATCTAAGCTTGTGTTCCAGTGGAGATATTCAGTGATTCATGCATTTTAAAAACAATAGTGTAGTACTAGTACGTTAATTGTAAAATTGGAAATAAAGTTATTATAAAAAAAAGTTAAGTTATTATAAGTTACATATATATATATATATACCTATACTTTTGGGTTGTTGATATTGTTAAACATTTTTGCGTCATTATCAAAACATTTGGTTGTTATTGAAATGAGCGAAAGCAATTAGGTATAGGCCAACTATTTAACTGAGACGTTGTCTGAGGTAGCTGCCCGGTGCGGGAGGGGTGATAGTTGTCACAAGTTGACGAATCACTGTGCTATCGCATCACGTTACCACACCCCTCCCGCACCGCACTGCTACCTCAGGTATCGTCTCAGTTAAGCGGTTGGCCTATACTTCGAGACACTGAATGCGCTTAACATTGAGCGTCGAACTATTCACCCGAAATGAGCGTTTACAGTTGAACATAGACGCATAAACTTTTTGTTTAAGGCATGGCATACCGAACCATCGCGTACTTAGTCGGCACCCTCGGTCACTACTCGCTAATCAATCATCATATCAGATAAGACACCAAATATCAAAGAAACTCAGAAGCATTAAGTCCGCCTTTGTACCTTTTTGTGTGCGAAAAGATTAAATAAATACATAAATAAATCTAAAAAAACCAATGGAAACCCCAAAAAGAAGGGCACAAAACGTCACCGAAACGGTTCGCAAAACATAACAACATCTTTATAAGACAAACACTAATATGACAGAGTAACACAACACACAAAAAGAATAAATGTTGGAATTTCACCGCAATATATTCTACTGAAATTAGGTGGGACGGTCGTGGTCGGTGACACAACCCCGTGACTCGTGACATGGGTTAGCCTCGTTAAATTTATCCGGTAACAACTCAGGTACGCTGCAAAAATATGGATACCGAGAATTATGTACGGGAACGCTACTGCACTTGAAAAAGATATGTGGAGAAATAGGGATGATATAGAAGTACGGAGTTTTGTAGATTTAGGGTCTGGGTTCAACTGTTTTTTGTTGATTATAAAAAGAGTATTCACTACTGCATATTTTTGTTTGACGTAGACAAAATATGTAATTAATCAGGGATTTTTCTTTTAAACTACACCTGAGCCAATTCCCATATATGCTTAATTTTGCAATGTTTAATGTTTATTGTTTGCAATGTTTACATTAAACATTACATTGCAATTATAATCTCAGTCTGAATTTATCTACAAAACCTACCTTTATTTTCCCTTCATTTTAAACATTGATTGTCGCTGAGGTGAGATTAAGACAAGATTTTGATCGTTTCTGAGAATGTTAATCAATAAAAACCCCCTTTCAGATCTCATCTTGACTGCTATGATTGGTGGGCCGAAATGGCTATAATCAATCAAGTCTCTTTTTATGTTACATTTCCTTTATTTAATTAAATACATATAAATTATAATTTTAAATATTAGAATATAATAAATAAAAAAAATATTAAAAAAAATAGTAGCCCATCGGTAACGGGAACAGGATACCGGCAGTCAGGGCTCCAGAGAGAGGAACCTCCTGACAATGCGAGATATGTTATGTTATATTATATTTTATTTATTAATATTTTATGTTACATTATTATTAGAACATTTCAATATTCAATACAAATAATATTTCAGATTTGTCTCATATTTTTTGTTTGTGTGAAAATTCTACAAATTGAATATTGTTCGTAAGTCTAGTAAGATTTACGAACAATATTTTTTGTTTGTAGAATTGTCATACAATATTCCAGTTCAGTACGAAACACAGTGCGAGTTAAGTCCAACGTTCTTGTATTTCTTTCCTCCTTTGAGGCAGTCCGCTTTGTGACCACCGAAGTCGCATAAATCTATTAAAAGAACAAAAAAGATTTCCCTTTAATTTCTTTGTAGCATCGAGCTCATGGATTTGAAGTATGATTTAATAAAAGTTTGCAGGAGCTTTTTATTCAATGGTAAAATTGTATTATAAGAATTTATTAGAAACTTTTATAATGTGATTGATTGGAATAATACGTAATTGAGGCTCGTACATCGCCATTTTTAAACCAACAGAATTAATTTTTTTACTCGGAAATATTATTTAGATACGCAAATAGAAACACCTAACCTTTCCTGTTGGTCCTAATTTAGAATATAATTTAATACTTTTCGTTGTCCGGTGAATAACATCAAAAGTGTACCAATTAGTTATTTTTGTCGGAATCAAAAATTGAAATAGTAATAATAATTTTCCGTTTATTTTTCTAAGGACAAGTTTTTCAGCTTTTCCACATATACATATTATTTTCCATAAATGTGGGTCGTTCAAACATAAGTTTAATTTCGTATTAAAAAGAAACAACATAGAAAGTTTTGGATATTTTTGAACGGTTCGATAAACTAAACCAAAACCACTTAGCACACTTCTTATTCACTAAAATCACGATGATTTTAGAATAGAATAGAATAGAATACTCTTTATTATGTACATCTTATAAATTACAGACATAAATATAGAAACTTTACAAAGGGTGACACAATGGGCGGTCTTATCACTAAGAGCAATCTTTTAAAGACAACCCCACCCCCTTTTTTTTAATTTAACTTTTAGCATTGCATAGCATTAATGACGCCCAAAACCTTTCATATATTCCATTCGTTAGTCGAAAATTTAAACTCGTGTTACATTTTTTTTTAACAGGTCCGTTCTGACACGGCAGGGACATGTCATTCGTACCGTGGATAATGGCATGACATTTTAACACTGGCAACTCTGCTAATTGCGTGTCAGACCTTTAAAAACATGGATTTCGAACGCCATAGCCGAGGATTTATGTACTCCTGGTAATCGTAGGCTGATCGCCATCATATTTATTAAGCGACAATTTGTATTTCATAATGTGATCCTTCCTAGCTAGTCATTTTTGTTTTCATTTTTATTTAATGAAAAATATACAATGTAATTTTTACGATCATGAACCGATTTTGGAAGCGATCTCAAACATAATTTCCAAACATAGTCGTATCAGCTTTTAACAGCCGAGCTTATAAAATTATCCGTACTCAACTCACAAACGCTTCGGCAGGCACGGCTTCACGAAATCTGAATAAGGTAACACAATATTTGTTTTAAACCCATCCTCCCGTAATCTACGAGAGAGTTTGCATTACAACTTCCAACGAAAATTAAACACCAGCTACACTAGTATTGTCAGACGTACAACAATGCAATTTAATTTCCCACTTCAAATAATTCCACTGGAAGTTACCATTTGTCTCTCTACATCCCTCAATAGGTATTATTCGATTAGACGGTCTAACTTCACAGTACAAATAAATCCGACTGCATTATTCGCTTTGGGGTGAGTATTGCAAGGGAATCAGGGTTTAATCCAGACTAAATTGCTTACCGTCTGCTTGAGGCTCGACCGATTATCTCTAGGATGAGTCTTTAACACCCCAGCGAATATTTAACTTGCTTGTTTCCATTGTTAGGTCTGTATTTGTATTTGATAAAGTTGGTAGATGGCTGATGGTTGGTGCTTTACTGTGCAGCATGGATCAGAAACATTACAATTTATTTAAAGGGATACTGTCGATGTCAATGAGCTATATAAAAATGATAATCAGCCTATAATGTTTCCTCTGCTAGGACACAGGCCGCCTCTCTATGTATAAGAGGAAGTGGGCCATAATCCACCACGCGGTCCCCGTGCGGGTTGGCGGATGTCACATGTCTTCGAATTTTTGGGTCTAGGACATGCCAATTTCCTCATGTAGTTTTCCTTCACTACTTTGAGAGCAATGGAGATGAAAAATAATTCTACACAAAATAAAGTGCCTGCTAAAATAACTGATGTCACTCGGGAAGCTGCCACACTTAAATGGAAGGACGTCAGACGATCAATGGGCCAAACTTACGACCCAGTGGGTCCCACTTAGTAGCAAACTAAATCGCGGCAGGCCCAGACGGAGATCGCGGGATGAGCCGGACTCCTTTAATAAAGATTGGTCCTTGGCAGCTCTGGACAGAGAGAGGTGGAAGGAGAGTAGGGAAACCTTAGCCCGGCTTAGTGGGACATTAACAGCCAATAAAAAAAAAATACGTGTGGCACTCGGGGACTGCCGCGGTAAAGCTATTGCATAGCTTATGCACTTATAATATTTATGCAATATTTTTGAGCGTGGTGAGCGATAAGAAAACAAATTGCAGCTCGTCTCGATCCGTGCGAGCTTCGTACAGTCTACACGCATACGTCTAGTCGCACGCACACAAACACCGTGCCAAAGTCTGCCGAACTGAAACGACGTTAGACGATGCCCGGCTTTCAACGCCGCACCGCTGTGCCGCATGCCGGTCGGAGTGGGGGTGTTAGGTTTTTTTTCATTACGGAATTTCTTGATTCGGTCGCCGCGCTCAAAGCCCGAGATAAAAGCTATGCAATAGCTTAGTAAAAAAGTGCCTGCTTAACCCACAACCTATATACAGCTTGTAAGTCGCGACCGGTACCACTAGGCCACCACTGCCCCACCTAAACCAGCTTTTTTTTGCCTGCTCTTGACCTTGATCACGCCTGATGGAAAGCGAAGGATGAGGTCTATGATGGAACGAGCGTGCCCAGAAGATGCCTGTTCACTCTTGCTTTGAAGGCAGGCGGGTTAAACGTGGGTTGAACACAGAGGCCGACAGAGAGTTTCACACTTCGGCTGTGCGCATAATAAACGTGGAGGAGAAGCGTTGAATAAAACTCGTTGGGATATCAACCAAGTGTGGATGGTACGCTGCAGTACGTCTGGTTGTCCGGTGGTAAAAGGGCGATGGTGGGATCAGGTCGCAGAACTCCTGCGCACACTCTCCGAAGCAGAGTCTGTAGAAGTACAGCTAAAGGTAAGCTTTAATTTCTAGAATAAAAACTCAAGTTATAAAAAATATACTGCATACAAAAGGAGGTAAAGTTGCTCCTCGTACTTTCTAGAAATAAAACTTTAAAAAAAGGTACACAACATCAGTTAAATAAGGAAAGAACTTTTCTTAATTTTTCTTCTTTGCGCATTTTTAATATCAATTGTTTACTAATGCTTCCTTTGTCCCAATCCTTGTTCTACAAAGAGGATTTCCGTTTTGTTTGTTAATTTTCCGCGCGGGCGCACACGCTCGTGCCTACTTAAACGCCGAGATTGTAGCCCCACAAGTAGCGGCTTTGCGGAGACGGAGGCGAAATAAAAAAGTCGCTTAATGTTGCATTCCAGGTTTGTTAGTTAGATTTTACTGTAGTAAAGTAACCCTTTTTGGATGGACTACTTTTTTTAGTTCTATGACTACCAAAGTCGTTATGAAAGTACCGTGTTTTATAACTAGCTCAATTCACGCCAGTGTTTTGAAGAAAATGCGATGATAATGATTTTGTATGAACTGTACCGAGATGTCCAAGTCAACTTTTTGAAATGAAATGTTTATTTAAGTCAGTAAATCTTTTAAGACAATTTTATACGTCAATATTTTGTTGATCAGTATATAAAAAACTAGATGGTGCCAGTATTTCCTTGCTGCCTGGTCCCTGAGAAGAAATGCCGAAACAAGCTTGGAGGTCATTGTCTCTTTTAAAGTCCAAACGTTATATTATTAGGATTTTATATGAGTCTAACAATGCAAGGCCATCTCTGGAACGGCCTTTTGTTAAAAAAGCCATTACAACTTTGACTTGACCTGTCCAAACAGACGGTTTTAAATTACCACCAGGAAAATTTGCAGTCCTATTTATAACCCCAGGACTTATCCAAGCTATTTCTGTCACCTTTCCTTTTCCCGCTTTTCCTCCTTCGCACAATTGTTTAAAAGCCAGTACATACTACAAAAAAGCTTCAAACATGACAACATTTTCCCGGGTGTCATATTGCGTCACTTCCACGTCACATTCGATTACAAAAGGACATTCCCTGTTACAATAAGTTTGTCTGTGACCTTTATCCGCTTTTGTCTTTGTTTTGTTACGTCAACGTGTTAAATAAGACGTTTGTTGTTATGTGAAGTTCTTTGGGTGTTTATTGAAAACATCTTTTTTTTTTGGTAAATCAATCTGCATAGCGTTTTCCCAACTGTGTTGGGGTCAGCTTCCAGACTAACCGTATGCAGCTGAATGGAGCGAATGCCTATCGGACCTCCACAACCCAGTCACTGGGTAATACCCCCCCGCCTTGGTAAACCCGGAACAACTATCAAATATCTACAAGCGACAGCAGGGACCAACGGGTTGACGTGCTTTCCGAGGCACGGAGGGGTCATGATGTATAATGGGGGTGTGTAATGTATGATATAATAACAAATGCTCTAATTTCACTTGAAATAACGTTCATATAATATAATTTTCATATGCTATAAAATCATATAACCTAATTTCATATGACCTAATGTTTCATATGATATAATATTCATTTAATATAAAACATTTAGTATAACGTTCATTTTATATAATTTTCAATATGTATAATATTCTTTTTATATAACATTCATTTGACCTAATGTTCTTTTGACCTAATTTTCATGTTTAATGGTCACAGTTCTAACCTAAATCAAATGGCACCTAACCAAATCTTAAAATATTCAATGCATGGTCGAGGGTGGGCTTGGTCGACGGAGCCCCGCTTCGCGGGGCTCCTACTTCTGGATGGTTTATAAAAAAATAACCACGAAGGGGATGGCGGGGTCTATTCGCTCGCTTTGCTCGCTCACACGACCCCGCCATCCCCTTCTAACCTAACCTGTCCGAGTCGGGGTGCCCTAAAGTCCAGATTGCATCCAATTTCTACTGGTTACAATAGTTGAGGGTGGTAGGTGTATAGGGTATAAAGCGAAGAAAAAAAAAAACAGTACAATATTTTTTTAATCATAATATAGCATCACATAAATATTACATCTTATTAAATTATATTAAAAGTTATTAGAGATTATGAATATTATAGTAAATGAATAATATACTACATGAATATTATGTCAAATGTGCATTATAGGAAATGTTTATTATATCATAAGAAATTAGATAAAATGAAATTATATCAACAATTCACTATCTCAACTGATCGTTATATTAAACAAAAGTATATTAACTGAAATTAGGTCAAGTGAACGTTAGATTTTTTGCGGATCCTGCCGTTTTGCCGAAAAGATTTTGCCAAATTTTCATTACCCAAACAAATTTTAGCAACCTTTTTTTATACCAATGTAATATTTGGAATAATTTTAGTACGCACATTTTCATTTGGTCAAATGTTTACTTGGCAGATTATTACCAAGGATAATGTCATTAGGCCTTTTGGTCTTTAATCAAATGATTTATTACAGCAAACAAAATTAAGACAATAAACGTTTAGTCAAATGATTTGTTATGACAAAAAATATAAAGGCAAAAATAAGATTTTTTTGGGAATTGTATAATTAAAAATGCAATTTTATTTTAATATAGGTAATCATTTATTAACGCGAGTACAAAATAGCAAAAGCTAGTACAAAATATTTGTAACTTACAATTTTAAATTTTTTGCAATGGACATTAGCAGATTTATTTCGGAGTATTCAGACTTGTGTTGCAGAACTCGATTAATTCTGTCGTCTTTATCCATATATTTTTTTTTCTTTTTTTGTGGCGGTTCACCTGATAGTATAATCTCAATGTCAGCTAAATTTGAAGAAACTTCATTTATTAATTCTTTAATTAAGCGATACACTCCAGGGTGGTGTTTATCAATGAGAATGTTTATTCTACGATGCCACGCCTCAGCTGAGTTTGTCTTTCGTTTACAACATGGCAACTCCAAAAGCTTGGTGGATACTTCGGTTGCGTGTACCATGACCCGCTAACATAATTTTCTTCAAACCAATTCGCGATTTGCTTCCAATCAGAATCTTCTATACCTTCTATTAGCTTGTTAAAATATAGAATGATTTCATTTTCTGGCAAATAACTTAAAGCCAATAAACATTTTACTTGTTTGTTAAATTTGATGTCATTTGCGTATTTCTTTGTAAGCTTATGTGCTTGAATTTGTCTGAAACAAGTCAAATTTATGGTTACTAGACATTAGGATATTTATGGGACTAGTTACAGTAGGTTATTAATTTTAAAAAAATGGTTAGGTTAGGCTAGGTTAAAACTGTGACCACCTACGCAAGAGCCGAGCGAGCGAAGCGAGCGGTGCCGCGGCAGCGGCCGGCGAGTGCCAGAAACGACTAGATTATATAGAAAAAAATATGGAAAAAAGAGATTATTTTTAGGAGGCTATCGAGAGAAATAATATAATTATAATAACATTATTATTACCTGTTTAGAATTTGTTTGTCTGTTTGTAAAATTGACGACACCAAATATTTGGCTTATTTAATTTTGCGTAAAATATGTTATACCAACTGAAATATTTGACTAGATAAAAAATGGTAAAAGTACTAGTTGGTGAACAAGTTATTGTTCAAACGTTCACTTGCCAAACATAGGTTTTCGTAACAATTATTTGTAAAAAGATTTTTTGGTAAGTAATAATTTGGCAAATGAAATTATGCGAAAATTTGTTTGGGAAGTGATAATTTAGCAATTTCTTTTCGGTAAAACAAGGGAGACCCGATTTTTTGTTATTATATCAACCGTTACACACCCGTATAATGGATGGTCACCCATCCACGAACTGACCGTGGTAATGATTAAAGACAAGCTGTTAAAAATTTCAGAAAGCAACTCCTGGTCCCTATTGAATAAAACTGATAAGAAGACAATCTGACAATATTTCAAGTCCTTTTCATAGTTTGCTTTGAGATTTCTTTAATAGTACTTGTCATGAAAATCCGAAAATAAGAAATCATTTTCACGACAGGTACTGTTAAAGTTTTTGATAAATATACAGTATTGTCAGTAATTTTAAATAGCAGAGTGCAGTGTGCAGTAGTGTGTGCAAAGCAGTGTTGGCCCAAAGGTAACAACCCCTACTTACGGGTCGTAGATTCGAACCCAGACAGACGCTTTACTTTGTGAACATTATTTCATCACCACTGCTCTTAAATGGTGAAGGGAAAACATGGTGAGGAAACCGGCATGTTCTAGAACCAACAATTCGAAGACGTGTGACGTCTACCCACCCGCACTGGGCCCGCGTGGTGGTGTAGGTACGGCTCAATCTCTCTCGCCGAGAAGAGGCCTGTGTCTTAACAGTGGGAATATTATAGGCTAGTTATCCATGTTGCTTTTTTGATCTCAATGAATCCACAAATTTTCGAAAAATGGCAATAAATTAGAGACAATTGTACGACTATTGATATTAATCTCTTTGAAAACCTTTTTCATCTATCATTCGAATCCAATGTTCATTTCAAATCAATCATTTCCAAAATTCTTTGTATTGTAATCCTATTGAGTTTCTTTAGAAGACTTGTGTCTGATAGACTGGAAAATGACGTCCAATTCTGTTTTGTTTTCATTATATTTAGTCTGTTCTTTAGCTTTGAATGTTGATTGATTTCAACCACAATTATTATAACAAGCTTCTTTAAGTTTGACTTTGATAACTTTTTTAATTCGCTTTGGAGTAATTTTCTCTGCAGCTTTAACTATTTTACTATGATCATTGGAATCTATTTCTATTTCTCCCACATAAATAAAAAAATCTGATGTAGCAAAATGCTTTATTATATGCTTCACTACCATTTTCAATATTAATTTCGAAGGTCTCACAAAAAAGCTGGAAAGTCAGTCCATAAGTAAATATCCTGCATCTTTTTATTCGTACCTTTAGTTATCGGCGGGAAGTATTGCTTTTTAATGTAATTTCCGAAACGGAACGCCACGTTGCCGGTAGCCTCCTACGGGAATCGACTAATGGATTTTGTTCATACTTCCCTCGGAACTCAATCTATCAGTTAGACTTCACATTTTAAGTAGTTTTCATTTTTTACCCGCTTTTCTTTTTGTTTTTATTCGTTTTTATAATCTTGTTATTTTTTGCACTTTGAAATTCCGTGATTTCTTTTCGTTAGTAGATAGCTGTAAAGCCTCCCTCAAGAAAACCTACTTAGTAAGTAGTTTTATAATAGTACTTATTCCCACTAGAGTAATAACATTAAATAACATTATTTTTTCAAATAACATTATTCCAGACATACCAAAAATATTTCGTTTAAATATTTATTATCTGAAAGTAATTACCTAATTTTTAATTCTATAAAACACGGTATTCCAGAGAATCCGCGAGATGAAACCTTAATTACATTCCTCATTTCCCAAATACACGGCAAGAAGCCATTCGTACCTACGTTTCATTTTCGAGCTATTCTTATTATTGTGAGGACTTTAAACCGGGACCTAATTTGATCTCACAATTTTCTTCCCGTCGGGCGCTTGGGGCTCAGTGTCAACGTTTCATTTGGATTACACATTACCAACAAACATCTTCGATCTTAAGCACTTCTATTAAGAACCAGCTAAGGTTTAGTTTCCTTTATTTTAAATAAAATTGTATCGTTGCAGTAAGTCGGGGTGCAGTGCAGCGGTCATTCTGTTACAGCCGGGACCAACTTGAACATCTTCCAAGACTTTGTGTTGTCATTATTAAAAGAGAATGAGTAGTGTTAAGGCAGCTTTTCTGTTTTTATTAAATCTTTGTATTTTTAGTATGACATAGATAATATTCTTAAGAATCTTGATGTATGCTATTATTTTATGCAATATAATTATGTATACATTAACGGATTATTAATCGGATGTGAGGACTTAGTTTCTCTGGATACGGTTACCGTTTGATTTTTCCTGGAAGTAAAATACATATTTTTCTCGGTAGATTGGTATCTTTCAGATTACTGGTCCATTGCATCCACTAGCAATATGTATTAAACTAATACCATAATTACTTCTGGCCACTCTATAAGAAACAAGCACGATAAACAAACTCAATTCTCGAGAGGTAGTTTCAAATATTGATGACAACTTACTACCCGCAACTAGTTTCAACAAAATCAAAGACGCGAAAGAATCTTAAAGGGGGAGAAAAAGGAACGGTTTTAAGACATAATCCCTTTGGGAACAAAGGAGACATGAGCATGTTTGTTTCCCAATTTTACGCTTTGCCGGGTACACCGAAAAGAATTTACTAGCGAAATGAATTCTCATTCCTCCTGAAGTTATGTTTCTAGTGGAACATTTTAATTGAAACAATGTTTAGCTATCCATTTTCTGTTGGACAGGTCCTTTGTCGTCTGTTACGTGATCATTATTTGTTTCATTGTTATTGGTGTTTTTCTTAACTTTTTGTTTTCTAAATCTTTATTTTGTCTAGTCTATGAAAAATATTGATTGACTACACTTCTCATTTATATTTGTTTGTCATTGATTTTTGACGTCTTCAACTCTTTACAGTGTGCATATCGACCGGTCTTCTAAAGCTAGAAATTGATAATATATGTATGTAAAGTAGGAAGATGCCAGTATAAGCTGACCTCTTACTATATTGATGTTCTGTACTACGCTAGGCCAGCCCAAGGTCAAAGTTTACCACTAACGTGCAGTCGATTGGACTTTCAAAACCATTCTACATATTCAATGCCATGTGCTTTAGCTAGAGCATCTCACAAAACACAGTAAACTTCATCTGCTAGTTTGTCATCTGTACTTACACTTCACCCGCACCACTATCTACCAACCCCCAGCCAGCTTTCAAGCTTTCATTAACTTACACATCACTACAAAAATATTCCCGGAGCGCATTGGTGTCTCAAGAAAGCCTTCCACAACGATTACCATATAGAGTGACATTTACACCGCGTCGACTCTCAAAGACACGTCACTTTGTGCCCGCCTGCTTTGAAGCACACATTGATTTTATTCCTAGAGAAGGATTGGATTAGTTAGTGAATTAATTATTAGTAGATGCGCATTTGTTTACTAGCTTCTGATACGAAATTGAGGCAATGAATAGGTAATTCTTTGGCTGGGAAAGGTAGCGCTTGTTGCGTGGCGTCTTTTGGAGAGTGATTGGCGATGCGTGTGTAATAAAGCAGGAGGAAATGCGTTTTTGTTATAAACACGGTCAAATTAAAGACAACGATAACGACAACGGCAACGATAAGACAATAATATATTTTTACTAGACTTATTGTACAGACGCCAGCACATCAAGCTACTAAAATCTGTCAAATTGCTTTAATAGACTTTCAACTTTATCGCTAAAACATAAGGTTCAAAGTTGATTGGGAAAATTTGACAGTTTCGGGTAGCTTGATGTGCTGACGTCTGTACATGGCCTATCAGCGGTCATTGGCCCTTTATCAGCTGTAGCTATTTGAAATAATGACTTAAGAAGACAATGTTTTGAAGCTAAAATTTAAATTTATGCTTTAGGTACGCTTTGGTTTTGGAATCATATGGACTCAAAATGTTGTTATCTTAGCCCGACATTTATAGTTGACTAAAATATTATTGGTACACGATGGTCGTTTTCTCGACAAAAACAACATTTTATTTTGGAATTTAACATAGTTTTTTGTTTGTTTGTTGTAATTTCATTACAACAGCAAAGCTGCAAAGAAACATAACATTACTCAAAGCTAGCATTAAAAGCAAAAATTAAAATAAAAGAATCGATAAAATTGCTCACAAGAAAAAACCGTCCCCAAGCAAGCTGAAATCAAAAGGGCTATTACGGATTGTTAACTGAATTGTAAGAAGAATTATTAATGAAACGAATCCAAGGCAAAACCCAGCTATATTTCTATGCAGTTACGCATTTGTATGTACGTAAGTTTATAATTAGTTATTTCCGCAATGGGCCCGAAGCGATCGCTTTATACAGTGGCTGTTGCAATTAACTTCGCTCATGGCTGTACTGTCAGCTGAACACGCACTGCTAAGTCTAATATGTTTGTGCTGAATACTAAGTAATTGCAAATGACGTAGTTTTGAAAGTAATGGGGTAGGCAATTACGTTCTGGTTTGAATAAGATTTCTTTTGAAGTAGATTTAGTTAGTTATAGCGATAAAAGTATCTGCTGCTTCAAATTTGATGCAGCAGATACCCGGTCCGGCGCTTCTTCTTGCGGCTAATTGACCGCTCGCCATTTTATTCCGAGAATGAATGAGGGTAAACGGGTAGCTGATACAACTAAAAGTAAATGTGCAGAAAAACCGGTGTTTTATACTAACAAAGATAGGATAAGACTACAGACATTCATAAACATATTTACAGCTGAGAGTTTATTTGATTAAATGCGCTAATCTCTGGCCCAAAACGAGGCTCTGGGCTAGAAATTCCTGATGGAAAAGCCCAACAACATTTTGCCTGACCTACAAATCGAACCCAGGACCTCGTGGTAATCAGTGGCGCGTATGCAATTTTTCCACCAAAATGCTCTTGGACGGAGTACGCGATAATCTTCAAGAAATAAAATCTTTCAAAACTTCAGCATTACTTAAAATCGAGTCATCAATAATAAATAAATCTGAAAAACATAAAACTTGCTTTTAGTGACATAAAATATATAAAGCCTCTGAACTTTTACTAGCAAGTACTAAAACTTATTTATAAAATCAGTTATTTACACTTTCGTTCAAAAGAACTGCGACGTAAAATATAAACGGACGACCGTTTAATACATTCCTAAATGAAAATTAACTTATTACGATTCTGAAGGGATTAGAAATTAAAGAACATTGAATAAATCCCTCTAGATGCAACCACGATAACATTATCTTAACGTAAGAACTCATTACGTAATCGTTAAAAAATACTAACTGAAATGAACTAGACCCATATTTTAATTTCATGTAACCCCGCAGTACTGGAGATTTTATGGTACTGCTCAAGTTATATGCAGACGCGGGCTCGTCTGCCTAGCCTTTTCCCAACTATGTTGGGGTCGGCTTCCAGTCTAACCAGTTGCAGCTGAATACCAGTATTTTACATGGAGCGACTGCCTATCTGACCTCCACAACCCAGTTACTGGGTAATACGATAACCCTAGGTAAGACTGGTTGTCAGACTTTCGGGCTTCTGACTACCCGTAACGGCTGTCAAAGATCTACGAATGACAGCCGGGACCAACGGCTTAACGTGGTTTCCGAGGCACGGAGGGGTCTTGGTATGTAAAGATGGTCACCCATCCACAGACCAACCGCGGCAAGCGTAGCTTTACCTGATCGATCGAACTGTGCGGCTGTTATTATTTAGCTACGGACCCCTCACGGGCTATGAAAGCAGTTACATCCCATAATCCGCGTGTACGGGTAATCTGCTTGAAATTCCACAAAAAAAAAATATACAACGTGTAACGTTAAATGCTCAAAACCTGAAAATAGTTTGATCAGAATAACGAGTAGAATTAATTGAACCACTTTTTAATATAGGTCACATTTTTCAAAAAATCTTCATTAAAAACGTTGTCGTGTCTATTTATTAATAGGTCAAGCAAGCCAATATCAGCACGGCGCAGCGGCCCGGTGACGACTCCTCCCCCGGTAAAGCGTCGTCGCAGACACAAGAAACGATCAGAATGGCCAGTAAAACTAAAACAGCACATAAAACCCTTACAATTTTTTTAATGACTTATTTTCTCTCTGAAATAGGTCAATTGAATTAAAAATCAGTTGGGGTGTGTGAGGTTTGCATTTAACGTTACATGTTGTATATTGATAATTTAGTGAAACTAAAGCATTCTCAGTGCCATGAGTCATCATCGAATCCCCTGGATGTAAGAAGCACAGAAACGGTCGAAGTGGTGATGCTTGGGGGAGGCCTGTGTCCAACAGTGGTCGTCTTTCGGCTGAAATGATGGTAAAAGCATTCTCTTCGATCTTTTAGCTATACAGGGTGACATTGAAAACATGCGACAAATCGAAATGAGAGATTGTACTCATCATTGTGAACCACTTTTACTATGAGATTAAACCTGAAATCCCGAAAAAAAAATCAGCTGTTCCCTACATTTTGACGAGTTATGCGAACGTAAATGTAGGGAACAGCTGATTTTTTTTTTCGGGATTTCAGGTTTTATCTCATAGTAAAAGTTGTTCACAATGATGAGTACAATCTCTCATTTCGATTTGTCGCATGTTTTCAATTTCAACCTGTATATTTTACCATTCCAAATAGCTGCTGCATGAAATTTGTCTTCTGCGGGTGGCATGAGCTATACGAAAATTGATCTTCTTAAAGTGATAAAATTAAATAAGTTGGTTCGAAGCGTAGAACTTATATTCTGGTACGTTTTGATGCTGAACTTCCAGTGCTTTAGTAACTACATTCATGCGTGATATCTCTCTTTTTAGAAATGATTCACATTTCAGGGCCGATGTAAATAAAAACGTAGATATTTCAAACACCATTTATATTTTTTTTAAAGATGTTGGTGTATGTGATACAATGATAAATGTTCATTAGTACAGACACTAACGATCCATTTTTTTCTGTAATGTTCATTTGGTTCTTGAAAATTTGTTCTTGTGAAACTTAAATGTATTTCTGAAATAAATTATTATTTACTTTATAAATTAGATTTTGAAATATTAGAATACTAATAATATTAAATAAAATATATATAAAAATTAGTACATAGCCCACTGGTATCGGGAACAGGGTATAGCTACCAGCGGTCAGGGCTCCAAAAAGAAAAACCTCCTAACAATGAGAAGTACCACTTTCTGAATCAAGCCCTAGGTCCAGCTGCCCACCCAGGGATGTGCCTTACAGGCGTTGCGCGGGGGGGGGTTCCGGAATTGGTCTTTTAAGAGGAACCGGGGCCACCCCTATGTGCTGATGGTGACCACCGGGGTGGTTTTAGTGAGGTAAAAATCCCACACTCCCCGACCTCCCTCCGCAGAGGTCGGGTGCCTTTTGAAGGTTTCCCCCCGAAAAAAAAAAAAAAGAAAAAAGTCCAGCTGCCCAACGAGAGCTTCCTCAGTTTATCATACTATCGACACAACATCCCACATGTCGATAACCTCGTGAGCCAAGTCAAGATACTTGAAAATTAATATTGATGATAAATTATTTACATTAGGGAAATAATATAATGACGGAACGCCCGCATCAGCCCCTGACATGCACAATACAAGGAGTGGCAAGCTGCAAGCCACTACGCAACTTCATAATTACCTATTTCCCATTTCGCCCCGGGCCCGCCGGCTTTACTGTGAGCCTTAATTAACTGCACTATGTTGTAATATTCCAAGCTTCAGTTATATTCCAAGGAATATAACAAAACAAACTCCAACACTGCTCATACGGATGCGCTGCAGCTGGAAGTTTTGGTGAAGGAAATAAATTAGGGCCAAAAATAATGAAGTTAACTCAAAAAACTTTGTTGTACTGTCAGAATTTCTGTTCAAGATTTGGCTGTCAGTGTGCAAGTCAGTGAGTTAAAAACGATATACGTATTTTACGTTATTATTTTCATAAAACATTTTATTATGCATATAACAAGCAGCCTGTCGGCCACTGTCTTATTCACTTTTAGGACCTTTGTACACACGTTTTTCTTGCCGTGAAAAACTACGGTTTATTCGCCGTGTGCAGGCACGGTCATCAGTGTTGTATGGATCACTATGGAAGCTTGTTGACGGACACGTTTTTTCTACGGCGCGGCTTGTACGCCGTACCGCGCGCCGTAAGAAACCGTGCCGTGTATACAGGGCATCACATGCGTTATTTCAAGATGGACAAAATCGTTTTGGCCATTTTTGTCCTATTAATTTTAGTACGAGTATTTTGTTTGATTTTATAAATGCTTAGGGGGGTAATGCATGGTGTATCAGACAACTGTGCGTTTAATTTAGTATTATATAGATACATTGTTATGTAGATACATTTATGGCTCCTAAAGATATTTCTGTGGTTGCTTCCATAAAATTTCGAGAATTACGTAACAGCAGTGCGACCCCCCACAAAATAGTAATGTTTTGACAACTAAAATACTAGTTTGAAATTATATAAAATGATCAATAGAATTAGCATTAAAAATATTATTAAAATCCCGATTATGATTGTAAATGTTTGCTTAGTCAAACCCTAGCATCAGTGGCATGACACTGACAGCTCACTACACGCAATCTTTCACGGTGAGATTTTTACAGAATCGACATTGTCCTATAGTATCTAAAAGTAGTTCATAATATTTATTTATTTATTTATTTATTCTTCAACAAATTTACATTTGTGTCGAACAGTGGTTTTGACAATAAATGTAACACAAAATTAAATAATCATCATAAAGTCAGAAAAGAAACAAAAAAAAAGTAATAATAAAAATAAAATATAATTAAGTACAATGACCCCTTTTCAGGTTTTCAATTACACTTTTTGTAATAAAATTATTTTGTCGTTATTAGGTTGGGTAAGAACTACATACTTATCAAAAAGATTTTCCTGAAAAAAATCTTCAATATTGGTCACGTAAATACTTTGTATTCGTGTTGAAAACATGTGTGGTAAAAGGAAAGTACTAAGTTGTCAGTCCCTCATGTAGAAATGGTCTTAGTGGCAAGTTTTTACTTAAGTTTAGCTCACAAGAAGAACCTTATTCCCCACTCTGTTTTCTGCCAAAGAATTAGCATTGCCATTCAACGTGGCAATGCTGCCAGTCTTCTGGGCACGTTACCGGATGACAGCGATGCGGACGAGTACTTCGACGTTAGTTAGTCTTTTAATTTAGTACCTAGTGTTAATAGTTAGTTAAGAGATTGTGAAAACAAATACTTTTAAGTTATAATATAACTTAAAAGTATTTGATTTGGTCAGTAAAGGCGAGACACGATATTTCACACACAGAAAGACTTCTAGAAGTACTTCAATAATGATGTAGTTTTTAAATTGGTATTTTTTTTAATTTTTATTTAGTACCAATTTCATCCACCAATTTAATCAAATTTAGTAAAAATAACTAACTGTGGACAAATAATCAGCTGATCGCTACGTATGGGGATGGCCTGAAACAGAGGTTTTTATTAACCTAGCTCAGGCAGGTCGCCACAAGTTATAATGTCAGTACCAACGCACCTTTCATAGATAATTATAACATGTAAATTAAACTAGTTTTTATATAAGTATTTAAGCCAATCTGTTAAGAACCTGGTACTACTAAGTATTTATAAGTTTGTAAATGTATTACTTTGTAAAAACCCTTTTTTTTTCGAATTATTTTAGCAAATGTCTAAGGATTACGTTATCAATGATTCATAATAAACATGGGCTTTGTACCTTGTGCGGGTATCATAGGGTGTCATAAACCACACTATACATAAGTATTTAGTAATGGTATTACCAAAGAATAGAGGGATTTACCGTGCTGTAAGGTCTTTAGCAATGGGATGATAAGCCGTTATGAAAAAAAAAAACTATAATAATAATAATAATATTCCGCAACTTTCACACAACGCCATCTAGTCCCAAACTAAGCAGAGCTTGTGCTATGAGTACTAGACAACTGATGAACATACATATATAATTCTAAATACATACATACATACTATAGATAAATAACTATATTGATTCTGCTGCCTTTTGCCTAACTTCACATATTATCAGTTGTTCTCACCCAAAAATCTAGCCTAAATAGTCCATAGTCGGTCACTATTGACTATGGACTATTTAGGCTAGATTTTTGGGCACACAGACCTACAGTTCAACGTAAGTCCTCAGTACATAACCCCGACTTATAAAACAAGGCGTTCTTGTTAACAAGTTAAAACAGTGGAGGCCAGAACTTTAATTTAGGGGCACGATATTTGCGAACACCCCTTCTCCCCGCCAACCCTTCCCGCGCCGCCCAACTGTCAACTGCAAAGGCTTCGTGTAAGGAAATTTAAGGTCGGTCACGCGGACCGACGACGCCAGTCTAGGGTTTACAACGGATCTATATTAGACACTGGATTTGCTTGTAGTGTCTGTAAGTAGGAAGTTGGAGAGAAGTGTTAGTTACCACTTGTGTTTTGGCGTACTGTTTGTGGCAAGACACTATAGATGATAATGAGTCATGCTGCTGAAGTTATTTATTAAAAAGTTTCACAACAAGAGACCAAGGGAGAAGGCTGAGACTTAAAACTCAACCTGAGGAGAGGATCCCAGCATGCCCAACAATCCTAGTCTTTAAAAGCACTAGGAAGCACTAGGAAGTTGTGAAGGGTGGGCGTTTTGGGGGACTGTCTTTTGTAATTTTGTCGTTCGAAAAGTGCTGATTCTCAGCCTAGTTTGAATAAATGACTTTTGATTTTGATTTTAACAATCATACTACAGACTACGCCCCGTATTCATAGTCCCATGTTCTATTGAAACTATTACCAGTTCACAACACAAAAATTAATTACCTTCAAACATGCTCTTTGTATTTCAAAATCTATTCAAACAAAACACACTTCATTTTCAATGCACAACAAGCCTCAAGCAACATCTACTTATGACGTTTCCATTAAAACTGCAAATCTTTAATACTCTAGGTTAGGACAAACACGCTACGTTCACGTCAAGCTGTCTCGACTTTGAGATCCAGGTTTTAAATTAGCGCAGACTACTCGGAAAACAAGAAGGAAACCAACCTTAATCTGTTTAGGTCACGCTATAGTAACGTAACGCGAAATGTAACGTTAGGGAGTTACAGCGTTTGAATTACTGGATTTGCGGCAAGACGAGCGTTGTTTGGACGCGGTTTCCGTTTTAATGGCAAAAAGCGAATCAGACTTGACACGTGGGTTTGTTATTAGCATATAACACGCGCGAACACCCTTCTTGTTGAGTTTTCGCAATTGTATTTATTAAGTGGAATTCTATTAATTTATTATGAGAAGAAAGGTTGTGTAGTTAAATGAAAATAAACAATAGGGCGAGCCACGAGGTGGTTGAATATTTACTGAAATTAAATGCTAATGATGAAACATTATTTTTTCACAAGACTATGTCTAAGATTCCTAGTATCTTCCAACCCAGATTTTATTAAAATTAATGAGCTGCTTTTATGAAAAGATAAAGCAACTTATAATAGCTATTTTCTTTTTCATAAGCATGATTTTTCTATTTTCTTTATTATATCAAGTAAGTAACTTGGGTTAAGAGAACAGACTTAATATTGTCTACAGTTAAGATCAAACATTAATGCATTTTTTTTTACAAGTCCATAATTTGTTAATCCAAAGAATTAACAATACAGGACAGTCATATTCACGCCAATTAATAGCCTCGGATACCCAGAAGTGACGCGCGCACGCTTCACGGACATTTGCTGGCTTAAAGACTTCTATACTTGGATTTGATAAAAATGGATGGTCAGGACACTCAGGAGTGGAGTTTTAGGTACGGTATCGAGGGAGTACCTAAAAAGACTTATCATTACGCAAGCATGCTACTTGATTAAATACGAAAGAGTTTATACATGGTTAAGTTAAATTAATTATCAAAACTTATACTACGATATATTTGTAGTCACCGAACGTAGGCAGTGTAGTTGCTTGAAATATCAGTTTAAAAAAATCAGTTTATATTTGCGCAAACTTCAGAGACATATCGGTATCGATATCGTCATAAAAGTCTCTCAGCTTTAAGTAACATTTATATATAAAATCCTTAGTTTTGATGCGCAATATTTTATGATACACTCCAGCCAAAAGTTGCAACTAACACTACAGGAAAACTACTACGATTGAAAAAATACAATAATACATTATTCGAGGCTTAAACGACCTAATATCACGTACTGGATCCATCAATAAACAAAGCCCATTTCACAAATTAATTCACAACCAATTGCCAATGACTATCCAACACTTCTTGGATCTTCGTATTCAAGTCGGTCTCAGTTATTGTCGCCAGAGTAGCAAGTACAATCGAGTAGTTAATTACGGCTCCCATAGGAAGGGCTACGTATCGGAGGGTATAGCCAATTATAAAGTTTGAACCTCCACGACTATTTGCCACAGACCCTCAGCCACCCTAGACAGGGAAGCACAAAGTTTGAAACGGGAAAAAACGAAAAGACCAAGTTACGCTGGTAAAATATTTCCCCCTGTTTGCGTTTAGGTGAAAACCAGATCTGAAAGTTTGTCCTAAACAGCGTTTCGTGTTTGCATTTTGTCGCGGGGTGCGAAAAGTGTAGTTTCGTAATTTGTGAGAATTTGAGCGTTCAGTTCGCAAGTCAGTTTGTAACATGTTTTTGTTATGATAATAATTTCGGTAGGGAACGAAACGAGGTTCCGTATTACAGAGACTATACGTGAATAAGTATATTGAGGTTGAACTTTAGATTTAGGTTTCGTGTTTCGTTGCTTTTCTTTTAAGCAGGTTTGCGTAAGATACACGCATGCGTAAATCACAATTCTTTGGTTTGGCTTCCGGCTGTCATTCGTGGATCTCTGAGAGTCGTCACGGGTCTTAATAAGCCCGAAAGTCTGACAACCAGTCTTACCAAAGGGCCACTAACACTAAGGGCACTTAGTAACTGGGTTGTGGAGGTCAGATAGGCAGTCGCTCCATGTAAAATACTATATTCAGCTGCATGCAGACGGAAAGCCGACCTCAACATAGTTGGGAAAAAACTAAGCAGATGATGAATCTCGAAAAAAAACTCAATTCATAAGTAAGAAAGATCCAGCTTAAGAACGTTCAGTAAGTATCACCTGAAAGCGAAACCAAACACTCAACCTAATTAAAGCTTCGTTACAAGAAAATAACCAGCTAAGAATATCTGAAGACACCCCAATTAATATCGAAGCTCGTTAATCAAGTACTATTAAAGACTTCGAACCGATAATTACATTTGCTTCCCAGGGTGGCGACAAAATAAAGAGATTATACGTTACATGTAAACATCTTTTGACGTATGCCCCTATATCGGTTTCATGTGCTTGTTTACCTTTGATGACACCTAAAGCTGAACTCATTATAGCGAACTTTGATGTGGATAGTACGTAGTAGTTGACCTTATATTGTAGCGTGTTATAGGTATTTACGTGGGAGAAGGGCATATGAAAGTGTGAAATTAATATTGTTGACAGCTTGCAAGGTGATGCTTGTCATTAATTAATTAACCTTTTGATGTGCGTCTAATATCCGTTTGGTGTTTAGAACTAGCTTTTGTTATATCTACGTAGGAGTTGCCAACTTTACCTACCGGAGAAAATCAACGTTGTTAAGGAAATTACATATCATAGCATCGCTTTCGTATCGTGTTTTGAAAGTTGGTTTATTACTGCTTAGGTATTTTGAACATAAAAGAAGTTTCAGTATTTTTGATACGCAGATATTTTCCGGATCTTCCTACACAATTAAAATATTTGGAAGAAAATTACGTACGACGACACAACGCTTCAAGTAGGTAAATCTAACCCACCAATCATTCCCACTAGCACCCTATCACCTGAATATTATTTTTACTAAAACCACAGATAAATACAACTTAGCTTATGGTATTTTTATCTCACGGAACGATGCGTGCTCTACTTGTGATTACCAATTGTGAAAACACGCTTTGAATGTGTATGTAGGCACAGGAGCTCTCGGTACCGTCCAAGACAACGGCAAAATCAGAAATGTGTATGAGTGGGTGCGTGTTTGTGTTATGTGAGCAACTCGCCTTCATGCACATATTCACAGCATGTCTGTACACTTGGTGAGATAAAAAGATTGTATGTACAGACGCCAGCACATCAAGCTACTACAATCTGTCAAAATTCTTGCATAGATTTTCAACTTTATCACTAAAGCATAAGGTTCAATATTGATTGGGAAAATTTGACAGATTCGGGTAGCTTGATGTGCTGGCGTCTGTACCAAACTCACTAGAATCTAAACAACGAAATCCACACTATACAAAATTACATAGAATTCATTACAACACATTGTACGCGATATAATACAGTGAGCGAGTGTGAGCTCCGAAATCGCATTATTTTAATTAAACTTCTATAAGACGGAATTAGCTGTGAGACGCTGTTTCATTAAAGCTGTGTGCTTATGTTTTGGCGACAGAGAAAGCAAAGACTATGGCCCATATATACAGAACCTCATTCAAATTAGTATAAAGCCATTTGACTCAAACTAGTTTTAAGCAAAATTTGAGTATTGATTCATGGGCCAATTTATGTTATTTAGGAACTGAATTAAACGTTAGTACAATAATAGTCTTCCAGATCGAATTTCGGCCATGACAGCCGATCTCAACGGAGACTAGCCTACGCGTGAGATATTATAGTACACAAGTGGCGGCTTGTGGCTAAGTAATAACAGCCGCACGGGTCGATCGATGAGGTTAAGCTACGCTTGCCACGAATGGTCCGTGGATGGGTGACCATCTATACATACCAAGACCCCTCCGTGCCTCGGAAAGCACGTTACCGCTGGCTGTCATTCGTGGATCTTTGACAGAAAAAGCCCGAAAGTCTGACAACCAGTCTTACCAAGGGGTATCGTATTACACAGTAACTAGGTTTTGAAGGTCACATAGGCATTCGCACCATGTAAAATACTGGTATTCAGCTGCATCCGGTTAGACTGGAAGCCGACCCCAACCTAGTTGGGAAAAGGCTAGGCAGATGATGGAGTGTGAGAGATCAGGCGCAGGACCAGGGGGCCTAGACAAAATCCAAGCGTTTTTCGTACACACGTTTTCCGCTCACGCTAAGGACTTGACGTTAGCGTGTTGAAAATGGTAGACAAGTTACACATGAAACGCAGAACGCTCATTCCACAGCGTTACCCGAAACACTTTATAATTAGTCGCTCAAAGTGTTAGCGTTAGTATGTACGTAGGGCCTGGCACTAAAGGGGGGAGGCCTATACTCAGCTGTGGGTGGACCACGGCGGCCTATGATGATGATGATGCTGATGATGACGTAAGGCATACTAATAATAATAATAATAATAAAAATCCATTTATTTTCAAGTAACAAAGACCCATAGATAAATACCTTAACTTAAGTTCAAGTTCAAATTATTTATTCATAACAAAAATACATTTGTGTCGAAATATTTGCACAGTAGGTACAATAACAACAATATAACAATTGTGGTAGTAAATAAAAACTTAAAAACTATTTTAGTGTCACTTAGTTGCACTAAGTCTTTTTGCGCTCCTGTGGGACTTGTCCGCGAAAGCGGCGGAATACCACATCCTGTGGCCAAAAGCTCTCTTCCGTCACCTGATGAAGGTAGCGAGTTGGTATGCGCAACACAAACGCCTTTAAGTTTACGTTGCGATGCGACTCCAGCAGCTGCACTCTCGGCGCGTACTTCAGCCTTTGGTGCACGTACTTCACGATGCCTTTCGTCGGTGGTGTAGTGGAGACGGGAAATATACACCGGGGTATTCAGCTTCGCAGCACGCAGCTTTCGTTGGGCTCCGTGGGAGCCTTGCCGCAGCGGTTCTTACAGCTACTCTGTTGGCAATGTTAGCCTCATTCTTGAGAAAAACGTGGCTAAATTAATAAATAGCTGCGGTAAAGGTCAATCTATATGTAAAGTTAAGCTGCACTTGCAGTGGTCAGACCTTGGGTGGATGACCATTCGCAACACATCGATCTTGTTTATTACAATGACAATCTATGAAACCCGAAGTGCAAGCCTATAAATGGTATTTTTTATTAAAAATAGAACATTGTGTATCCACTTAAGACCTGGTTTAATGAAGCAAAGCTTTGACAGTATCCGTCAAAATAATGACGAAAGCAGTTTACTCGGAAAATCCGAGTATTATTATTAAATACTCCTCGATCCAAGAAGCTGAGCTATATGTAGAGCAAAGTTTATTAATATAGTCGTTATTAGTTTTAGCAATATTGGTTAATATGGAGCGCTTGAGTTTGAATCGAAAATTAGGTTTAATATTTAGCAGAATGTGTTTATGTGGTAAGGTAAAATTCACATGTTACTAAGGGGCGGCGCAACACGTTTTCTTTTTCCACTCTCCCCTGTCAAGCGCCACGTTATCATTCAATGCCTCTTCTTTCATATCATTCCTCACACAATCCACACATCATTTTTTTTAGACTTCCTCTCCCTCTCGATTCTTCAATATTTATATTCAGCACTCTTTTAGTCACATTCGTTTCCTCTCTCCTCATCATATGCCCATACTTAGACCGATGACAGATTTATACCTTTTAAATCAAAACGGCATGCCTACACATACTTTAGTTCTAAATGATACAGTATAAAATAAAACAGTACAGATACACACCACGGCCCGTGGCTAAATAATAACAGCCGCACAGGTCGATCGATCAGGTTAAACTACGCTTGCCGCGGTTGGTCTGTGGATGGGTAACCATCTTTACATACCGAGACCCCTCTGTGCCTCGGAAAGTACGTTAAGCCATTGGTCCCGGCTGTCATTCGTAGATCTTTGACAGTCGTTACGGGTAGTCAGAAGCCCGAAAGCCTGACAACCAGTCTTACCTAGGGGTATCGTATTATCGATAGGCAGTCGCTCCATGTAAAATACTGGTATTCAGCTACATCCGGTTAGACTGGAAGCCGACCCCAACATAGTTGGGAAAAGGCTAGACAGATAATGAGATACACACCATGGAGAAGGCTAGGATACCCCGTTGTTCACTTTTCAAATTAAGGGATATGTGCTTGGAAATTATGTAATAATATAGGTATGTTGAGTATCTAGTTCAATTCCTAGTTAAAAGCACAGCACAATTCTTTCTCTTGGACATCTCTGACTAGTGTTTTTTTTTTCCCAGATCAGCGAAAGAAATACAATACTAGCAAGCGAATGTGTGTCGGTTTTTATTTTCCACTCCGCCGCATACCTAAAGGCGTACCTAACAGAACAAACAAACAAGGCTAACATAAAACTGAATACGTACAATATTTCTGTCTGTGAGTGGAAACAAAACACGCGCTGCAGTGTGGAAATAAATTCAACATGGCCGGCATAGCTTACAGTTTGATGTAATGTTGGTTTAAATCAATTCATTGCTGGTTCCCTCTGATGTATTGCAATTCAGGTCGCACTGTTTGGTAGTGAAAGTAAGAATGGCGGCGACGAACTTTTTTTGTATATTTTTTTGTATCCACTTAGTACAGAAAATTTTGGCTACGTCTTATTTTCAGAAAAAGAATAATTGATTTATTATTATTATTTAACTATTCTGTTCATTAAATTGTGCAGAAACGTATCTTACTTATATGTTTTATTGGCCTGCCGAGCCTTTCATAATAACAACTGATGGATTGGATTTTACATACGACACTTGAGGCAAAAGACACAATTTTGGTTTTTTTTCTTTAAATCTTAAAACATGATGAAAACATAATGACGCGACCTAAATGATGACTCAAAAATAATAAACTTCATAAAAGGAACGGTACAATCAAGCACAAAAGTTTGATTACTACGCCTGGCGCTCCAAAGCGAGACTTAGGAAGAGAAATAAGATCAATTATTAGACAGAAGTACAATCAAGATCAGATGGGCCGGCATTACCGATCATCTCTCGGGAAATACCGATATAGTTGGGCTAACTTCGGTAGAACATTCTTTGCTTTATCATTAGGTTGATTAGAGGAGTGCATAATTAATGTTTATGCTAAAAGCGATGCTAATTAAGTATTTTAAACGTGGATGGTGCAATAAAAAAATTAAAAAAATGGAGACGACTTTTTGCTTAGCATTTTGTTTTTTTTTTTTGTAAACCATTATACAGTGAAAAGGAGGTCACACTTGAAGCATCGTAAAAAGCATGTATTTATTGCTACACAATTCACTGTTCTATAGTATATACATACAATTTCGAAGAATAAATTAATAAACTTTATTACTTAGGCCAACTCTAATAGTTAACAAAAATTTTGTTACTCAAATTGTCCCTAATTTGATTCGATTGAACCCTATCGATAATAACTGAATAATTTGATGAAGCAAACTTCGTAAAGGATCGATTGACCGAGGTCTCCGATTGTTACAAACTATTCCGATTATTAGTAATCGAAAACCAATCGAAAGGGCTTCATTTCGAAAGGGAATCATGTGAAATTAATACTTGAAATTTCATGGGATTCTGTAAGAGATTCTGTAAGAGAATTTCATGGGATTCTAAATAGACTGATGAAGTCAAATCATCGGTGTTGCCAACTTTTTTGCCAGAAAAGTAACTTTTAAGTTTTAACTAAGCGACTGTAAAGTCTCTTAAATAGGGAAAGTAATTTAAAGTAGTCGATCATAGTCAGCATATAATGTTCCCACTGCTCTGCTGGAACACAGACCCCCTCTCGATGAGAGGAGGGAGGATGATGGAGGAGGGGGAGAAGACTACCATGAGGGCCCAGCGCGGGTTGGTAGATGTCAAAAATCTTCAATTTTTTTGGTTCTAGGATAAGCCGGTTTCCTCACGATGTTTTCCTTCGCCGTTTTGAGAACAGTGATGGTTAAATTATTTATACAAACTAAGCGCCTGTCTGGGTTCAAACCTACAACTCGTAAGTCGTGGCCGTTTTCACTGGGTCACCACTGCTTACAAGTAGTCAATATTACACCAATTTCATGATAAAAAATATCTCTAATTTAGTTAATACTAACAGAGTCTAACTCTTCTTTCATTGCCTCACGCCGTGTTATTGAACTATCCGTCCCCTAGTAGAGACCTGAAGTTTTAAAAAGCTGCCTTTAGGCGAATTAAGCAGAAAATCATAAAGCTGAGAAAAAGACCGACTTGCAATCCAGCTAAAAATAACCATGAAACGAAGTCAGTATTCTAGACAAGGTTTAATGGGCTTCAAAATGTTAAATGTTAAATGAAAACTTAAGACGTTTTAGTCCTCTATGAGGCAGTACTCTACTCATTATACAAAGTCAAAGGAATTAAAAAGCTGTCTTTCTGACGCAAACTGGCATAAGTTAAGGCGTGAATGTGCACTCTCTTTATTTCTCAGTGATGGCGGAGTCAAGGCTTCGAAACGAGCGAATGAAAGCTCTTTAAATGCCTTTATTCATATCAATTCTATAAGATCGGGTAAGGAAAATGTTTGCATTCAGCTTCTTGGCTCTTTTTCGCTGGAAAATCGGTTAGTAGGTTTAATGGAAATGAAAAGGCAGCTTAGGAATAGTGTATTTGTTAGTTTTTTTTTATGACATTGCTTGCACAGTCAGCCTCAAAAAAATGTGCACTATCGAGTTCCGTTGATCAAACTCAAACTCAAAACATTTATTTTAACCAAACCATTTTAGGCACTTTTGAATTGTCAAGAAGTCGGTCAGTCAGCAATATGAAGCTAGTTGCCCATTCCAAAGCGTAGTAGGTAACTATGAAGAAGAACGGGCCAGAAACTCCATGGGAGTGTCTATGGAGTTTTTCACTATTGTTACAAAAATATTAGTTACATCATTAATGCTGAATTTATATGTGAGAACGACGTAAAAAAGACGTACACATTAAAAGCGTCCAGAGTACAGCAAATAGAATACAAAAAAAAAACAATCCAAAAATTAAATAATTTGAATAACGCGTGGCAGCTATGAGATGACCAGTTCGAACTGACGGTGACCGTTCACGAACATGACGCATTGATCAGCACCATTCAGCACAACAATTTTGAGGGGAGCTAAATGATCCAACACAGATGCTACCGTCAGCCAATTAAATAAATTATTCTTGTTGGTGTATAGGTACATCTTTTTGAGACAATAGGCTCCGTACAGACGTGGAAACTAAGTTTTTTAGTACAATGTTATAAAATATAACCTAGTTTCCACAACTGTTAAATGATGGCGGCTGAACATGAGACTGGCTGTATACCGGAAATATTATGGAATAGATAAAACATAAACATTAAATAATGAAATGTCAAGAACGGTCCTTTCACAGTGATTTTACCTCTGAGAGCAGCAACCCAAAATCAACCTTATTATAACAACAATTAAGATCATTGTGATTTTGACAGACTTGTCAGTAGCAGCAATCCAACAGCAACCTTATTACAAGGAGTATAAAGACCACTGTGATTTTGAATGTGATGAAAAATCAGAGGTAAAATAACTATGAATGAACGGCTCCACACCAAAATGTCAAATAACACAGCAGTTGACATTTCAACTAGTATAAGAGAAAATAGGATGTCGCCACACTACTTCAACCCATCTTCATAAATATAAACAGCTCAGGTTTATATTTATGAAGATGGGCACATTCCGCCGCTTCCTCTGAGTCCTTAAATGAAGAGTTCTTTCTCGGTCTTTATGAGTCGGTCTCCCCAATAATGGGCCTTCATACATCCTTTGAAATTTAATATTCCGCAAGATTTTAGTACAAAATTTGGTTCCAAATTTCGCCTTTGCGTAGCCTCGGCCGCCCCGTGGAAGGCTATCGATGTTTGGCGACAACATGCAATTTCTTTGAGTACAACAGGTAATTGAAAGCAACCTTTGTTACGTTGTAAGCCCATATGTTACTAAACATATACAACGTGTAACGTTAAATGCGCAAAACCTCAGACACCCCAACTGATTTTTAATTCAAATGACCTATTTCAGAGAGAAAATAAGTCATTAAAAAAATTGCAAAGGTTTTATGTGCTGTTTTAGTTTTACTGGCCATTCTGATCGTTTCTTGCGTCTGCGACGACGCTTTACCGAGGGAGGAGTCGTCACCGGGCCGCTGCGCCGCGCTGACATTGGCTTGCTTGACCTATTAATAAATAGACACAACGTTTTGAATGAAGATTTTTTGAAAAATATGACCAATATTAAAAAGTGGTTCAATTAATTCTTCTCGTTATTCTGATCAAACTATTTTCAGGTTTTGCGCATTTAACGTTACACGTTGTATTATGTTCAGGTCCCATATTGTAACTGAGGACATGCTTATTGGCATTAACCAGGCAGAAATTCAGACTATTGCGCGGGTTGGTAGATGTCACAATTGCCTTCAATTTTTTTGGTTCTAGGACATGGTTTCTTGATGATTTGTTTCCTACACCATTTTGAGAGCAGTGATGATGAAATTATTTACACAAAATAAAGCGCCTGCTTGGGTTCGAAACCATGACTTTTAAAGTAGGGGTCGATACCACCGATATGAGGAATAGGGTGTAAAGTTCACTTTTCCTCCATGGAAAAAGAAGGATCCTCCAACCAGGCGGGTGTCGTGTCTGGCGGGCAACTGCCCGATGGTTCATGTCAGGCCGTTGCATATATGCTAGTTGCACGGTAAACGCTTGCGAGATGCAGGATTTTGCGTGACGTCAGTGTGACTCTTAGTTCGCACATGGCGTTTCTACGTAGATACCACTACAAATTCAAGTCCCATATTTTAACTGAGGGCAAGTCTGTTAGCATTAACCGGGCAGAAATCCAGACTCCTGACAAATTCTTAATGCAAAAACCCAACGACTTTTTGCCCGACCTATGGATCGAACCCTGATCCAACGCTGAGCAGAAACAATTGCGGCCACTAGTCCAAAATACAGCTTCTTGAAAGTAATATTAAGAAAGAATTGCAAGTTTTCAATGCTATGGTCAGTTTCAATGGTATGCTTAATTCAATTCAATTCATTTATTTCAGATATTCATCCATACATGTTTCATTAAAAGTATTTAATAAAAATAATATAATAACAACAATAAACACAGCCACATAAACATTGAATCAGGTCATGGAGCACTGGACAAAACCACACGTACGAGCAGTGCGGTCCTGAATCAGTACCGCACCACCCGCACATGCAGCCCCGTCCAATGCTCCATGAAGGAGCAATCCACATCCATTCTGCCTGCAATAAGCTTGTCTTGCCTTGTTTTCTATTTTAGTCCATGTACAGTTTTATTGTACTTTAGGCGCCATCTTAAGCAAAAATCCTGAATGCTTGTTTTTTTGTTGCTTTTCGCGTGGGTACAAACAAGGTCTACCGTCTACTGTCACTGCTAAGGGTATGCATTTTTGGATTTTCAAACGTTTTTACTCTTTATCTTATGCTACACAGTAGAGTTTTTGTTCATGGCAGTCAATCTCATCGGTGACTAGCCATCGACGCGTTAGACATTGTAGTGCACATGTGTATGCACAGACACAGATGCACTCTCTCGTCTGTCCCTATGATTTTTATACAAGTCTGCTGAAAAGATTGCCATTCCACAGATTGTATTCGAAAAAAAAAAAAGCTTAGCAATTTTATTATTCATGTTCACACACACTTCAGAATAAAATCTTGGGTCAAGTCGGACCCTCTTTTCTCCGCGCTCTGACGCTCTTAATCTTTAATAAATCTTATCATTACCTGTTTCATTATTTAATATGACAAGCTCCTGTAATTAAACACCTCACTGAAATTCATACAAAGGAAAAAGAACCTTCGTCCGACCATGCCTCACTTTTCACACATCTGTATTAAAATACATTTTTTCATACGGACTTCAAAATAAAGGTTACGTTAAATTCCTCATCTAAAATGTATTTAATAAGCTTTTTATTGCAGATAAATGTAAATTATACAGAACAGCCCTGTGATTCTGTAACCATCTCACCGTGAAAGCTTGGGTGAAGTGAGCGTGGAGTGAGCTGTCATTCGCTAGGGATTAACACTATTAAGTGCTCACTTCACTTATGATTTCACGGTGAGATTTTTACGGAATCGACCGGCAGTTAACGTCTTCCAATTACTTGGTGCTTATTAGCCCAGAATCTAGTTAGGCACACGTCCCGCCTTGCCAAGGACATCATCGCTAGCGACACCAGCAATGTTGTGAAGACAAGAACGTATGAAGATTGTTTAGACAAATCATCTAACCATACTATTACAAATGCAAACTACGAGAACAGCGTGCGAGAGTGTTCAATTCTATTTTATGCGAAAGTAACGCGGTCTGCCTGTCTTTTACCTTTTCACACGTTAACAGCTGAACGGATGGACATGGGTTAGGATAAACGATTTATCCCCGTAATAAGTTCCCGTGGGATAAGAAAGAACATAGTCATGCATTTTGATTAAGTTGATAAGTTAAGCTGGAATCTATTCAGATCAACAACCATCAGCTAAGACTAAATCTTACTTTTCCCTAAAGCATCGTTAGACACTTACAATTTGCTGAGCACTATATCACTTTCTATACAATAACAATAGTATATAGTTCCTTGAAACCTTGTTAACATTCCGTAGAAATACTAGCGGCTAAGCTGGTATTTACTGTTACTTCCAATATCGTCTTACTACCTACTAGTAGGTCTTATAAAAGCCAACACGTTCCCACATAATCAAAACGCCACACTAAAGACAAAATTATCATAAGTGTTTTCATAAATCAAGTAAAACACGGGCCTGTCCTAGTTTCGTAGCTCGCAGCTCATGCTACGTCGTAGACCCGCTACGATGTGCTACGTAGCCGTAAGGCGTTGTTATTCTGTTACTAAATTAGTGAGGACGCGGCATCTTGACCTATTTCAAGGCTTGACACGTTGCCACTTGTTAGTTCCGACACTAACGACCTTAGGGCCTACGTGTACACGGTAGGATCGGAAAACACTAAATCGCTGAAGAGAATTTTAAGTTTGATCGTAGTAGCGTTTCGTATTTTTATCGGTTAGTTTACTTTTACGAGTTCAATTCAATTTTGTTACAACTTTTAGTGTTTTGGGGTTTGTTTGTGTTACAAGGATTTGTCTTTCCTTTCTCTGCCTACGTCACCTTTCGGTTTGTACTGGAACATCAGAATGTTGTGATAAATACTGACGTAAGTTTAGGCTTCATCCGACTTCTATTATCTCTGGTCAATACCAGATCAAGTACAACCGCTACCATACCAATGGTATGGTATTAATAGATAGCAAGGCAAGACAAGACACCAAGACGAGACAAGGCAAGACTCTTATAAAACACAAACTTTTGAATTGTCAAGAAGCCGTTTAGTTGCCCATTCCAAGGCGTACATGGAGAGAAAAATCTTAGAAAAATTACTGTGCTGTCTCATAATCTGAGTGCATCTGAGTGGTAATGGAAAAATAACCATGCTAGCACAGTAAAAACTCTTATGCTGTACAGTAAAATTTATTGGACAAATAGTGAATTTTTCCCAATCTCACTCAGAAAATTTCCTGTAGATGTCACTTGCACTCACTTTACAGTGACGAGCACAGCAATATTTCTAAGAATATTCTATCCGTGTAGTAGGTGCGAATTGGTGAGCAAGAAGATATTTTTGCTTTTATAAATTTGCTGCAACAAAAAGTATTACGTGCGCTACGAGCCTAAAACCTATTACATATATATACACGTGAGCTAAATAAATAGGCGCCACATTTAATTTGGTGCCAGCTCGCTCCCGTCACCTAATGAGATGACGCCGTAAGCTAAGGATTATGATGGAGATCCTTCAGAAATTCAGTGGAGGCATTTTATATGAGAGCTGCTTTGTACTCATAATGGTAAGATTTATGAAGAAAAGGAAGTGGAACTTTAACGTGAGTATTCGTTTGAGGGATTCTTGGCTGATACAAGTTTTTCTCCTTTACTTATAAATGTTGCTTGAAGTTAAGTGATGATTCACGTCTGCTTAACCGTATATTTTTAGACGTTTAAACATTTCTTAAGTATAAGCACCGTTTATAAATAAACCCCTATATGTGTTAACCTAAAACTGGCTGCGGTAGACTGGATGCGGAAGGCGGAGGACAGGGTGTTGTGGCGCAGTCTGGGAGAGGCCTATGTCCAGCAGAGGACTGCGATAGGCTGAGTTGATTGATTGATTGATGTGGTAAACGTTGATTATGAGTAGAAACAAGTTATAGAACATATTCCAACATTAACTGGACATGTTTTTGTTTTTCAAAGATTTACTTAAACTACATATTCATTGCCTGTAAAACAAGAGATGTGATTTAAGGCCCGTAAATTTAAAAAGTCTCCAAGGCGGAATCGTTAAGTAGACAGTGAATTAGGATAAACTACGAACACTTAACGATTCCTTACTTCGAAACCACGTCACGGGTTCGTCACGTCGTTACGGGTCGTCAGAAACCGAAAATCTGACAACCAGTCTTACCAAGTGGTATCGTATTACCCAGTCACTGGGTTGTGGAGGTCAGATAGGCATTCGCTCCATGTAAAATACTGATATCAGCTGTATCACGTTAGACTGGAAGCCGACCCCAACATAGTTGGAAAAAAAGGTTGAGCAGATGATGACTTCGAAACCACATCAATTTCTTAGTTAATCACCTGTTAATCACGACATCTGCTATTAACGCATTCTTTATGACATGGCACAATGGCGTGGTTTGAACTGTCAAAATACATGTTGTGCGAATGGTTGAAATTTCGATTCTTTGCTGATAACAAGACACGATATGTCGTGGTTTGCACGTGGTAAGATTTCGCGGCAAATAATATACTGACATAAATGGCAAATAATTTAATTTAGTGTTCTGTATCTTGTAATGTTAATTACTTTGCATACCTTGTATTGTATTCAATCAACTATTTTCTAACTGAACAGACAGTTGTGCTGCTGGGAAGTTTGTTGCGCCACTTCTTCTTCCCAGCGAAAGCACTAGGAAGTGGTGAAGGGCGGGCGTTTTGGGGGACTGTCTTTTGTAATTTTGACGTTCGAAAAGTGCTGATTTTTAGTCTAGTTTGAATAAATGACTTTTGATTTTGATTAATACAGAATTGGGGCCCTGAGTGGTCAGTACATTATAACTGCTTGCTTCATCTATTTTACCACGAAATAATCTTTTGTAATAAGTACCGTCAGAAGAGAGGAAAGGCGAAGTTCTTTGTGCATACGACGTTTCTACATTCTTAATTCTACGTGACATACGCACCTTACTCACATAATGTGATGGGCAAATAAACCCAGCATTTACATTCAAATGCAATCAGGGAACTGTTAAAAATATTCAATTCCCCATAAGTGGGTAGTACGCACAAGTCGTACAAGGTCTAATTGTTGGTTATATGGCGTTCGTGGCCAACCCCCAGTTCTGGTCGAAACAGGGCCCTAATTAAAACAATGTCCGACAATTACGGCGCACGAAACCGTGTCTACCACGATAACTATGAAGCTTAGGAAAACATGGACGATATTTTTGGGTGTTAGGTTATATTTTCCTGGTTTCTGATTGATGTTTTCCTGTTTATGCCAGTCTTGTTGTTCTGTCAAGTAGACTTCGAATCTCATTCAAGTGACAGCGAGCTCATTTGTTTTTTTCGGGGATACGCACGTAATTTCGATGCGCTGGCATATAAAGAGTTTCCTATTTATAATCGTGACCTCTTTATACGCTAGAGATGGCCGGAATGTTTTAGATTGCTGAAACGTAACATTTTATTTATTTATTTTATTTTTATTTATTTACTAGCTACGCCCCGCGGTTTCACCCGCATATGTCTCGATCCAGTAGGAATATCGCAATAAAAAGTATTATATGTGTTAATTCTGGTTATAAGCTATATGTGTGCCCAAAACTGGTCCAGCCGTTTGAGCGTGAAGAAGTAACAAACATACAAACACACACACACAAACTTTCGCCTTTATAATATTAGTGTGATTTTATTTATTTACATGAAATGACCGATCCAAACTTATGCAATGCAACATGAAATGTAAACACAATAACTATGCGAAGTTGTTTCAATGTGTCTGTATGTAAACCGGTAGTACTTGGTATGGCTATGAGACTTGGACAGCACCCTCCATCTAGAGAAGACGGGACATTATCCAGACAAAGATTTTCCTTGTTTATTAAACCGTAGTATTATTATTATTATTTTTACTTATTTATTTCCAAATTACATCTATCCTTACAGGGAAACCTATTGCGATAGTGTAAATATCTAAATTCTTATACTAACTTATTACTAATTAATTAATACTCAATCATTTATTGCATTCCACAATGTATATGCTTAGGTGGTAGGTAACATTTGTTGTAACAATCGTGGACCCTGTCAGGCACAGCAAAACAATTTTTTTTTTAGGAAGAGGACTTATGTATACATGGCTGTCATTCGTGGATCTTTGACAGTCGTTACGGGTAGTCAGAAGCCCGAAAGTCTGACAGCCAGTCTTACCAAGGGGTATCGTATTACCCAGTAACTGGGTTGTGGAGGTCAGATAGGCAGTCGCTCCATGTCAAATACTGGTATTCAGCTGCATCCGGTTAGACTGGAAGCCGACCCCAACATAGTTGGGAAAAGGCTAGGGAGATGGTGAGGACTTATGTATACATGCAAACTAACTTAATCTAAGTATAGTCGTAATATATGGTAACATTTTATTAATATTCTGAATTTAATCTACAAAAAAAGAATATTATTAATTATATTCAAATAAAAATTCATTTATACTATAATAACATTTATTTAGTAATTTTTTTTTTTTATTTATTTGTAAAAATAGCAATCCTTTTCTCATTTCTGAGTACCTCGGGTAGTTTGTTATATATTTTTACCGACATAACTAGTGGACTAGATGAGTGCATTTTCAATCGGAATGTCGGTAGGTTTAATCGTGTTTTGTGTCGGAGTGTGTATCTTGTTTGGATGTCTTCTCGTTTAGTGTAAAAGTCTTGGTGTGTGTGTGCGAATTTACAGATTTCCAGTATGTAGGAAGGAAGAGTAAGAATGTTCAGTTTTTTAAAATGGGGTTTGCAGCTATCCGTTTGTTTTAAATTACTCTAATTAAATTTTGAAACTTATTACAAACAATGCATTTGGTGAAACGTCAATGCCCTTTTCCCTTTTTTTTAGGATTTTTTCCTAAATATGTTAGTATTTCAAATTAAATATTTTAACTTCTCAATCGACGAATCTTCGCACCAATGTTTGTTGCCGCAGCGCCCATGTATCGAAACGTTCTTGAGTTTTCCCGCTTTGGCTGATAGATGGGATTAGCGTGAGTGTGCTTCTCGCCTCGTAGTGAGACATTGAGCGTGCGGGCACGCCGCCTTTATAAAAATCCTTTTTTGGTGAAACCTTGACGATACTCGTAAAATAAATGGACCTGCTTCTGTGCTTCATTGAGAACTTATAGTGCAGTGTTGATTTTTGGAGTTTTAATCATTCATTTTGCTCGCCGCCCGGCAGCATATATGTACAAGACATCACGCGCGCATGAACGAGGTATCTTCCCATCTCCCTGGGTCTGAGTGGGATCTCTGGATTGCCAAGGTACGTGGGATGTTTTGCTGGTAATAATTTTTTGGTATTGGTTTCTCGAGGATTCATCAATAGGGAAATTGGTTTTATTTTGAGGTCCACCATTACACTTTTTTCTCAAAACCTTCCTAAAGGTGCAGGCTATTTACACGCCTCACCAGCATTCTTTGTGAACTCACTCAGAGAACAACAGAAAAGTATGTTGTTACTAAGTCGGAACTGGAGAAGGGTGGGCGTTTTAGGGGCTGTATTTTTATATTTTGATCTTTAGAAAGTAATTAGTACAAATGTTTTTTTTTTTATCTATTCTATTGCATTAGAAAAGAGAAAAGAAAGTATAGGATTATAGCAGGTAGTCTACCTGTTACAATTTCATAATGCCTGACAAAATCTTGAAAATTACCCAGGAAAAGACAAAGAATGGTCAATTTCTTTGCGGTATTACAAAAACTGATTGAGATTGACTAGCGTGTTGTTATTAGCTACTAGCGACCCGCCCCGGCTTCGCACGGGTGCAATGGAGAAACACTGATAATTTTAGAGCCATTATTTCTCGTAAAAAGTATAGGATAAAAAATGCTTATTGTGGGTTATCCCTAAGAGATAGACATATACCATTGCCTACTTTTTTGTAGACCTTTTTAAGGTGTACAATACTGTAGTACATTATTTTGATCTATCTCGACGGGTTCAGCCAGCGTTTACAATGTAAGCGCAAAAAAATGTGTTTATTTACGACATCACATTAGAAACCTCTAAATCTATCAGTGTTTCTCTACTATATTATGCATGTATTATAGATATAAACCTTCCTCTTGAATCACTCTATCTATTAAAAAAAAAACCGCATCAAAATCCGTTGCGGAGTTTTAAAGATCTAAGCATATATAGGGACAGATAGACAGGGAAGCGACTTTGTTTTATACTATGTAGTGATGTAGTGATAGTGATTCGCCAGGTATAAATAGTTTATATTGTCGAAGTTACAATGTTGCTAAATATTACTCCTGCGTTTTATACGCTTTTTGCTTTTTATTACGATATTTAAGCGAGCCATTAAGCATGGGTTGTTTTATTACGTAACTTAGCTGCAGTATGCCCGTGTGGTCCATTTCTTAGAATAGATTGCGTCATCTATCATAATGTGTTTTTACTATGAAATTTAAGACTATATATGTACTTACAAAACTTTACGATTGGTTCGTCCAAAAACTGCTGAACTGATTTTCAAAGAGCAATGATAAATATAAATAAATTCTACTTGTCTGAGAACTGAAATCAGCTTTTGTACATTCATGTATAAATAGATCATTTAGATTTAATCTATCACTAAATAATCTTTTTAAAAGTAGGTCGATCCCGTATTCACGCAAATACAGATTAGTAGACAAAAGCTAACTCACGGAATATTTATAAAACTCTTTACAAACAACTCGCGACGCTTCAAACAATCTAATTTCCAGACGAAACAAAAACAGAACAAATTAATTTTCACATTTTTTGCGTTCAGAAAAGGCTTTAATCGTGTTTGTTTATTTTTACGAGTAAGTAGTAGCACAGAGGGTATTTTCGTGGAGTTGCTAGCACAAAATAGGTGGGTACAGAAGTTTGGCTCCAAAAAATGAGCTAAGACACACGCACATAGACACGGCTCACGACGCTCACGTACAGTGACTGCAAGTGCACTCGCGACTGGCGTTCGACCGAGATCGCCGTATGTTCACGTCTATGTGTGCGTGCTTCTGTATTGGCACGATGTTCGGGGGTTCCATTCCGGCCTTCTGTACATATTTATTTATTTTGTGATTGCTAGTTGCTCGAACTTTACGGTGGGCTGCCGTTACGTGGACCGTGCAATATGCGGCTCTACAGATTTTTGTACCTATACTATGGTGCTGTAGGAACATTGTGTTTTATTTTTAATGTCATAATTTTCAAGCTAACATTTTTGTGGGTATTTAATCAAAGAAGGTAAGAATTATATTTTCCATAGCGTCTTGAAAAAGATTCCATGATGGACAAAATATATTATTTTTCTTTGTTTTACCTACAGGAAAACTTAGTCACGTAGCCGAATGTAACAAAATAAAACAGAGAAACTTTATTTTTCATTCAGCACTTCACTAGAACACTAGAATTTGTTTGAGTTTTTCCTGAATTTTATTCATTGCGCTGCATATGCAAATTGAAATACCTATGTATATTTTATCATATTTATGTCCGAAGGTGCATATAATAAAAATGTAGATATCACGCTAGTGTGTGACCAAAAAATATGCATGGAATAAATTCGAAACTGTTGTATTAAATCATGCATTATTTTAGCCGTGTTATTTGTGTTTCAATTGCTTCTAATAAAAAATATCGTTAATATTGAGTAAGACAGGCAAACGGCTATCATTTTATGAACCGAATGTTAGCTGAGTCTCGTTTTAAAAATGAAAATAAATGGAAATGGTCAGGAAAGTAAGGAAGCAATGATACTTCTTAGTTGATACAATTTCCTTCTGTGAAAATTTAAAAAGTAGGACGTATGAATAAAAATGGCTTTTTAAAAAAACAATGACTATTGTTTTTTACAATGAAGTAGGTAAGGTTGGTATTTTACGCATCATCACGCCTTTAATACCTGAAGGGTTAGGCAGAAATGTACCTATAATTACACAACCACTTCACGAGTTATGTTAACCCTTTACCGCATAGGAAACCATATATGGTTTGACATGTTTACAGTTTATTCTAGTCTAAAAAAATATAAAAAACTAGCGTATAAATCCTAATGGGGTTTGTTTTTCATATCATTAGCAATAATAAAACACAACTATGTCTATCATCACATACCTACCACTTGGAAATAAAAAATAAAAAAAAATTAAATAAAAAATAAAAAAATACACTAAAATTAATTCTGAAGCTTTAATAAAGACATTAACATAAAAAAAAATGTTTTGTCACTTATTTAATATATCATGCAGTAAAGGGTTAAAGTCGCATGTAATAGGGGGCGAGTCTGTTACCATCAACCGGGCACATATTCAGACTCTGGGCTGTTACTGAGAAATTCTTTATACAAAAACCCGAAAACATTTTGCCCGACCTGGGAATCGAACGACGGAGCTCAGGTTGAACAAAGGTAACAAAAAAAAATGTAAAAAAAAAACTCAGGTTCTCGCGCTTGCGACCAACGAGGCAGAACTTTTATAATTTAGCGCAATATAGGCCTGAACATTAAAGTTAATTATTTCGGTTTAATATTCGGTGCCCATAAAACACTGCGCTATTTTATTGGGTACATAAATATTCTTTAACAAACTCATCAATCATATTCTGATACTTAGTATAACAAGAACTGTAATTAAGGTTGCAATAAATATCAGTAAAGTAGATGTGATGTATGAGTAATTTATTATCAATGTTGTTCATTTAATTAATTAAAGGTGGGTACGTGCTGAAAATAACGCTCAAAATTTCATTTTTCGATAGTTTTTGGACGTATAATAATGCAAGTGTAGCTATGTCATCAGCTATTTGTTCCGTAGGTATACGCACTTTGCTAACGATGAACCACAATTATTTTCATATCACCGTACTTTGCGACTTAATTTACGTATGACTAAAATACTACAAGTAAACTATTATGTATATGTAACTTCGACCGCGTTTGTGTCGGAAATTGCATAGATTTTCATTTCTTGCTCGGAACCCTCATTCTTTTTCTAAAATAAAAGTAGCCTAAATTACTGCTTATAACATCAGCTATCTACCAGTGAAACTTTCGTCAAAATTTAATTAATTCAAATTCGTTCGGCCAGTCTAGGAGATTAGCCAACAGACGGACAGATTGACAAAAATATTAAAAAAAAATGTTTCTTTTTTTTGTTATAAGTACCGTAAATAATTTCATATACAAATGTATGTCAATCTGTGCGTTTTTTTGCTCCGGCTAATCTCCTAGACTAGCTGGACCGATTATGACGATAAAAAATGTGAAATGTCTGCTTTTTTTTTTTAAATTGAAGTGACAGTGAATTACAAACAGACACTTCATTTTTATTTTTTTATTTAAAGTTTATAGATGCTAGTGATGCCAGTGGTATCGGCGCGAATTAAGAGTTGTTGTAGGTCGTAAGTTCGAACCCAGACAGGCATTTTACTTTGTATTTCATTTCATTACCACTGCTCTAAAAACGGTGAAGGAAACCATCCCCAGGAAACTATGTCCTAGAACCAAAATATCGAAGACAGGTGACATCCACCATTCCGCACTAGACCTGAGGGTGGATTACGGCCCAGTACCACTCACAGAGAGGAAGCCTGTGTCCCAGCAGTGGGAACGTTATAGTCTGACTGTGGTCTCAAAATAATGAAAGAAAACATTGTGAGGAAACCGGCATGTCCTAGAACCAAAAATTCAAAGACATGTGACATCCACCAACAAGCACTGGGTCCGCGTGCTGTGAGATGGGCTTGTGCCCCAGCAGTGACAAAATTACAGGCTGCTTATGCTGCTGTCAAAGCTATGAAGTCTATCAACAAATCTTCATGCTATACCTACCCTATAGTTATATACAACGTGTAACGTTAAATGCGCAAAACCTCAGACACCCCAATTGATTTTTAATTCAGTTGACCTATTTCAGAGAGAAAATAAGTCATTAAAAAAAAATTGTTAAGGTTTTATGTGCTGTTTTAGTTTTACTGGCCATTCTGATTGTTTCTTGCGTCTGCGACGACGCTTTATCGAGGGAGGAGTCGTCACCGGGCCGCTGCGCCGCGCTGACATTGGGTTGCTTGACCTATTAATAAATAGACACGGCAATGTTTTTAATGAAGATTTTTTGAAAAATATGACCTATATTAAAAAGTGGTTCAATTAATTCTGCTCGTTATTCTGATCAAATTATTTCAGGTTTTGCGCAATTAACGTTACACGTTTTATAACGATTGGATCGGTGGAAAATTAGATCTCTCTTTTTCACGCCACTCCTTTATCATTGCCAGACCAAACGAAACAGCACATTACCGAAATAGAAATCCCAAATATACTTCTATATCACGACAACAACACAAAACTAATATAAATTTCATTGCGCTCCCCGCTTAACCACGACCACCTAACTCATATCAAACGTTACATTGTAAATATAATTTCCCAGAGGCTTCTAATAAGCCGTGACTACTAGCAAATATTAACGTGTTTCATAAAGTTCCGTCTTATCAAGAACAGTTGCTAATGGCGCCACTATAATTAAACTGAGTCAAATGTGTCTCTTATTAAACTTTCGCTTCAAACGAAATATTAGCGGAGAGGCTCACTCTCATGCTAATATTTCGTTGTAAGCGAGAGTTGAGTACAGTACGTACTTGAATATCGTAATATTGGCAGATATTTTAATTCGGTTTATCGTAGAACACGGCCTCCATGCAACGCTTTAGGCTTAAATCAAGGGGTTTACTTTTTCAATCCGTGAAAGAAAATGTAGGCCCGTCCGAAAGTTCGGATTTTGTCTCTGCATCACCCTAAGGTTGACTGGTACAAAATGCCTCAGGCATTAAGGCCGCCTTTGTATGTACAGTACTTTTTTACTTGTGCATAAAGTTTTAATAAATAAATAAATAAAGAAAATGATCCGTCAAAACAAGTGACAAATTCAATTTTTTGGAAGGGCATAAACCACTGAACTATATTATACAGGTACGCTGGACTAAATATAATATACGAAATGACAGTTATTTTTTGTGCTGATTCAAAACGCCCCGCTCGATCGTCTCAGGAACTAAAATTGACACATTGCTGCAAATAGCCGTCGTTTTGTTTTGGTACGTCTCTGACGATTTTGGTCTAAATCGTACAATAAAATTTTGTGTATTTTGTGTTTACTATTAGATATTTAGAACATTTTTATCATGAGAGTATGCGTATCTTGTAAAACTCGCTATCAAAAATATTAGTTCCACGGACGCTCACGTTGCTGTCAGCGCCAAAATGGCGAAAATCAAATACCTATCTTCATTTTGTCATCGATAGTATGAAGTCCAGCGTACTAATTTACTATAGGTCAGTGGCATCATTCGAATTAGGAACAACTGTCAATCATTAATTCTTAGTTCAAGACCCGCACTAATCTTCGGACTGTAATGGTGGGTCCACACGATACAGACTTTCATACAGACTAAAGACTTTCATACAGACTTCTATAGAATTTTGTCTGTGCAACTCAGCAGTACAGACAAATGTCGGTGTGATAAAAAGTCGCACAGACAAAATTCTATAGAAGTCTGTATGAAAGTCTGTATCGTGTGGACCCACCATAAGTGATACAGAGTAGGTGACGCCCGCAATTTCGGCCGAAACTACGGATTTCGTGCTAAGGGAGTAGATCCACAGGTTAGGATGATATAGGCATTTCTGCCCGTAGTCATCATGTTTCAAGGACACTGCTCAGCTCTTACGTTGAATAATTATACCGCTGCCTTATTCTGTAATTTTAGAATAGTGCTCTTGTCGGTACAGCATCTTCCATCTCTCGATTTTCTTTTACGACGCGACTAACAATGTAGCTGTATGTATGCTGTCTCCCAATTTCTTTCTCTTTTACCAGTAGTAAGTATTTTCCTTAAATAATTTCTTTGTTAATACGGTGTGTCGTATAATATAATCAATATTTCTATGAAATTAAATGAAATGTTTATATTCTGTAAGTAGATATTTTAAGACACTTTTACACGTCAATATTTCGTTGGTCAATATTTTAAAACTAGATGGCACCGGCAATCCTAGCTGAAAAAAAAAAAATCTGAAACAAATTCAGTGGTCTCTTTTAAAGTTCAAACATTATATTATTAGGATTTTATGTGAGTCTAACAATACAGGGCCTGGAAGGGCCTATTGAAGAAGGAGCCATTGCAGCTTTGAGTTGACCTGTCCCAACAGACGGCGTGCATAGATCAGTCATCGTGTAACTCAGTCCTAATTTAAAACGACTTTATTTATGCTTCTATTCTGTATTAGCTCTGGGTATACAATAGCTTAGAAATGTCTTAAGTACATACTGGTTCTCCAAAATTTGTCGCTGTCTGTTCGTTCCAAGCGGACAGCGTTCAGTCTCAGACCGCGGTTCGTCTGCAGCTGTAACCGCAGCGACCCTTCACACAGACTGAACAACTGTCTTGTATTGTTGCTAGCTATATAATGCCTCTAGGATTTTAGAAGTTAACCCTTAATTGCCAGATTTTTACTTTTTAAGTAAATTAAATTTATTTGGACATAACATTAGCTCTATAGTAAGGAAAAAATATTTTAAAAAAATACATTCATAAAAACACTTTTTTTTTTTCTAAATGGCCTGGTGGAAATTTACATCTTTATGTAATCAGAACGAATCTACTGGAAACAAAATGAATTGAATATCTCTAACAATTGGGGAATCCCCGTGCTCTGTGGAAACGAAAATATGGCATTGGATTGGTTGATGGAAATTTCCATCACGATGCAGTTAAGGGTTAAGTCCAGGCTTAGCACAGTTAAAAGTGATGGTATAATTTTGACACCAAATTAGAATGATACGCAATGAATAAAAGCAGCTCTGCTTCTATAATATGGCAGTTGTCATTCAGTAGAGTAGAACAGTCAGTCTTATACTTCAAGGTTCAGTTGCTGAAAATCGAACTAAATGTCTTGCAATTGGAGAGGCTTATGTCCAGCAGTGGAATGCTCTAGGCTGACGATGGTGATGATATTTCAAGGATAGATACCACAAATAACTTTAACTGTAATTGTCTCTGCCCCTTGAAACAAAGGTCTATGATACTATCTAACATTGTCCCAAAAATAAACAATCATAAACATACATCCAAACTTTAGCTTCTAAAATACATATTTGTGGAATATTCATGCTTTAAAACAAGCGTACACAAACTTAGCTCATCTGCAGCCGACCGCATAACCCTGTCACTTGCACACTGACCGACGCTTGTCTTCAACATTTGACCAATAAGCAAAGCGAAAATTCCTAAAAAATAATGAACGCCATGTATGTAGGAATAATTGGATCCGCTGTAAGGTAAGTCAGTAAGATAGCGATTAAGACCGCCTAGGTTGCGCTATACGTAAAGTCAGGCAAATTAATTTATTAAGTAAATTTTACTACCAACTTAAATTATCCGTATATTCAAATAACACTAGTCATGTTATGTCATTCTTTGACAGTTGTATGATATGGCTATAACACGGCAAACTGACGAAGGCTTGCTTAACAATTCATTTCCTTAAATCTATATTTAACTATAGTATACCTATGTAATTTCACGGCACGGTTGGCGCAGTGGTTAAGCGATTGACTCCTGCGCTGCGTGTCGCGGGTTCGATTCCCGCACGGAACATATATCTGTATGACCTACAAGTAATTGTTCCAGGTGTGACTGTTTGTGTATGTGAGTTTAGATGTTTGTAAACGCACCCACAATACAGGAGAAATTCCTAGTGTGGGGCAGCGTGGGTTTTAATGCTTCAGTAAAATACCCATTCGATATACATATGCTTGTAACACATAACATCCTATAATGTTCCCACTACTGGGACACAGGCCTCCTCTCGGTGAGAGGGAGGGGGCCGTAATCCACCACGCGGGCCCTGCGGGTTGGTAGATGTCACATGTCTTCGTTTTTGAAGTGAAAACTTCTTTAGCGGCGTTGTACACTTTTTTTGTAATGGGTAAAAAATGTTAAACTCGCGTCAGTACACGTGACCTGATCGAAAATTCGTAAGACGGAGAGTAGACAGCCGGCGCGGCGTAGGAGAGGAAGTATCCCCCTCTCTTTCTACGGCGCGGCGAAAATGTATGCCTGCGCCTGCTGTTTCGTTTAGGCGGCGCAGGGCGCTTGCGCGAATGTTCGTGTGTGTTTAAACTTTTTAATGTAATATAAATTGTCATGTTTGTGTACGATAGCGCGATAAATAAATATTGTATTCTACCACATAAATGATAGTACTTTTATACTTATAATCAGAGCAATTCGTGCAAAATTATTCCCTAACCATTCCAAAATATCAAAAATGCACAACGTTAATATTCAAGTTTTCACTTCTGCCGGCACTCCCGGAGTGCAACCCGTCATTTTTTTCTTTGTTCTAGGACATGTCGGTTTTGTCACAATGTTTTCGTTGACCGTTTCGAGAGCAGTGGCGATGAAATAAATTACACAAAGTAATGCGCCTGTCGGGGTTCGAACCTACGACTCGTAAGTCGCGACCGTTACCACAAGGCGACCACTGTCCTTGATGCTCTTTGTAATGATTTTCTTTATGTTAAGCTACTTAGTGAAGACTATGCACAGTCTTAACAGCAGTCTTAAGAACTGAGAATTTACCCTTTTGACTCTTTTTAACTTCACGCTAGGTCAAGTAATTTTTAAAAGTCCTTTAAAGGTGGCGTTTTCAAGACGTGGAAAGAATTCGTAAGTCGTATTAACTAGACAAAAAATTAAGTTAGAAAAGTCTGTGATGTGTCTAATAAATATTATGGAATGAGTCTCAGAAGTTTCAGCGATAAAAATATAAATTTATCTTACTTACTTTTTCTTATTTTCACCTCTACGAGTTATTTAAATTCCAGTTCGAGATATTTATGAGAATAATGAATATGTTTAAACTGTCGAACAATGTTTGCAACAGATACCTTAACCTGAAGCCTTAACGCACGTTAGTGTCAAAACGTGCGTTAAGGCTTCGTACGCAAACTTAATTAATTAATTAAATTATTCTGCATCGGGGCCCGATAATATGTACAACATGTCAACGTCAAATGCCTGAGGCGCCGTCTAGGTTAACCAATCATAAACCAACCTTAATATATCGCTGTTAGATATCGCTATTAAAATGTCGAAGAACAAGTTTTTTTGTTTTTGTTTGTGTGTCGATACTTACTAAGTTTTCTTGGGAATTAAATCTTTAAACTATAGGTAACTAGCCCTACACGGAGAGAAAAATCTTAGAAAAATTACTGTGCTGTCTCATAATCTGAGTGCAATTGAGTGGTAATGGAAAAATTGCCATGCTAGCACGGTAAAAATTCTTATGCTGTACAGTAAAATTTATTGGACAAGTAGTGAATTTTTCCCAATCTCACTAAGAAAATTTCCTGTAGATGTCACTTGCACTCACTCTACAGTGACGAGCACAGTAATTTTTCTAAGAATTTTCTCTCCGTGTAGTTATTATATAATATGCGTATTATAATCTTTGATCACACCCTCATCACAGCCGTCCACAGACCAGGTTCACTGTAAATATTTTTAAGTAAGTATACTTAGGATAATCAGCATATAATGTTCCCAGTGTAGGGACACAGGCCTCCTCTCGGTGAGAGGGAATGAGCCGTAATCCACCACGCGTTCTAGGACATGCTTTCCTCACGATGTTTTTCTTCACCGTTTTCCGACTCCATCTTCCATTACCGACACAGCTTCAGAACGTCCAATATTAATCAACACACCTCACCATTCGCCTTCCAATAACTGACTACGCTATAAAAGGCTCAAAGTACTCCCGAAGCCTTTCACATTTCCAATCTCGTCATATAATTCTAGTGTGTGTTGCAAAAACTCTAATCTGTGGGAGTGACATGTCCGCCATGACGTCACAGCTCCCAACGTCTGTGACCGCAATATCCTGTCCGATGCAGCTCTGGTATACAAATTAAACCGACGTTAGGGAATCATGTATGGTGACGTCATTTGTATGTGTGTGTGTGCGGTGGTGTCGTAGCGGTTTTTAGTTTGACGGTAGTGTTTAGGTTGGTTTGGTGAATAAAGTTTCTAATCAGCATAAAAACTGTTGGATTTTTAATTAACTAATTAGTTCATGGTACGTGGGAAAAGAATTCCTGGAAGGACTTGGGGGAAGGCCTTGCCCAGGAAGCGGGACAATATAACGTCAAAAAAAAACAAAAAAAAAGTAGATCGATGATATTTGTTTGGATTACAGATTTGTTTTTTAACTTTATATCTGAAAATATTCTGAAATAAAATAGGTAAAAAAAAAGTTTCTTATAAAATTAAAACTAGTAGGTAGGTAACTCTAAACTTAAAAAACACAATTATAAAACTTTGTTAATTCATTAATTTGTTCAACCGTAAAGTCTAAAAACGTGTTTTTTTAAACTTACCTATAATTTTTCAAATTAATCTTTGTAGATTTACTTAGTTTCCATCTCGCTAGTTATCAAAAGGCAGAGTTGAAACACGAAAGGAAACTCTTTACATTCAAAAGAGGCTTACGGTGTCTACACATCTACGAACGCGCTGCAAACGTATACCGATCGCACATTTAAATTCCGTAAAATGAAGCACATCTCACGCTATTTACGCCTTTCAAGAAGCATTCTGCATTCAGCGAGCGTCTGTGTGTACACAACTTAACCGTCTATTCAGATGGAAGTAATCGGTAACTGCCTCATTTTGCATGTTAACACTCAAACGCATGGTCGTGTGTATAATGATAACGTTGAAACTGCGATACCGCGTTGAGTTTTAACATAACAAGGCGTCCGCGTTACCGCAACCGCTTGTATAAACCCTCTTAGCAAAGCACAAAGAACCGAGACTTCAAAGACACGGCTTCTAATTAAACTTACTCGTAAGAATTTTCTTTATACTTGATGTCTTTGTTTCTTTTTAAAATATTTTCTCATAATTTACATGCCACTTCTAAGTGTTATAGAAGTTTTGTAGCGTTATATCGCGACCTTATTTCAAGGAAAAAATACTTAGCTTTACTGTTCAAGTTTCTTGTTATAAATGTGTGCTGTTAGCTTTTTTTTTTCTAGAAACTGGAAAAAGTGTCTCAGTCGGCGTGTCACCTTTTAGTTTTTTCTATTGTAGAATAAAATAGGTATGCAATATGTAGTTGATTTTTTTTTATTTACAGAATAAATTGTGGAACTTTATAAATATACATTTTATTTGATATATAAATGGCAAATGCGTACTTATTTTTAAATTTCGTGGACCATTAGGTGTTATATTTTAATATTCACTTACCTACCCATCAGCGCTCTTTTCAGAAACCGACCAAGCTAACATGATGCTTCTTCTCGACAGTTATTTTACTCATAGTTAATTTCATACAATTCCTAGAATTATTTCAAGTATTTACTTAAGAAATATTACGTTAAGAATAAGTCATAACCTCAGGAATGCGCGAGTATAACCTAATTTCCCTGGAGCGAATATGTCGAGGCATCACTTTGCGTTCCTCTGTCTAATTGATCGTATTTCAGGCGACACCCTCGAGGGCTCTGCGTCACTAACTCTAATTATTATGTGTTTTACCCCGAACCCCGTGAACTGAAGGCAAATAACTTTGACAGCTCTGTTTTATGTTAGGATGGAGTTACACTGTGGTGCCAAATAGAAGAAATGTTTTTTAACCTCTAGAGCCCCAGCGGCACAAAAACGTGCCAGTAAACACCGACCGATTAAAACTGTATTGTAGTAAAGATAAGTCTTAAAATCGTCCGCTATATATATCTTAAAGAACCGGCTCGCGGTGCTTGACCGGCTAAAACATAAAAAAGCATAAACATCGTATAATGTTCCCACTGCTGTGACACAGGCCTCCTCTCGGTGAGAAGAAGTGGGTCGTAATCCACCACGCGGACTCAACTCAGGTTGGATATAAACATAGTTCAGTTTTTATCTTTAGCAGTAATAATATCAGCCTATTATTCTCCTATTATAGGGCAAATGCTTCTTCTCATACAGAAAACACTTCCCATGCACTCTCGCTCCATACCATGGTTCGGACCTGGCCGGACGCGAGAGATCGCCGCTGCCGAACGCGGCCGTGAGCACGCGGCCTCCACCGTATAAGAACGGAAGCCTTACCTCACAAAGTTTTCTCTGAAGTAAAACAGAAAGCTTGTTATTTCCCAAAATAAATTCCACAAAGAAAAGTCAAATAAAATTTCTTCGCCATTACTTTTTGTTGCGAAGACGACATTCTGTTATTTTGTTACATACTCATTGTGCCTATAATTTTGTGTAGAGCAGTAAATCCATTAAAAGTGGAACAAAATAACATCGTAAAAGTTCCTAAAGAAAGGTAATAAGACAGCTCGCGTCTCAGAACACCCAAGAACCATTACAGAAGTTTTTCGCATTCGTCCTTCCTTCATTTTATATTCTTAATGGACTCACCTGTGGGTTTACGTAATATTAAAGACATTACAAGCGCCTGCTTCCTTTTATTTTAACTTCACTAACGTATAATATAAGGCGTGAAAGGATTTGAGTTTATATTTAGTTGGCCTGCAAGTGTTTTAGATGCTGCAGTAGTAGCTTTGAAAATAATATGTACCTTAGTGAAATGGGAAAGAAAGTTTAATAAAGCTTTCTTAGGATTGTGAGTACTTCTTTCAGACTTTAAGCTTAACATTTAAAAAAAAAGATGAAAACTAAAACCTAACTACAACAAAAACGCCAACTAAAAAGGCAAGACGCCGCAGACAGACAAATTAAAAACCTGCCAAGTGCGTGTCGAACCACGCGCAATGAAGGGTTCCGTAGTTGGAATGAATTTATCCCAAGAACAAATTTAACGTTGTATTGGGTGTACCGGAAAGTTCTGTCGGTTTTTGTAAATAAAACTCGTGGTTAGTTCTTAAAGCTATTATTTATATTTTAATCAATTACATATTGTCCCTGATTTTCTACTACACGTTCAGATACACACTCGAGTCCAAAAACATTACACAAATTTCTACAGGCTGTAGCAGCGTTATTTCCTTTCTGAAACTCATAAAGTATACAATGCCTCAAATGAACTTTATCGTTGGCACTCATTTTGACACTGCGGCTACTCAGAACGAATGACAAATTATTGCGCAATACGTGTATTTATAGTCCGTAACCCAGAAATTATGACGCAATATTATTCAATACTTTTAACGTATTGGTATAGAGAAAAATCGAAAAATTTCTATGTACTACCAAAACCGACAGAACTTTCCGATACACCCAATAGTTGAAAATCATGTTCTCCTATACATTGCAACTGCAAATGTAAGTTGGTCGACTATTACTCGTAAACTCTTAAACCCTATTTAGCTGTGATAGATTTCCTTTTAACTTCGTTAAATATACTACTACCGTGATTTTTTCCAAAAACCAACCATTTAGCTGGCGGGGGAGGCGGGGCACACTTGGCTAACAAAAAAAGCACTTTAAAGCTTAATATTTCCAAAACTGACCCCTGAATCGAAAAATTGTTTTCACAAACCCGTAATATTTTTGAAAGACCTATCCAACGATGGTGTGGGTTACACCATGGGGTAGACGAGAAAAAAAAAACATCCCCACTTTACGTGAACAGGAGGTACCCTAAAAAATGTTTTTTTTTTTTAATTTTAGTTTACCACTTAGTCGATATGATTAATAAAATAAGCTGGGGACGGGGATTCCGTAGTCAACAATAAGGTTTTCTTGTTGACTACGGAACCCTAAAAATCAGGTAATTTAATTAAGACAAATTTAAACCCCACGGAATAACATGACGCTTCCAATGATACCTCGTTTGTCAAAACACGACGAATAGTTTGGGACTTATGGGGAAAGACGTGAACATGCCCCCTCTCCTTTGGCTTTGTCGGGTAAAAAATGAGCAGTTTTGCGGCTCTACATTTCTGTCTTTACTAAATTGCAACGGAATCTTAACTATCTCAAAACCATTAGGTACCGCGGAAATCATTATGTACAACAAAGTAATAAAACAAAAGCTAACGACCGCCTCAAAAACTATGTCCTGACATCAAAAAACATCCAGCCCATCACGAAAGGCGACCTAAAATCTTTCAAGAAAGCAATAACAAGATATCTTAGGCAACTTATCGTTTATTCTTTAGCTAAAACCATCCTGCGGGCTGGCTGTGGGAATTTTCATGAGCACTTAGATGTAACGAGTCCCGTAAATAAGACTCCAGTTTGGTAATAAGAGTATGTTTGCAGAAGTAACGCGGTTTTAGTTGAGTACCTATTTTATTGTTCGCGGTCGTAGGATTTTTAAAGGGTGTTCTAATTTATGCGAGCCTGGTACTTTTTGGCGAGGTAACATGGTAATTTAATTTGTTGAGGCGAATGCGTGTGAGGATAACCTAATCAACATTTTTTTTTTTTTGCTAACTTATAATGTAATACATATTCAAGAGTTATATTTTTCTTCTTCACGACCTTAGAAGACCCATATATAAATACATAAGCTGTGCATTCATATTTAAACTGAGTGCATTTATTTTATCTAAGTGCAGACTCTCCACTGCCAGAAACTTCATCCTAAAACATCATCATGATATACGAGTAACCGTACAAACAACAGCACTTCAACGGACGCTGTAAATACTGATGTTGTTTATATTAGAAACTATGGAACACCAACCTTGAAACTCAACACGTTACCAAGACTTTGCACGTTGTTGACTGCAGGAACTTGCTCCAAAATAGCCCAAAGATAAAGTGAAAACTGTACATCGGCTTTATCTATTGTGTGTAAGAGGCCGTTTACGAGACAAAGTTCCGAGTTTAGATTAAGCGTAACAGAGTCGTAACGAGTAACAACAGACGCAATTATACAACTAACTCACTCAAGTCTCCTTCGGAATAAGACTGTGGAGTATGAATGAGACAACGCCTACAGAAACTTCTTATGCCGTTATAAACATTCATATGCTCTTACTGGGAATTTTCGAGAGAACGTCGCGCAAATCTTAAAGAGATATTCCTATGTATTTATTTATTCGTTTATTTCAGGCAACTAAGGCCCATATAAAAAAACAATGCATACTACTACAAATATAAGAATACTTATAAACTAATACATACAAAAATGATTACAAATACAATACTATAATAATATAACTTACAAACACATAACAAACTTATACAACATAACAAACTTATACTACAGCACACTAATTATTAGTGTGCTGTAGTATAAGTTTGTTATGTCGTATGTATTTATAGTATTTTTAAGTTATATTATTATAGTATTGTATTTGTAATAATTTTTGTATGTATTCGTTACACCAGTCAGCGAAACACGGCGCCGACAATTATTGTCGGCGCCGTGTTTCGCTGACTGGTGTCATGTTGCCGGCCACGAAACCGGCGATACACAACACCCTTCGGCCAGAACTCTTCCTTGAGGAACTTCTCGAGATACCTAATCATTTTGTTTAGTGAATAGAATTTTCATAACACATCCAGGTACCTTACAGGTCAACAAGACAGAAAGTCGGTTGGAGAAAATCACACCACCATCAAAAAAAAGACAAAAAAAAAACCGAAAAAGACTACGGCGAATTGAGAACCTCCTCATTTTTTTTGTATGTTGGAACAAAAGTGACGTACCAAACGACTTTGAACTACAACTGCGGTACGACTGTCTTGAATTACCCGGCACTATATATTATCTACCTTGGCTTACCCGGCACTTAACTGCCTTACAATTATCATTATGGTACACGCTCATACCGAAAATTGTAGCAATCACTTGTGAAAAAATGCTAGCCTGATAAAATCTATACTTAGAAGTACTCTCTCTTAAAAACTCCTCAATTAAACAGGATCGTTAAATAAAAAGAACAAAAACAATACTTAATTAAGTTCCGAATTGAAGAAACTTTTCAAGTGGAATTCAATGACACTTGTTTCTTAAATACAGTTTAAAACTCAGTTTCATTGGACTCTAGTTTCTTGTTGTATGTAAATTTTGCTACGTATTTTTGAGGGGAGGACATCTGACGTCTGACGATAGCGATTCCTTTATAACAAAAAGTTACAGTAAGAAAAATGTATTAGAATTAAGTAACTGTTGCTTGGATTATTTGTGAGCTGTTGTTTTATGGATATGATTAAAGTTAAGTGACGTTTAAACGTCAAAATGTATGCCTAAACAGTCGATAATTACTACTTAACTTTAAACAAAGTTTATGAATAAAGGGATATTGACATACAACATTATTTTTAGTATTTTGCAAACTTAAATATAGTTTGTTCAGAATAAGTAGGTAACTCGATTCAGTTACTTATTACACCATGTTATGTTTTGTCCCAAAAATATTTAAAAAAGGTTACAAGTTGAACACCGAGCGAGACTAAGTACATATCCGCAATCATATGCGCACAACACAGGTCACGGCCGGTCATAGCGGCACTAGGTGCAGGCCCACAGGCGCGGGGGCGCCGCGTGGTGTGAGCATACTTTTGTACGGACATCCAGGTAACATAACAAGCTTATAACTTTGTGATTTTTCATGATACAGTTTTGAAATTTTGTACATAGTTTATTTACATAAAAATACTAGACACGTGTTTCGGGTTTTGCATATACTAAAACTAATATTGCATATATCATACATTTTCAATGATTTCCAAATTGTTAATTGAATAAGTAAGTTACCACTAAGTAGTTCAAAATTGGCCGCCCATAATTTTGTTGTCCTGAATTTTATTAATATTATGTACCCTCAAAACTGTAGCACATAGTATTTAAGAATATAATGCAATGAAGAAAATATTAACCCACTCCCCTTCAGATTCTCAAAGTACATTACCCAAAAACTCTCTAAACAACCTAAATGGGCTATTTCTATTTTTTCCCCAAAAAATATGGCGTCGTATTTGAAGATATTAAACTTGTTCACATAATATATGCGTCCCCCTGCGCCTATTTCCTTTGGGAGGAGGCTATTTGTATTCACAAGGGAAGAACAGTGAATGCATTCGCCCGCTGCAAGCCAGAGATTCGTGACGAATTTTTCATACGAAATTTCATATACGAAAATATTTATACTATTTTTGTTTTGAGCTGGAATACGTCGCGTAAATACTTGTATGAATGTTACATTTCTGCAACTTTGTGTTATCTAATATGAATGTGTGTTGAAAGGGGAAAAGGCGTGTTCGCTAATATGGACATATCAGAATGGTTGAAAAATGTGTCTGGAAATACATTCTGTTCTTCGTAGCGCTACCTTTTTAGCATGATCGCCATACCACTGCCGATTGTAGTATATAGGGATGTTCATTATACCGAATTATTCACGGTATAAACCACAACTTGTTTATAGTGATTATGATTACTTTAAGAGGAGCGACAAGGTAGCCCGAGAAATTCAAATTTTCTTTCGTTTTTTGCAATTAGATTGATATTTCATGAAATAGTACAATAATTCAATAGGGTTATATGAATTTAGAGGGTTGTATTGATGATTTTAAATATTATAATTCTGTGAATACAACATGGGGGGCTTGTGGCTAAGTAATAACAGGGGGGTCGATCGATCAGGTTAAGCTACACTTGCCGCGCTTGGTCCGTGGATGGGTGACCATCTTCACATACCAAGACCCCTCCGTGCCTCAGACAGCAAGTTATGCCGTTGGTCCCGGTTGTCATTCGTGGATCTTTGACAGTCGTTACGGGTAGTCAGAAGCGCGAAAGTCTGACAACCAGTCTTACCAAGTGGTATCGTATTACCCAGTAACTGGGTTGTGGAGGTCAGACAGGCAGTCGCTCCATGTAAAATACTGGTATTCAGCTGCATCCGGTTAGACTGGAAGCCGACCCCAACATAGTTGGGAAAAGGCTAGGCAGGTGATGATGATGAATACAACATATTAGTTACGGTCGTGAATCATATCTTGTTCAACATACAGACTGAGACTGATCCGCAAATTACAAAAAACGTAAGAAAATTTGAATTTTGCGAGTACTTACGCGCTTCCCCTTAAGCAAAAAACATGTGCCTAAAGTGTAAACCCATTCTGGATTTACTCAGACGTGATCATCTCACTCCGGTAAAACATAACAATAATTTATCATCATAAATCATGCCGAACAGGGGCCACCCCTATTGACCACTACAGTAAACGATCCTAGGGGATATAACTGTAACAACGATGTTTGGCATGTGGATTGATGATCTTGGTGAGACGTTATCAGTAAGCCTTATACCATAAGGCCTTTTTTTTTTAATTTCTGAAATCGGGACTTCCGAAAAAATATGAATATACAACGTGTAACGTTAAATGCGCAAAACCCGAAAATAGTTTTATCAGAATAACGAGCAGAATTAATTGAACCACTTTTTAACATAGGTCACATTTTTCAAAAAATCTTCATTAAAAACGTTGCCGTGTCTATTTATTAATAGGTCAAGCAACCCAATGTCAGCGCAGCGCAGCGGCCCGGTGACGACTCCTCCCTCGATAAAGCGTCGTCGCAGACGCAAGAAACGATCAGAATGGCCAGTAAAAGTAAAACAGCACATAAAACCTTTACAATTTTTTTAATGACTTATTTTCTCTCTGAAATAGGTCAATTGAATTAAAAATCAGTTGGGGTGTCTGAGGTTTTGCGCATTTAACGTTACACGTTGTATATGAAGACACAATTCTCAAAAGTGCAAACAGGTTCAGGTCAGGGTGACCTGATACCAATATTAGTAAACCATACAAATATTAGCTCCAATTACTCGGCCACTGCGCCAATAGAAGCGTCAACACCTTTCATCGATGTTAGACTAGAGAAGCGAATATCTCGTACTTCCTTTCAACTAAAAGATTTGTAGCCATTTTTCTAGAAAAACCTAACTATGATATAATGTTGACCCAGTAAGAATTCTTAGTTCTAAGGCACGTAGGACTTGCGTACTGCTTACACTTTTGGCAATCTAAGAGTTCAACTTTGTAACAGCCAAGCACTCTACCAGATGACCCTCACACATTATACAAATGTACAAGAATGTAAATAGTATCAGGACTCAGAACTCAACCATTTTTTCTGTGCACCCCAAACCGCAAATAATACTTAGCGCAGTCCATTGCGTTCGACTTACCGTGGAGCAGAAACTTATTCTGGTTGCTCCAAGCTATCTCTATGCAAGATCGCAGTTATTTTAACCCTTAAATGCATCATTTTTGCTTTTTAAGCAAATTAAATTTATTTGGACGTAACATTAGCTCTATAGAAAGAAAAAAAAAATTAAAAAAATATGTTCATAAAAATACTTTTTATTTTTTATTTTTTAAATGGCCTGGTGGAAATTTACATCTTTTTGTAATCAGAACAAATCTACTGGCAACAAAATGAGTTGAATATCTCTAACAATTGGGGAATCCCCGTGCTCTGTGGAAACGAAAATATGGCATTGGATTGGCTGATGCAAATTTACATCACGATGCATTTAAGGGTTAACTTGGGATGTAAATTATTTTACACGGTCGATATTTGTGGTTTGGATGGTCTGGTGTTTTGGAAATTTGGTGGCTGCAAGATATTTTTGTTAGCGTCTTCAGGACGATGCATGGTATGTTTACAAGGCACGTTTTTCTACGCCGTTCTCACATGAATAAGTTCAACATGAATGATATAACCAATATTTTGTAACAATTTTATGATTCAAATTAAAAGAGTGTCCGTGGAGTTTCTTGCCCGTTCTTCTCCATACCTCAACTACGCTTTGGAATGGGCAACTACTAGCTTCAACTTTCTGACCGACCGACCCCTTGACAATTCTAAAGTGTCTGTGATTGGTTTATTTGTAATAAATTATTTGAGTTTTAAGGGTTTAGGGTACAAAAATTTCCATGCATTCTAGTAAAGATCAAGGAGTGTACTTCCATTTTAACTTCATTAATAACTCTTTGAAACATAAAAAAATAACGAGTAAATAAGTAACTACATATCAGACTTACATTTGATATCTACTACTGCTGGTCTTTCTCGTTTACTTACTCAAGTCAGTTCTGCATTACAAATATTATTTTCTCAAATTCTTTCCTCAGACATTCTACCAACAGGTCCGAATGAGCGGAGTGCTCACTCCCTCGTTTGTACGTTCCTCTTTTTCAAATGTACCCAAGCTTTCACCTCTTCATTGCTTATAGCGTTCGTATGGTGTCGGCGTTTTATTACCTTATGCGTATGGAGTTCGGCAATAACTAAGGAAATAATAATAAAGTGCTTGGTTTGTTTACCCAATTTCGTTATAAACTGGATCAGATTCGAATCATGAATCTAATATAATTTTATGAGGAGGATGAAATTGTAGTAATCTTTGCCTTTTGCCTTAGTATTTCTAAGTACTTCCGGGCCGAATTTTACTTTATTTTGATCAAACATGAAAAAGTAAACACTACAATGTTGCGTGGCGACTGCTAATTAAGAAAACGTATACGTTAGCAAGTATTTCAGTTAATGTTTTCTTGCTAAAATAAACTCAAAATACGTCCAAATTTTCTCTTTCCTTTCAACATCACTTTAAAGCCGAACTCGGTCGTTAACAAAAAACACATCAAGCTTCAGAACATACTATCACACAAGTATGAAAGCAGACAAAGTGGCGCTTTACAAAGCCATATTTTTTTTCCAAAAATTCCTATTTACTACCGGGTACTATAAATATATTCCATTATCACTCACCAGTAACATAATCCTATACAACGTGTAACGTTAAATGCGCAAAACCTCACACACCCCAACTGATATTTAATTCAATTGACCTATTTCAAAGAGAAAATAAGTCATTAAAAAAAATATAAAGGTGTTATGTGCTGTTTTAGTTTTACTGGCCATTCTGATCGTTTCTTGCGTCTGCGACAACGCTTTATCGAGGGAGGAGTCGTCACCGGGCCGCTGCGCCGCGCTGACATTGGGTTGCTTGACCTATTAATAAATAGACACGGCAACGTTTTTAATGAAGATTTTTTGAAAAATGTGACCTATATTAAAAAGTGGTTCAATTAATTCGGCTCGTTATTCTGATCAAACTATTTTCAGGTTTTGCGCATTTAACGTTACACGTTGTACATGGTCTCGTTAGTTTCAGAATACGTTCCCCGTACTAATGAGTTTTGCCCTTTCAATCAGCGCCCCTCATGTAAAAAAGATCAACCCTTGTAAACGCACTTCACTGATTAATTACTGACTTGCTTTATCCAGCCGGATGTAAAGTATTGGAGGTACTGACCCTTACTCGTGGGTTTTATTAGGTGAGTGTAATAAAATGCTTGTGGAAGTAAAAAAATATGCAGTCCGAAATTTATTTTTGGTTGAAGAAATTGGACAGCAATACAATAGCAGATATGAAATCTGTTTATGCCTAAAACACTATTGGTTTCTGTTAAGTACATGCCAAGAATTAATATTATATTATAGGCAAAACGAGTATAGTTTTCGAAATATTAATTAGCTCACATTATTGTAAAATGTCATGTGTGGGAAATTGACCCACACTCTTTCAAAACGAAGCTAACGCAAAGGCATGAAATAACCGTATCATTTGATAAAAACGTAAGTAATTTGTCTAGTATTATATAACCTAAACATATACTAACATTCCCAAACACAAATATTGATATCACCAGCAAACATTATCAAAAGAAAATCAAAGAAAAACAATTCACTCCGGCGCCATTGAGCAAACTTTGGTGCGTTCCGTAATCTCCTACTTATTGGGGTTAAAGCGATGAAGTCATCAATTTGAATGAAATCTACTCCGGCCCGCCCTCTTCCCTTCGGCTAATCAAAGAGTGCAGAGGTTAAGGAAGAGGTTAATATCAGTAGTACTTTTCTTTTTTTTTTTTCAGTATCCCTTTGACAAACAGGGTTTGGCTTCTTTGATTACTGGCTGGAGTTGAGAAATTTTATTTTGAAATTGGAAGGTTAACGTACATTTTAGCGCTGTATAGTGTGTTAGTGTGATTGTGTAAACATTACCTATTTTCCAAAGGGACTTGTTTGTTCGTTCACGCTCGCCATTCTCGCCTGCCATCTCATTTGGCATTCTGTTATTATACTAGCCAGGTCTATGACGTGCAGCAGCCTCATAGGTGAGTGGCATTACGGTCACCAACCCACTTATGTGGCGGTACTGGTTACCAACCCCATTTTCGAACATGCTTTATACATCTAGTATCGAACTACAAAGGGGTGTGTGGAAACATGATTGAATAACAAAAGTTTAAACTTCGACAACCAAACAACACATGTTTACTAAGAATTTGATCCTTTAACAGAGTCAAATTCAAAGTTAAAAGTTCGTCACAGCATAAATAAATTGTTCTGCCCGCCCACACATACTCGTATTAAGGGCGTTCACACCTTACGTTGTCAAACTTGTTCCAAACACTCATTGATATACTGTATTTATTTCCACACTATAAGCGACGTTGTCTATCCACTTCGCACTTGTGATTTCCCCCGGGTAGCCTTGTTTAATAATTCAAGTCGTCCCATGTTCGGACCTTACCTTAGTTACAACGATGCCGAATAATTAATTTACAAGTGCCAGAACAACTTCGGGCTTGACCCACTTGGACTGTAACGTGCTGCGGTTCGATTGTTTGCTTAAATTGTTATTTTATTCTTCTTAGTTCATAAGCGATAACACCATTTTCACCAGCTATACTACAATATAGGTACCTACTGCTGGTCAACAGTGGGTATTGCCTGTGCTGATGATGTGTTCTAAAACCAATATCATATGAAATCACTTCTTATAGACGATGATCAATACAACGTGTAACGGAAAGGGGGTATCAACCCTGAAGGAGGTGAATGTGCTCATGAAACTCAACAACTTTCCCCAAAGAACATAGGTCGAAATATGAAAAAAAAATTTGGCCCTCCCATAGTAAATCAATCAGCTGGTAGTCAGTTTTGTAAGGGAGGGCCAAATTTTTTTTTCATATTTCGACCTATGTTCTTTGGGGAAAGTTGTTGAGTTTCATGAGCACATTCACCTCCTTCAGGGTTGATACCCCCCTTCCGTTACACGCTGTATATTACGCATACAATGTCTACGAGTAAGTGCAAAGGCAGTGATCAGTACACACGCGTCTTAAAGCTTTCGACCAGACGCTTTACTGAAATCAGCTTTACAACCAACCAACCAACAGATTTGTCGCAGCTCAACATACCTAAGAACAAACAAAAAACAATACTGAAAGAAGAAAAATACATTTTCAATAACAATATGGGGGTACATAAGTGCCGATATTGGCACTTGTGGACCCCCATATTATTATAATTCAAATAAATTTAACAAGGTCCCTTTCGCAGCGTGTTTCATACATCAATAACCCAAAGCATTACATACAAATGTAGCGAATATGTCATGAGATAGGGTTACCATCCATAAGAAATGCGTTGGGACAGGTGTGCCTCCGAACGGACCTTTTAGATTGTACTCGGAATAAGAATTGATCGAATTTGTGTCACATCAATGTGAAGTAGAAATAAAGAATGGAAATATTTTTACCTGTATTGTGTGGCGAGATTTGCAAAAATAATAACTTTGTATGGTTTTCAGCGCATATACTAGAGTATTAAGTATGTTACAGACTAAAGTCTCTCATCGCACGAGCGTAGTAGTACCCTAATTGCGTTACAAACTTTCTATCCCAATCTAAATAATTTTGAAGGATATTGCTAATCTATTGCTCGATATGTTCGAAAAAAATTCTGCTCAACAACGTAAATAACCTAATGAATGTTATTGAACTGTCAAAATGAAAGCCATTGCTACTGATATTGTATTACGCAATTACCCCGTAGGATTTACTTGAAGGGGAAGCTCATACCAACTTTATGCAATGAAAAATCCTTTATCAAACGAAGTGATATATAGTGACCTAGAGGCATATGTCACTGCAAATTCACAATCTATTGTAGCGACGTAAGAGAACCCTACGAGTATGTAAGACATTGGACAGAAATAAATTGGTAAAAAAATAATACTCAGTACATTTATTTTTTTTAAGTCATCCAACTATGGGTATCCAATAACAGCTTATTTGTATAAACGAGAAAATTCCTACCAATTTATTGCCCCAGGCATTAAGTCCATCTTTGTACAGTATTTTTTAACTTGTGTAAACAGTTTTTAATACAAATAATAATCGGACAAGTTTACTGAATTGAAAGTTATTTAATGGTGTTTTATAGCCCTATACGACAGTCGGAATATTTACACGACCAGTAAATTTAAAAACTGCAACTTTAAATCTCACAAAAATAGGAACCCATGGCCATTCTCCAACTACATGGGGGTACACGTGTCATCGCCGAATGAGACCTCAGGTGCAATATTGCACACTCGTTGCCTGCGTTCCATGGCGACAAAGAAATACGCGCCACCTTTAAATTTAGACCCGCTCCAAAATGTCACCTTTATTGCATCTTCTACGAATATGAATTTTATTTATAGTAAGAGGCAGCTTTTTGCGATTTTTCGGTTATTTATAGCTTCCGATGGGTGCAGGTATCGGTTTCACTATTTTACCCTAGATTGTGCATAAATCTTTCAAAAACACCGGAAAAATACTCTGAAAACGTTGAAACAATACCAGCAATATCATTTTTTTAGGACAAATTATTAGGTAAGTCATCATTTCCAACCGTATGTTTCCGCAAAAAAAAAACCTATTAGAATGGCAAATATTATTGGAACTTATTATTAATAAATAGTAAACTAAATTACATTTACATAATTTAAAAAGCTAACAGTCTTAAAATATTATGTCTGGACTTTAAAAGGGACTGTCTTGACTTCGTTCCGCCATTGCTTCTCACGGGTAGTCAGATAGGAAACTTCGAATCTATTTAACTAATTTTTTTATAATATGACGAGTAAAAGTGATTTCGATATCGTATTTACAGAAAAATCAATTTCTTTTCATTTCAATTGTAAGCAAGATTAATTAATTAATCAATCAATCTTATCGTACTATAACAATAAGATTATAAATGTCAAATTTTGTGAAGATGTTTGGATATTTGTTACTCAACCACGTGTCAAGGCACATAGATAGACCATTTCCTGGATTAACACATAGGATACTTTTTATCCCGGTAATGTGTTCCCTTGGGATAAGTTGAAGGTTACTTTTTACGCGGGCGAAGCCGCGGGCAGAAGCTGGTCATATCTAAATCTGTAAGTGCCTGCTCCTTACAAGTTTATGTAAAGTTCATTCACCCCATCCATCCCAGTATATTTTACCCTGAGACCTGATGTTGACCTTGATGATGATGATTGATGATGACCTTGTACTGATGGGTTTTAAACAATAGCAGTATATAATATAATATATATAATATAATACGCTTACAATAGATTAGTAAAGTTCTACATAACTTTCGACATCTCACTTCATACATTCATAAGTTATCCTCCAACCAATTGGTTATGCCGTTCGTACCTTATGACAACGCGCTTGCACCCTTTGCACACAGCATGGTTTCTTTACGGTACGGCGCATAATCCGCGCCGTAGAAAAAACGTGTCCGTCAAAAAGCTTCCATAGTGATCCATACAACACTACGACCGTGTCTACAGACGTCGAATAAGGGCTCCCGTAGATAAGCGCGACGTAACGGTGCGACACGATTCTGGTAGAACAAATTCCACGAAGTTTTCATAGAAATTGTTCTACTAGTGTCGCGTCGCGCTTGTCTGCGGGAGCCTTAAACCGTAGTTTAACACGGCAAGAAAAACTTGTATGTATAAAGGGCCTTATTGGTGTAACGTGAACTGTCAAAAGTTCCACAGAGTTCAACGGTCCGTGTATCAATAGAAATCTTTCGGGACTCCGGTCGCTCACAGACCATTGATTTTCACGATAAATGTCGAACTGCGAATAGTTTTTGTAACAACAGATGTTATTCTCTAATCCACACGATTTAGATTAGTTATTTCTTTGTTTCAGTCCATGTTAAATTATTCGTGAAATTAAATAAAGCTAGTGGCAAAGCAAATACCTATGTATATTTTATTTATTTTGTGCATCAGACTTGAAAACTGTTTTCAGTGAATACTGGGGTTAGGCTCCCTACTTTGTCGATTGGTATCGTCACTTCTGCACGTGTGGCGCATCCTAGACAGTCAGCTACGCTACCACCATACTAACTTTCCGATACAGGGTCAAAATAAATTAGCTAGCGAAACTCCACCGACTTGATGGGTATCGATATCTAAAAATGATAAAACAAAAAAAAAAGATTATCTGACCTGTAATATCAGTTAAATAAAAAAAGTGTTTGGTTTATGAAACTTTGAAGGCGTGAACGTGTTAAACACGACAAAGTAAAAAAAACGCAGTTGTTAACCCAAAAAAAAAAACATATTTTTATTTATACCGATACCCGGCTCGAAATATCGCTAGCCAATTTGATTGAATATTGTATTTCTACCACCGCATAGACCATTCTCCAATACTTTGAGCATCTACGAGGCATGAATTTGCTTGTTTTCATGAAAATCAGTACAAAGGTACCTAATCTTTTCGGGGAGTTCAAAGACCCCTAATAGGCCATTAACCGGCTCGTACAAAAAACATGCCATAAATTAGCAGACCACAGCCATATGTCTTAGTTTCCCTAGTAAATTTCATTGCGAGCGATACCCCGTATTTAGTGCAAACCCATCGGCCCTATACGACTCCCATTATGGGATTGGTGAACCCATAATAGTAGGGATTTATTTGTCGCATTGTATCCGCGATGGAGAGAGGGTGTATCAGTTCTGAAGATATACATAGTTGCCTGGATCATGTTAATATATAGGAATAGAAACGTTAGGTTAGTCTGTGTTTTTCATGGAGGGGGACAAACTATACGTACTTATACAAATTAAGTTTCAAACATAAGTACTTAATCTATTGCTTGTGTGTTTTTTGGCCTGTTGGTCTAGTGGTCAGTGGCCCTGACTACTATACGCAAGGTCGTGGGTTCGATTCCCACCCAGGACAAATGTTTGTGTGATGAGCACGATCATTTGTTCTTTGTCTGGGTTTAATTTATCTATAATATGTATGTATTTAGAAATATATATGTATGTTTATCAGTTGTCTAGTACCCATAGCACAAGCTCTGCTTAGTTTGGGACTAGATGGCGTTGTGTGAAAGTTGTGGAATATTATTATTATTATTTTTATTTATTTTTTTGCAATCAAATTACCTATCATATTGTGTACAATATGATCCTACAGTACCATGTCGTCCTGTAGGACGACATGGTACTTCGACGTACAAACTGTAACCATGAATTCAGCATACGATTCTAGAGCCCCCAAAGAAGAAATTTTTCGTTGGTTGTTAAAAAAATCTGTTCGGTCATAGAAAAGTGCAATAAATACGCGGTCAAAGTGTGTGAAATAGCATTTTTTTTTTAAATAACTGACGTAATTTTTTTCAGAATCATGGATTGAACCTGTTACCATAGTGATAACAGCCGGTCGATTCTGTAAAAATCTCACCGTGAAATCATAAGTGAAGTGAGCTTGAAGTGAGCAGTGTCAATAGTGTTAATCCCTAATGACAGCTCACTTCCCGCTCACTTCGCCTAAGTTCTCATGGTGAGATTTTTACAGAATAGCACTGCAGGTTGCGCATCGACGTCCCTGCCCATATTGTGTTAAGCCGTGTACGCACGTACGAACACGAACATAGCGAACACAAACGTCAAATATGAACATTTGGTTCGTACGTATGGACGGCATATTCGAACACGAATGCGAACATAGTTCGAGTCGAGTTCGCGCACAACAATCGTGAACTCTATCTTAATAGCCATGACGGCGCCGTTGGAAGTGGTCGATTGTGAAGTAGCGGAGAAGAATTGAATTGATTGTGAAGTTTCGTAACATTTATTAAAGCTCTTCGAACACCGTCCATACAGAACATACTAAAAGGATCGCCGCAAACATGTTTGACGAACAGAGTATTCGATGTTCGTTAGTGGTACGCACGTGCGAACCAAGTTGTTGCGTATCATGCAACGCAACAAATTTGTTCATACGTGCGTACATGGCTTTATAGATCATTCACAATAACCTAATACTCGAAAAAAATTAAGGTAAAAACACAAAATCGTAATTCCAAAACTATCCCAATATGACTTCGAAAACGAACAAACTTTCGTGATATGACAAAAACGCAGAAAACCTACAAAAGCCTATAAATCCGGATCCCAAATAAAACAGGCAACAATGTATAGAGAAACTCAATTCGTTATATTTGATTTTATATAGGAATCAGTTGGTAGCCATTGAATAAATTTCCTGTAGGTATGTCACGGCCGTGTGGCGTTGTATAAATCTCGTAAATTATATTCATAGACTGACAAACCGAATTCTGATGCTATCAGGCCATACAATGTTACTTTACCTTCAACCTTGGATACTAGATTCGCGGCGATAGCTACCTTGATCTGATAAGCTAAATTATTCGTTGTCTCTTGAAAAAATATTTACTTCCCTTATAACAAAGGAAGTCCTTGTACTAGCATCTAAGTCCATAATTTAGACATGTCGTAGTCGGAAAATCTTTGTCATATTCATATTTCGAAGTACTCTTTGTTCTGCAAAGGTTTTTCAGTTTACTGTTTTCATGTAATGCGAAGCAGCTTGATTTAAGACCCTACAAAAGTTTATAAAATATTTTATTAATGCCGTCCGCAAAAATTGTTTCATATTATATTTCATAGACTGGTGTCATCAATCTATAGGTACATTTTCTCTCGATGGAGCGTTGAAAAAGATTATTGTAATTTTAAACTCCCAAACACCGTCTGCTAAAACGGAAATAATATCAGGACTCGCTTTTAAATTTCATTGGATCAAAACCACATTAAGCAGATTACCGAATTTAAACCATTTCGGATAAACGATCGCTGTGAATTATTTAGTGGAAGCGACATTAACGGATTCACTGTCTATTGACAATTTGTTGGTGTTTTGTTTGCTATGATACATTCAACAGAACCTACTTTCTGTTGAATGTATACAGTGTGTCCGGACATGGACTAGCGATATTCTAAATACTTAAATATAAGCTATTTTAAAGTACTATTACACTATAGGCTTGGGTCCAATACACTTCCCCGCTATGTGGCAGCCATTTTGTTTTTTTTGTTGAAATATGCTCTATGCGAGTACAAAAAAAATCATATATCTCAAAGTTTTAGTCATACTGAGATAAAAATAGGTTTATTCGGAAGGCAATAATATTGTCTACCGTCTGCATTACAAAGCAATGTGTTCACAATTCCATAACTTTTGAAAAAAAATGTGAAAGTCGAAAAAAAATCAAAAAATTATGCAATTCAACCAATAATGGTTAATTACTACAAAAACAACCCCGAGAACTTTTTTATTTTTTATACTAGATCGACAGTTTTTGAGCTACGCTACAATGCAACATAAAATTCACAACTGTATGTTTAATACTTTAAGAGTTATTGTTGTTTGAACATAGCGTATGCGCAAGCACAAAACGTCTTTGTTAACCGCCAGAGTGTCATTTATGGCATTCACTGTATTCCATCTGAGAGCAGGCGAGAAATACTGTTCGTTACTACCGTGAGTAAGCGAGATAGAACGTATTAGTCCACTACCTGAAACAAAATCAGTTTTAAGGACAAATTATTAGTTGGGTTAGTTTAGTTGTCCCTCGCCCTGCGTTGTGATCGCTATCGCTACTTTCACTTACCGTCCGTGCTGTTTACGTGCTGCGTTAGTGTTTTGTATTTAAAAGTGTGATAAAGTATGGCACAGCGTCAATATTCATCGCAACATATTGCTGACATACACTTTGTGTATGGCTTTTGCAATGGAAGTGCAAATTTGGCTGTACAAGAATATCGACGAAGGTACCCTAACAGGCCTACACCGAGTCGCCAAACTTTTATCGACGTGCATTCAAGATTAGCGGAAAGAGGTATTCAAAGAGCTGTTAATGAACGCAATCGCTTGGTATCGCCCGAAGATGAAGAAGAAGTGCTTAGACTAATAACCAATGATCCTAGACTAAGCGTTAGACGGATTTCAGTGCAACTTCGAATGTCTAAGTGGCATGTATGGAGAATTTTGAAAAGAGAAGGGTTACACCCTTATCATTTTCGACGGGTTCAAGAAGTGATCGAACCAGATTTTGCTGCGAGATCTGTGTTTTGTTCGTGGATAAATAGAAATTTGAGACAGAACCGTAATTTTTTACAAAGAATACTGTGGACTGATGAAGCCAAATTTACAAGAGCTGGGATTACAAACCACAGAAACGACCATCTCTGGTGCTCCGCAAATCCAAGGGCGGTGCGCCCAAGCTCATTTCAACATGAATTCTCAGTAAATGTGTGGGCCGGCATAATCAACGATAGGCTGATAGGGCCATTGGAATTGCCACCTACATTAAACGGCGCTAGATTTTTAGAATTCTTACAGACACAGTTTGCGGACAGCCTCATGGACCTACCTCTATCATACCGTCGGCGTATGTGGTTCCAGCTCGATGGTGCACCCGCGCATTTTTCTCGAGCAGTGAGAGAATATTTAAATAATAATCTACAGCCGTGGATCGGTCGTGGTGGTGTAGTAGCGTGGCCGCCTCGCTCACCCGATTTGACACCCTTGGATTATTTTTTGTGGGGTCATATGAAACAAAAAGTATACGCTACAGTTCCAAATACCAGGGAAGAACTCGTCGCAAAAATTATGGCAGCCGCCGAAGAAATTAGATCCGATTTGGATTTAATTAGGCGCTCATCAACCCAGGTGGCACAGAGAGCCGTAGTGTGTCTACAAGCTGGAGGTGGCCACTTTGAGCAACTGCTTTAGATATTTTAATCTTCATTTAATATTGGAAAAAACATTAAATAAAATTCAATATGAATGTTATGTTTTTTTAATGATTTCCTGTTTAGGGTTCCGACAAAGGCCTTTTGTGCTTGCGCATACGCTATGTTCATACAACAATAACTCTTAAAGTATTAGACATACAGTTGTGAATTTTATGTTGTATTGTAGCTTAGCTCAAAAACTGTCGATCTAGTATAAAAAATAAAAAAGCTCTCGGGGTTGTTTTTGTAGTAATTAACAATTATTGGTTGAATTGCATAATTTTTTGTTTTTTTTTTCGACTTTCACATTTTTTTTCAAAAGTTATGGAATTGTGAACATATTGCTTTGTAGTGCAGACGGTAGACAATATTATTGCCTTTCGAATAAGCCTATTTTTATCTCAGTATGACTAAAACTTTGAGATATATGATTTTTTTTGTACTCGCATAGAGCATACTTCAACAAAAAAAACAAAATGGCTGCCACATAGCGGGGAAGTATATTGGACCTAAGCCTATAGTGTAATTGTACTTTAAAATAGCTTATATTTAAGTATTTAGAATATCGCTAGTCCATGTCCGGACACACTGTATAATCATCCGACAATGTGTCCACTGCTGGGACACCGGCGTCCTCTCTGTGAGAGTGATCCGCCACGCGGGTCCAGTGCGGGTTGGTAGATGTCACATGTCTTCAAATGTTTGTTTCTAGGACATGCTGGTTTCCGCACGATGTTTTCCTTCACCGTTTTGAGAGCAGTGGTGATGAGATGAAATAAATTACACTAAGTAACGCGTCTGACTGGGTTCGAACCCACTACCTACAGCTAGTAAGTCGGAGCTGTTACCACTGGGCCACCATTGTTCTGTAATGTATAATATTATGTTATACATATATATTTCACAATACCTCACGCGTATATTCCCCGAAGGGTTATACAGGATGTATCTATTGTACACCCACATTATTATACTGGATGACTTTTTTTTACCGTCTCCAAATTTTTACACAGGGTTCTTTCTGCCTATGAATATGAACAACTTTCACCCATAATGAAAGTTGTTCCAACTCTGACATCACGAAAAAAAATGTTTTTTTTTTTCAAAAGTTCAATACTTACTTGACTAAAATGTTTTAATCAAGTAGGTATTGAACTTTTGTATTAAACAGCTGATTTTTTTTGTGATTTCATTGTTGGTCCCATAGTGAAAGTTGTTCATATTAATGGGTAGAACACCCTGTAAAAATTTGGAAACTGTAAAAAAAAATCATCCGTATCTCATCATCGTAGGTATTAACTTGCAAACTTACGATCTCCCATATTCTCTGAGAATATCACTACACAAACCTAAACTGCTATAAGCAAACTGCAGCAACTTATACCCATATCGATGTTAATACAGAGTTATCACTCTCCTGAAACAATATACCACTCTGATAAAAGCAGACGAAATTCTGAAGCGAGAATATTATACGGCTATATATAAACCTCGGTAGGAATTTGTACTCCGACTTTCTGCAACAACCCCGTGAACATAAATAGGGCAATAACTAGAACGCTAAATCGTATATATTCAAACTGATCCACTACACAACGAGATATGTTAGATCCAAAGTAGGAGTCCTATTATCAAAATAACTAGTGCGCCAGAAAGTCGAGTTACCGTTTGACATCGGTGTGAGTTCTTCCTTTCATTGTGCGAGGATTTCTAAGCCCCCTTTGAGGGTATCCTTTAGAATAGGTGCCTAGCAACAATTCATGGATTCAGCTTTGCGTATGTTGGAGTTGTGCGTTCACGTTCCTTTTGATTGTCAATCATAAACCATGCAGTGCAAAATAATTATGCAAAGAGCATCCTTGAACGTTGAAAACTGGGAAAAAATAAATGAGACTCAATATATTTCAAAATATATGATTGAATTGCTTGCACATGGTAAACTGGGGTGATAACTAACAAAGGAAAGAAATAATTTTAATAAATAGCAATTAATTGTACAGTCAGCCTCAAAAAGATGACAAAGTAGAGACAATGAAATGAATTATTATTGATGTAATATGTCGCAAATGGATTTTCGAGCCCGTTGTTTTACATAACCGCTAGCTGTTTTTACAAAATATCTCCGTTATGTATAACAGCTGAACGATGAATAATTACTGAACTTTAACACGCAAAATTGCATTAACGTTTTGCATTTGTCGATGCCGTGGGCTATGCTAAAACGAGTAATATGAGTGAAAATGAATCTAACTCAAGTGAAAACAGTGATTTTAAGAATAATTTTAACATTAAGACATCAGAGTTTTATGAAAGTATAGACTTATAAAATACTAAATTGCCAAGTAACTTGGAAGTACCGATCGCTCGGCTCACGCGCGGTTGATCACAGTTCTCACCTAACCTGAACCAGTTGGTCAGGGTGAGCCCAGCTTACATAGTTACTACGACCGATTCGGCGTTAGAAGCCACACTAAACGCTTATCGTGGCAGATAAGCCATTCTGCAGTACTTCAAAATGTGGATAGCAGTTTTCTTAAACTTAACGCAATCACAATCCAGCTGAACACTGCTCAGCGGTTTTACATAACGGAGCTGTTTTGGAAAACAGCTAGCGGTTATGTAAAACAGCGCGTTTGATATATGATTTTTGAGCCTGGCTTTCCTTACATGGTGCTAATAGCTTTTTCATTGTTCTATATTAAATAATGTCAGTAATGTGCACTGTTTTAATAAACTATAAATAAATAATAAACAGCCACATTCAAAAATAATTGACAGTTGATTGGTTAGGTTACCCACCTCAAACTTCATATTTCACCTTCACAAAATCGAAAATGTATTAAAATTGCCATCTAGCTAGAACATTCAAAAGTACTTAAAGAAACTTTCATCGAGTCTCTGCTCTAATAGTTCGACTTTGACGTCAAAAATCAAACAATAAAAGTCAAACATTGGCTACAAACGTTGGTAAACACGGTGTACTGAAAGTCATGGCACGTGATGAGAACTTATTATCAAGAGGTACTCGTTAGTAAAGTAACGGATACGGCTAGGACCGCTGTGTTGTGTTGGCATGGGACTCACTGAAGCATATTGAAAAAAAACCTCTTTTGGAAAGATTGATAAAATATCGAGATTAATTTATTAGTAGCTGTTGCCCGTGACTTCGTCTGCGATCCGGGATGATAAGCTTATGACCTTCTCCAGGTCATGATCTGCTCAGGTGCCAAATTTCATACAAATCCATACAGCCGTTTTAGCGCGAAAACGTAACAAACAAACTCATTTTCGCATTTATAATATTCCACACAGGCCCCCGACAGGGTCCATGATTGATTATTTTTGCAACTATTTACTACCTAAGCCTACATTGTGGAATTGTAATAAAGAATTGAGTATTGTTACCATATTCGCATTTATAATATTTGTTAGCATATTTGATTCTTGGAATCAATTCTCTAAATTATGGTGAAAATCGTATCAAAATCCGTTGCGTAGTTGAGAAGAACAACGCGAACAAGCTACTTTTATAATATGTATGGCCTTCAAGGTACAAAATGCGAAAAGTATAGAACTATAAAGCTTTATGCCTTTGTCAAAGATAGTAAAATTAATATTACAACAGAAAATAAGTCAATTTAAAGATGAATTACAATGATTAAAGAAGAAATAAACATGACTACTAAACATAGTTACTTGCGTACTGAATGTAGGTCAAAATAAAATTTGGCTTCAGATCTCATGCCAATTTTAAGACTTGTATTGTATATCCGATTCCTGGATACTTGTATCCTCTCTTGATGATGACCAATGACAGCCGCATTTGATGTCAAGGAAAATAACTGTCCATTCCATGGTTGCCTGGAAGAGTTCGCAGAAAGCGCTAAGGCCGCCCATTGTTTATTTTGTAGTGATTGATGTATTTATATAAAGTATATATGAATAAATAAACAAAATTGAGGAGGTACGACCTTCACAATTTCCATCAAAATAATAAACAAAATTCAATAACATGAACGTACCTTTCTAAAACAGGATCATTTCAATACGTTGATACAAAACTCAATTTACCCTGATCAAAAACGGCGACATAAACAACGAGTGAAATATCTCTTATAAAAGTATCAGTTACTTCAGTAACTACGTTTTGGTCGGAAAATAAAATTATAGAGTACCTTTTCGACGAAGGAAAGCGTAACACACTTGGATCGCGATCCGCATACCAAATGTAAGGAAGCACCCACGTGAAAGGTTCCCGTATCGATTTCTTGAAATTTCTACCCTAAACACACTTGCTTGGATAAAATATAAATAGGATACTCCGTATTTCCACATTTAGAGCTCTTCTTAAAAATAATTTTGGCTTGTAAATCGAGCGCTATCTAAACATTTAATATCTCTGAAAATTCAGACCTGACCACAATTATTGTATGACATATTCAAGGACTGCATACATTGGCATATATGTATCTCTAAATAATCCTAACCTACGGAATCCATCCACTTTCACGGCTGATCAAGTTGATCAATTTTTTGAGCTGAACAGACAGATGTACAGATGTGCGATTCTGTAACCATCTCACCGTGAACACTTAGGTGAAGTGAGCGTGGAGTGAGCTGTCAGTGTCATCCCACCTGACACTAGGGATTGACCAAGCATGCATTTACAATCATAATCGAGATTTTAATACCTAATATTTTTATGCTAATTCTATTGATCATTTTATATAATTTCAAAGCTAGTATTTTAGCCGCCAAAACCATACTCATTTTTGGGTGCCTGGCTGGCGGACCATAGAATTTAATTCCACGTAGTTTGTGTGGCGTGGTCACTTCATCCGATTCACGAAATGTCGTGAAAAATACTAGCTTTAAAATTACGAGTATATAAAATGTTCAATAGAATTACCATAAAAATATTATTAAAATCTCGATTCTGATTGTAAATGTATATACTTCACGGTGTTTTCACGGTGAGATTTTTAAAGTATCGACCAGCTTATGGCTAGGGATATGTGCTGACTGGGGAGTTTTTTTACGCCACTTCTTTTTCCCAGCAAAAAGAAAGCACTAGGTAGTGACGAAGAGTGGGCGTTTTGGGAGACTGTCTTATGCAATTTTGATCTTCGAAAAGTGCTGATTCTCAGCCTAATTTGAATGACTTTTGATTTTGATCAAAATGAGCACTTTTGTAATGCCAAATGTGTGCAAAAAATATGGAGGAATAGATTCTATGATGAAGATTCTATATAGATAAGGAGGATAAACCGTTTCAAAGCTATGGGATTTTATCTACTGACCTGAAAAACAGTGTTTCAGCTGCGGGTCTTCCCACGGTGCAAGAGTCATTCCAGGAAAATGGGTTAGTAGATATTATCCTTATGAGCCAACAAACATATCGGGTTTACGATAAGAGTTCTTACTTCCTGCAGTAAAAGTAGGAAAATAAAATGGGGTTGCAAAGTATTTAGTTCGTCATAGAGGTAAATAAAGTGAGCAATAAAATAGCACTCGTATACTAAAACTTATAAAATTGTGTCAATTTAAAATTCTACACGGATGTTACAACTTTTAAATAAATATATTATGTCTTGTGTTCCAAAACTGACAACTTCGCTAACATTTTGAAACAAATACAACATTTAGATGCATGAACCCATCAGCCAACTTCCGACGAATACATAACACACTTTTCAGTCGTTCTAAATAACGCCAAGCCTCTATGCGGGGTTATCCGACACAAGCTTCTATTACAAACAAAAAACTGTCGCAGTAGCAACATTCACGAACTATGAGGGGAAAAATAAAGGAGTAAAGTGAAGTCCCATGTCCAAGGAACGTGTTGTACCTGAATACAAACGACAAATAACAAAATTGCTGCGGTTGGAACACTGGGGCCTTAGAAGGGGTCAACCCTTTGAAAAGCTTGAAATATATCCGACAATTTCTTGTGACTTAATTTGATGGTTTCGGGATCTTATAGAAGAAAGCGCCATTCATTCTTAAGAAGTAGGATATTTCCCGGAATACTAATGTTGTTAGCTTCTCAAAGGGTTCGCTGATTAAAGCACCCACTTCTTAATATCTTAACAAGCTTTCTGTACTGATCACTAAGTATAGATACAATTTCTCCCGACAATTCATACAATAATTTCACGTTTTCCTATAATTTCCAGTCACAGATACAACAAAAGGAAAATAAGCGACGAAAAATTACAAAGCAAAAACGTTTTAAGAGTTAAGCCTCGCTCCTGATTGAGTGGGATAAGCTTGAAGGAAAAAGAGCAAAGGTAAATCCCTCCTGACCAAACAGCACTTAAGTATGTCCACTTAACGTTGAGAGTAGGAATGAAAGCGGCCAGGACCCAATACGACCGGCCAAAGTAAATAGATGAAATTTCTTTTCACTTGACTAAAGCTAAGTGAATGCCGACTGTGTTAATAAAATAATAGTGCCGCCTTATCGGACCCGACTATACGAGTATCTGCAAAGGATTGTGCGTGCTCAAAGAAACAAAGTTCCACAAAAGACTTCTAAATGGGACCAGACTTTACTTAGCCCCAACTTTGGAGTTTCAAACTGTGAATTAAATCCAATTGTTTAACTTGGACTTTTTTACCTAATTTTACCTCGTGTAAAGCAAAAAAGTCAGCAAATCGTCGAGCTCTTATAGGGTACCTACCGACATTTGCAAAACGAAAATTAGCTCTGACGACTCTAAAACGTTAAGACGCGGAATAAAAAGGCTGTTATCGGGAAATTACAGTAGAATTTTCCCCAAATACTGCACGCAATTATAGTCTATTCCTTCTCAACAATAAGACCCGAAATCGCGTAATCAAATTAATTAACAGCTACATGAAGCTTACAGCATTCTGTGGTTTCCTTTTCCTTTAATTACACATTGATTAGAATCATGAATCTTATACGTTTAACCTCCGAATAAATAAGTACCTGCGTAAGAATACTGTCCTTTTTTTCTTAATTAAGGTTACTTAACTGAATTTGCGTAAAGTAAGCGGAACTTTGAAGGCAGAATAGACTTAGTTCAATAGGTAATAAATACTATCACCTAAAGTTTAGTGGAAACGATATTTTATTCCAGGGTAAATAACATGGAAACTTTTGCATATAGATCTCACTTTAAAAAGCTTTCGAATTTTTATTTTAGAGCGTATTCGTGTACATCGCGTCTTTCAGAATTTTAGATAAATAAGTGTGCTGTTATAAATATCTTATCTTCGATATAATATTAAACTTTGACTCCGAAAACTTGATATTTTTTGGTCTCAACTTTCCTCATATTTACCGTTATTTTAGGTAGGGTATGGGGTAAACCCTTGCCAAAAAACAAACATAAAACTCAAACTCAAAGCATTTATTTCAAATAAACCAATTACAGGCACTTTTGAATTATCAAGGGGTCGATCAGTCAGAAAGGTGAAGCTAGTTGCCCATTCCAAAGCGTAGTAGAGGTACTTATGGTGAAGAAAGGGCAAAAAACACAACGGACACTTTTAAATCAAAATAATATGGTTACTAAGTATCGGTTACAACATTCATTTTAAAAATTATGCATGTGAGAGCAAGACATTTCAGTGAGCATGACATACTCTCAGCCGCCAGGGCATATTCAAGTCAATGAAAGACGTACCCAGTAAATGGTAGCTTTATAATATGTACATAGTACGTGAGTACTGTGAGTATGTGTGAACATATGCTATGAAATTATACAAAACTAGGAGACTGAATTTACTTTATGGAGATTGAAATGCAAAAACAGTATTTTAAAATCTTCAGCAGCTCCAATTGTATTTTCAAATGCTAATCAATTTATTTATGCGTCCTTGTGGAGCAGAGCCAGCGTTGAGTCAAGCATTTTTATCACTGATAAAACACACTTTTAATATTAACTATTAAACTATAAAGTTATAAACTACACGACAAAATAAATTTTAAAACCATTTGTTCACAAGTGACTTGGCTGTCACACTTGTGTGACAGCCAAGTCAACCTTATTAAGCTACGGTTTCCTAGAAAAGCGGTGGCATGACGGCCGCTGTGACGGCTGTCATGAACATTATGCAGCGGGCTTTGACTTAACGATGTCAAAAAACACTCTAGGAAAACATAAGGTTACTTGAATGAATAACGTTTCAGTGTCGTCATTCACCGTTAAATTACGGACGCTCAATTCTCCCCAATTTCTCCGAAGCTGTAACTTAAGTAACTAAACAATAACGCAACATATTACTATTATCAAATACAACTATCGTTCATACCTCCCCCGAGATACAACAACAACTCTCAATCCGAGATAAAATTGAGACTGCAATAGTCGATGGCCCATCACGTCCCGAAACTTAACCTGGGAGAGTTAGGGCGCTTGTTTAACAAGCCTCTATTTACAGTAACCGTGTTGAAAGCCGGTACGCCAAGCAAATCTTTAGGGAGTAACAGCAAACGAGAGAGATTTTTAAAAATAGAACCGTCGAAAACAAGAGATAACGAGAGATTTTTTTGTAAATGGAACGTATTGGAGATATCCTAATAGTCGCTGATGTACTTATTTTTGTTTTTATCTTTTTTTTTAAGTTATTGGATCTTGTGATTCGTGGTTGCAGTTACAAACATGATACGATTTCCGTCGTGTCTTCGTGGTTATGTGTATACGAAATCACGTTAAGCCGTTATTCCAGCTGTCATTTTTAGATCTTTGACTGTCGTTACGGGTAGTCAAAATCCCGGAAGTCTTACTAAAGGGTATCGTGTTACCCAATAACTAGGTTGTGGAGGTCAGATAGGCAATCGCTCCATCTACTATACTGGTAATCAGCTGCATCCCGTTATACTGGAAGCCGACCCCAATATAGTGGGGAAAAGGCCCGTAATTTTCAATCAAGTTTTTTTTTTTTTCTTTATAAATTGAACTATACCGTTGCTTGTTAAATGAATTGTGGTGTCCATTTAACTATGTAATCAATTGACTTTTTAGTAAATGAAAGTTTAAGCTAAAAATATCAGCCAGTTTTGGGACCATTAACCTAGTTTGGACCCTGCAATGCTCTAACTGTAGAATAGTATTTATTTATACATACTTTATTGTACTCTACAAAAACACACAACATAAAAATAATACATCAAACACTGCAAAATATACAATGGGCGGCCTTATTATGAGCTGTACCTAGTTTAGATTAGCCCAAATTGCATAGGTAAACACAAAATTACGCAAACTAAATCATTATTTAGTTCGCATAATTTTGTGTTCATCTATGTTATTTGTGCTGTAAACTAAAATACACCAAATTATACAAACATTGGTACGGCCGAAGCTTGGTCATTACCTACATTTAATTATATAAGTTATTACATTTGGTGAGTGTGTATCTTAATTACGTTGTAATTATAACAATTATTGGGTGGACATTGCGAATGCCAGGTGATCTTTTGATGAAGAAAGACGGCAACCCTCTTTTGGGCGCTTAAAAAGATAGAAAAAGATAAGATGGGGGGGGGGAGGATTTATTTATTTAATGCGATTTTGCAAAAGATGCGAATTTAAAAAAGGCGGACTTAATACCTTAGGCATTCTCTACCAGTCAACCAAGGGTGGTGAAGAGATTAGATGGCAGGGGCTTTGGTTGAGCCGAACAATGATTTAAAATTATTGAGTTATAAATAAAAACGTACACAAATACATAAATATGTTAAAAACCTATAATATACGTACTATTTACATATTTTCATGCAATTTGAGTGAATTCGCAAGAGTTTTGTTGAATTTTGCTAGTTATATTTAAATATTAATATTCTGTGTTAAGTCTGATTTCATATTTTTATAGGTTAAGATTTTATAACATTAAAAAAAAAGTATTGTATTTTTAAAGTTTAATTTTTTAAGTATTAGCCGTAAGTTGATTTTTCATTTTATTTGGTAGGTATGTGCTTGCGAACCACTACTGTAGTGGGGTCATCCTGTAAACATAGTGTGTGTAAGTTTAATAAATAAAATAAATAAAAAATATTTGCTACAAAAAATACTACAAACTAAAATACTTACTTACTTACTTTTCTTATAAAGGAAACCTGCATGGTTAGAAATCTGACAATACTATAAAAACTTAATATTTTTTACCGAACGTATACCTTTCGCGTATCGATGACAAAAAGTTCAAAAATCTTTGGCCCAAAATTCAGCTGCGCGAAATCCGCTCACTGACGCAGTCATGATATCATCAACTGCATCATCATATACTGCTGATTGTCGGTTCTTCAACAAATTATAACTATACCTTAACATCATCTGCCTAGCCTTTACCCAACTATGTTGGGGTCAGCTTCTAGTCTAACCGGATGCAGCTGAATACTAGTATTTTACATGGAGCGTCTGCCTATCTGACCTCCACAACCCAGTTACTGGGTAATACGATACCCCTTGGTAAGACTGGTTGGCAGATTTTCGGGCTTCTGACGACCCGTAACGACTGTCAAAGATCCACGAATGACAGACGGGACCAACAGCTTAACATGCTTTCCGAGGCATGGAGGGGTCTTGGTACGTGAAGAACTATACCTTACCATACTTTAATATTTACTAACTCAAAAATCCTTACAACCGTGTTTTGAGTCACCAAAAATTAACTTTTTACTTAAACCCTGTAAGAGTAGTTTCAATTTTATAGATGAGCTAAAAACCTTATAATAATTATGATCACGACGAACAGAGGTACCTAAAATGTAAAAAGTTTTTACTACTATACTGTACGCGTATATCACTAAATGTAAATTGTTTGTAGACGCCTTGGGTTGACCTGTTAAGTCTACAAAATGTCTAACAAATAAATAAATAAATTTTCGACTTAGCCAGTTTTGTTGTTTTGTTTGTCAAAGTTGCAAGCTTCAAAATTTCAGAAACACAACCAGGCTCATAGAAAGGAGGAAGAGGGAACTTATTACGGCACAGCTTCTAAACCCAATTCAAATCTCGAAAATAAAATAAAATACATACAAGATTCAATTTAAAATTTCGCCGTCGTGTTTCAGTTCATACATAGTAACGGAAATAAAGCCTGAACCGTGTCCAAAGCGGAACATTGGCAGACACATGTCGGTGTTTAGTGCTGGGACGTGTCAACCTGAGTCCTCGTGTTAAATCAGGTGGCTATAAGACAAGCGGAGGATTGTTTTAGGGGCCGTTTGGGGCAAGGTTACTTGAAGTGTATCTAAAGCGAAATTTAGCCAGGAAAGTTAATTGTTAGGCAATGAAATTGTCTGTATAATCAAACCACAACTGTCATTCTTTGAAAGTTGTGTAACACGTAAAAAAAACGTAGGCTTAAAAAATATTTTTCCTAACTATACACTCAAAAACTCAAACTCAAAGCATTTATTTCAAATAAACCAATTACAGGCACTTTTGAATTATCAAGGGGTCGGTCAGTCTGAAAGATGAAGCTAGTTGCCCAGTCCAAAGCGTAGTAGGTACATAATTATGGAGAAGAACGGGCAAGAAACTCCACGGACACTTTATCAATATACAAAATCAACATACAAAGTACAGACGCCAGCACATCAAGCTACTACAATCTATCAAATTTCTTTAATAGATTTTCAACTTTATCGCTAAAGCATCAGGTTCAAAGTTGATTGAAAAAATTTGACAGTTTCGGGTAGCTTGAGCTGCTGGCGTCTGTAGCTAATCGAACACAGTACCATATCGAATCGAATTTTATCAGTTAAGTTCCTATCACTGCAAGCAATGGAGTTCACTTCGTTATTCGTAGTTCTGATAATGACAACGAGCCATGTAAAATATTAGAGAACAGCCTTGCTGAAAACACTACTTACACGACGTACCATAATTTCGAAGACCACAAACCCCTTTTCTTCAATTATTAAAAATTAGTTAAACCTGAATTAAAATAGCCCTTTGATAGAACTGTTGGAATTGTTGGTTCAATATCTATCACTTCACTAACTGTCGAAACAAAAGTTATTCTAACTAACCCTAACTCAGAAACCAAATCGCTAACCTCAGGGCCTTAAACTTATTGCTCGCAATTGTCGGCAACAATCTCATATAAATATAAAACTTTCACATTCACTGTTGTACGATTTCCTACACACACAAAGGTATAAATTGTAAGTCTAGTCAGCCAAATAATAACAAAAGGAAAACGTACTTTAGTCACAGTGAATAGCTCCACTTTATTTGTATTTTATGATGCTTACATACAAACTTGGCTTAGGTTTATATTATTGGTAAACGAATTAAAACAAATAAACGAATAAACGTTATATTCTTAATATTCGATTCGTTACTCGTACAGTTGTTTTTTATAGATCTATTCTATCGGTTGGGGAAAAAATAATGCAAGAATAATCCTAAATAAGTTGAATAATCCATAATTATTCAACTTATCTTTTATTTCTAACTACTTTAGAATTAATCAGTTATATAATCACCATCTTTATCTATGACACATGACCAACGACTAGGCAAGTCCATGATTCCCTTCTCCCAGAAATGCACCGGCTTTGAATTGAAATATGTGGACACTTCTGATTTCACTTGATCAAAATTGTCGAACGATTTTTTGCGTAAAAATTTTTTGAGATCACGGAAAAGATGAAAATCACTTGGCGCCAAATCTGGAGAGTAAGGTGGATGTGGTAACACATCCCAACCCAGCTCTGCTAGTTTTAACTGTGTTTCCTTTGCTGTGTGAGGTCGAGCATTATCGTGCAGTAGGTGTACAGTTACTTTTCTCCGCCGTTTCTCCTTGATTGCATCTGCTAATTTTTGGAGCTGACCCACGTATTCGTTAGCATTCATGGCCTTGCCTTGCAAAAAAAAATCAAACTGTAGCATGCCCTGAGAATCCCAGAAACAGCTGAGGAGAATTTTTTTTTTGGTATTGGTTAGGTTTAACCTGAGCCGGCGGCTCTTCTCCACGCAGAAGCCAGAAAGCGCGTCGCGTGTTAGATTCATAAAGCAGCCAACACTCGTCTCCGGTGACTATATCCTCCAGAAACTCTTTACGGTGGGGGCGGAGCAGAAGCGATTGGCAGATCATAATACGGCACTGACGGTTGTCGTCCGTTAGTTTGTGGGGTATCCATCGGGATAAAACTTTTCTGTATCCAAGATCGTGGACATGGTTACTCACTATTTTGTGATCGCACCTGAACCTGGTCGCTAAATCCCACGTGCTTACTTCCGGATCTTGCTTATTATTTGGAGTAGAAGGTCGTCATCAATTACATGAGGTCGACCGGGACGAGGATGATCTTCAAAATTTGTTTCTCCCGATTGAAAGCGACTATACCAACGATGAACCATAGCATAAGTAGTAATACTCTCCCTGAATCCACTATTAATATTATCAACCGCAGTGCTTGCACTGTGACCGCGAAGCCACTCATAGTATATTATAGCGCGTAATTGCTCTTTCGATATTCGAGACATTACTCAGTCGGTACGCGCGCGATCCTCTTTTTATACCTACTGGGCTACACAGTATAAAACGTACTACAATATTCTGAAATAATTGCGCAATAAAACTTCGACATCGAAATTAAAAGAACTTTTTGGAATTTTTTTGCATTATTTTTTCCCCAACCGATATATTAAATAATACTACTATACACTATATATTAGGTCATCCCACTTCCAGTGTCATATTTTTTATTTCCAATATTTATGTATTGCGCAATGGTATGCAATAGTTAATACATGACACTTCACTTTTATTTAAACTCAAACGTCAGCAGCTGGTTACTGACAATATAAATAGTGCCCTTGCAAAAGTAGTTAACTGGTTTAATGTTAATAATCTACTTCTTAACGAAAAAAAAACGAAATGTATTAAGTTTACGATACCAAATGTTAGACAAGTAGAAACTAGTGTTCTCATAAAGGGTGAAGAGTTAAAACCCGAAAATTCCACAGTATTCTTAGGCATAACTTTAGATGCCAAGCTTCAATGGGGCCCCCATATAGATAAATTGTCAAGAAAGCTTAGCTCTGCAGCATACGCCGTTAGGAAAATTCGTGATTTAACTGATTTAGAGACAGCCCGTTTAGTTTACTTTAGTTATTTTCATAGTGTGATGTCATACGGTATTCTGCTGTGGGGAAATGCCGCCGATATTCAGACAATTTTTATTTTACAAAAAAGGGCAATTCGTTCTATTTATAAATTAAGTCCTAGACACTCCCTCAGAGACAAGTTTAAAGAGATTAATATAATGACTGTGCCTTCTCAGTACATTTATGATAATCTTTTGTATGCACATAAAAATATTAATCTGTTTAAAAAATACAGTGATATCCATAACATAAATACTAGGAACAAACACAAATTTGTTGTTCCTACAACAAGGCTCAAGAAAATAGGTGGCTCGTTTAGATGCCAATGTATACGTTTTTATAATAAACTTCCTAGCCACATTCAAGAACTAAGCATTAATAAATTCAAATCTTTTATAAAGTTAAAACTATGCCAGAAAGCCTATTATACTGTAAAAGACTATATTGAGGACAAAAAAGCTTGGGATTGAGCTGCTCCAATAGGTCTAGACAGTGAATGTTGTTTATTTTTTTATTTTTTGCTGACTTACACTTTTGTTTTTTCTCTTTCTAAATATCTATTTATATACAGAATGACATGAACATTTACTGTTTGAAGTCTTATATTATTTTAATTATTGTGAATGTGATGACTATGTGGGTTTCCGTTTTAATCATGGTCTGGCACTTTGAGCGGTCTATGCGGTCTACACAAATGTCCTGTCCTTGGTATTACTCGTCGAATCGTTGAGCTCCTTAAGTTCTGAGTTGAGCTGCACGGTTACTGACGAATGCGTGCACTGACTGCACAGGTCCACTCAATCTGTGTGGTTCTTTCCTCAAAAGACCACTTCAGACACAAATCTACATAGTCCTCAAAGATCAAAGATTATGTCCGGATTTTTATGTACACATTGACATTGATGAATTTTATATAAACAATGACATGGATATTTACTTTGTAAAGTATCTTATTTTTTATTATTATTATTATTGTGAGTGTGAAGACTATGTGGGTCATTTCTTTTTTCTGTTTTCCTTCTTAGTTAGTTTTAATCATGATCTGGCAGTTTGAGTAATTTATGCGGCCTACCCAAATGTCCTTTCATTGGTATTGTTCGTCGAATCGTACGGCTCCTCAAGTTCTGAGTTGAGCTGCACGATTTTTGACAAATGCGTGCACTGACTGGACAGGTCCGCTCAATCTGTGTGGTTCTTTACTCAAAAGACCATTTCAGACACCAATCTACATGGTCTTCACATGATCTGACCAAGATTATGTCTGGACTTTAAAAGAGACTGTGACCTCTGAGTTTGTTTCGGCCTTTCTTCTCAGAGTAGTCAGATAGGAAACGCCGACCTCATCTAGTTTAAAAAAATATGATTGACATGTAAAAGTGTTTGTACAAACCTACTTACAGAAAATAAATCATTTATCATTTATTTATCATTTATTTATGTGTTGTCTTGTACAATCATGTAAGTTTAATTTGGTGTGCTGTATTGTCAAGACGTGCATTGATTTAAAATGGAAGATTTAAAAAAATCTATTAATGTAGTGGAGCAACGTATATTTCTAAAGTTTTGTGCTTTACTCAACTACTCTGGAGGTGTTGCGCACGACTTACTGGTAAAGTGTGTTGGTCGTAACGCCTTAAATAAAATAACCGTACAGCGATGGCTTGAAATGTACAAACAAGGAAGAACCACAGCTGAAGATGAGCCGCGAGCACCTCGATCATTATCATCGACTAGATTAGAAGCAAGGGACAAAATCAAGGAAGCACTTCGTCAGTCACGTAGGGTCAGTGTCAGTGATCTCTCCACTCAACTTAACATTCCTCATTCCACTATACATAGAGTACTCACGGAGGATTTATGTCTGGTCAATAAAAGTGCAGTGTGGGTGCCCCACACTCTGAACACGGATCAGAAGGAGTTTCGTTATGAAACTGCGCGTAGCCATTTATCGTGTTATCGCCGTAAGAAAAATATACTTAATAGATTCATATGCCTTGATGAAACTTGGGTCGAATTTGATACTCCTCGTCAAAGACATCAGTCACGATGTTGGGTGGAACCGGGCACTTCAGCTGAACATTTACCACGTGCAGAGCTACATGAACGAAAAATACTATTAACCCGTGAGAAGGCGCGCTATGAGCAATTTGCTCACACAAAAATCTAATTCAAAAATTTTTTGTCTTTCCCATGCCACACCAATTCAAGCACTTAAGTACCTTCCTAAATATTCACCCCCTCTCCCCTGACGCAATTCTCGATCCGCTCAGTGGCGTTGCGACCGCGCAGCAAGGCGTTTATGGAGGCCGTGTACCAACGTGCGGCAATTTGCTCATCACGCGCCCAGCAATTACTTTGCACCGAACATGTAAAATACATGTTTTCAGTGTGTTTCGAGAGGCACATTAGTGTAGATTTAATGGATGAATAACACTTTTTAGTTTTTGTTATGGAACAGTTTTTATTGTGATTTTTATGAAACGTGCCAAAAAAATTAATTAATACTAGGTTGTTTTGTTATTTGCGTTAGAAGTTGCTATTATGTTCAATAGTTTTGATTAAAATACTTGTTTTCTTACTTACTAAACCTTGTGTTATTTATTTAAATACATTATAAGCCAATAAATATAGAAACACTAAAAATATAACATTTTATGATAGTGTGAGCAATTTGCTCGCACGCGCCTACTCGTGTAAGAAAATTAGGCGCGCCTTCTCACGGGTTAATAGTAGCTATGGATGTCAGAGGCATTGCTTTTTGGAGAACTTATGATGAAAATACAACTATAACTGGAGAGCGATATAAGTCATTTTTAGAAGAAAATATTCCTATTTGGGCAGACGAACATCATATAACGAGTCCTATAATTTTACATGATAACGCCAGACCGCACAAATCAAAAATAGTTCAGAATTTAATTGAAGATAAAGGATGGATTGAAATTATTCAGCCGCCATATTCCCCGGATATGAATCCTTGTGATTTCAATTGTTTTGTCCATGTGAAGAGGAAATTGTCGGGTACTCGATACAATAGCAAAAAGGAGTTAGATATTAAACTAAAGAGCATTATTGATGAATTAAATGAAAGTGGTACTTTAAATGGTGTTCAAGATTTGCCAGCAGTCTGGGAGCGAGTGATTTATAGTGGTGGAGATTATTGATTAGTGTCACAAGGTTAAGTATAGTAGTCAGTTTTTGTAAAATAATAATAATAAAAAAATATGACACTGGAAGTGGGATGACCTAATACTATACTACTACGCTACTACTACTACTACTACAAGCTGAAGAATTCGTTTGTTTGTTTTAAATGCGCTAATCTCTGGAACTACCTGTCGGATTTGATAGATTATTTTTGCATTTTGATAGCCCGATTCTTGGAGAAAGGCTATTTAACACCACGCTAGGTCCCTTAAGAGCCAAAAAAAAGGCAAGATGAACGCAAAGCGAAAACGAAGAAATAGCGCGGGCAGGCAATGCGATGCGTCGGGGGAACAAGAAATTTCACGCGGGCGAAGTCGCAGGTCGTTAAGTCAGTTTTTAACGTTACACACGTCGAATGTACACCATGTATACAGATAACAATTAAATTTCTATTGTGTCTGCGAATTTTCTCTTTTTTCTCTTGCACAATAAAATAATACAGGATGAAATTGAATTCATGGGTATTCTTTTAAGGGGTCATTGTACAGACGCCAGCACATCAAGCTACTTTAATCTGTCAAATTTCTTTAATAGAGTTTCAAATTGATCGCTGAAGCATTATGTTCAAAGTTGATTGGGAAAATGTTACAGTTTCGGGTAGCTTGATGTGCTGGCGTCTGTCACATCATCATTATGAACAACTTTTACTATAGGACCAAACCTATCTTCGTGAAAAAAAATCAGCTCTTCCCTACATTTTGACGAGTTATGTGAACATAAATGCAAGGAAAGCTGATTTTGTTTGGAGATTTCAGATTTAGTCCCATTTAAAAGTTGTTCATAATGATGTCTACAATGAACCTTTAAAAGGATGCCCGTGAATTAAATTTCACCCTGTATATTTATACAATACCATATTTTCAGAACTTTCTTGACAACGAACTTCTTTCAACCTGAGACATTCACCAGACCATTTTCTTCTACCATTATTACAGGGGCGACATCTTCAAATTGAACAAGCCCCTTTAAATAGTTAAATAGAAAAAAAAAACCTGAGACATTCACCAGACCACTGTCTTCTACCATTCAGTTTGTATATTGCCATGCTTCATATTCCAAAACTATAAAGCCAAAAGCGCTCCTAACCATTTCACGTCATTTAATCAACGTCAATAGAAAAATCGAGTTAAAGATTCAAAACTCTTTTGAAGACATTTAATTTAAAGTTTCAAAGCCTCTAGTAATGAACTTAAATCGTTGGAACAGGCTTTTACAGTTCATTTTATTCCTTCGTAGTGAAGGGAAGTCAAGGGGAAGCGTAGGTTAGCCCGCAAAATTTAAATCTTCTTACGTTTTTAGCAATTTGCAGAGTAAGCAAACTGAAGTAGCAGTGGGCTGGCCATGTTTGTCGAAGGACCGTTGGCTGGTGGAGCAGACGAGTCCTGGAGAGGAGACCGCATATCGGCAAGCGTAGTGTGGGACGCCTGCCAGATAGATGGACGGACGACCTAAAGAAGGTGGCTGGGACAGACTGGATGCGGAAGGTGAGATTTTTAGATTTTTATTTTTATTTAGATTTCCTTATACAGTGTGTCCGGACATGGACTAGCGATATTCTAAATACTTAAATATAAGCTATTTTAAAGTACTATTACACTATAGGCTTGGGTCCAATACACTTCCCCGCTATGTGGCAGCCATTTTGTTTTTTTTGTTGAAATATGCTCTATGCGAGTACAAAAAAAATCATATATCTCAAAGTTTTAGTCATACTGAGATAAAAATAGGCTTATTCGGAAGGCAATAATATTGTCTACCGTCTGCATTACAAAGCAATGTGTTCACAATTCCATAACTTTTGAAAAAAAATGTGAAAGTCGAAAAAAAAATCAAAAAATTATGCAATTCAACCAATAATGGTTAATTACTACAAAAACAACCCCGAGAACTTTTTTATTTTTTATACTAGATCGACAGTTTTTGAGCTACGCTACAATGCAACATAAAATTCACAACTGTATGTTTAATACTTTAAGAGTTATTGTTGTTTGAACATAGCGTATGCGCAAGCACAAAACGTCTTTGTTAACCGCCAGAGTGTCATTTATGGCATTCACTGTATTCCATCTGAGAGCAGGCGAGAAATACTGTTCGTTACTACCGTGAGTAAGCGAGATAGAACGTATTAGTCCACTACCTGAAACAAAATCAGTTTTAAGGACAAATTATTAGTTGGGTTAGTTTAGTTGTCCCTCGCCCTGCGTTGTGATCGCTATCGCTACTTTCACTTACCGTCCGTGCTGTTTACGTGCTGCGTTAGTGTTTTGTATTTAAAAGTGTGATAAAGTATGGCACAGCGTCAATATTCATCGCAACATATTGCTGACATACACTTTGTGTATGGCTTTTGCAATGGAAGTGCAAATTTGGCTGTACAAGAATATCGACGAAGGTACCCTAACAGGCCTACACCGAGTCGCCAAACTTTTATCGACGTGCATTCAAGATTAGCGGAAAGAGGTATTCAAAGAGCTGTTAATGAACGCAATCGCTTGGTATCGCCCGAAGATGAAGAAGAAGTGCTTAGACTAATAACCAATGATCCTAGACTAAGCGTTAGACGGATTTCAGTGCAACTTCGAATGTCTAAGTGGCATGTATGGAGAATTTTGAAAAGAGAAGGGTTACACCCTTATCATTTTCGACGGGTTCAAGACGTGATCGAACCAGATTTTGCTGCGAGATCTGTGTTTTGTTCGTGGATAAATAGAAATTTGAGACAGAACCGTAATTTTTTACAAAGAATACTGTGGACTGATGAAGCCAAATTTACAAGAGCTGGGATTACAAACCACAGAAACGACCATCTCTGGTGCTCCGCAAATCCAAGGGCGGTGCGCCCAAGCTCATTTCAACATGAATTCTCAGTAAATGTGTGGGCCGGCATAATCAACGATAGGCTGATAGGGCCATTGGAATTGCCACCTACATTAAACGGCGCTAGATTTTTAGAATTCTTACAGACACAGTTTGCGGACAGCCTCATGGACCTACCTCTATCATACCGTCGGCGTATGTGGTTCCAGCTCGATGGTGCACCCGCGCATTTTTCTCGAGCAGTGAGAGAATATTTAAATAATAATCTACAGCCGTGGATCGGTCGTGGTGGTGTAGTAGCGTGGCCGCCTCGCTCACCCGATTTGACACCCTTGGATTATTTTTTGTGGGGTCATATGAAACAAAAAGTATACGCTACAGTTCCAAATACCAGGGAAGAACTAGTCGCAAAAATTATGGCAGCCGCCGAAGAAATTAGATCCGATTTGGATTTAATTAGGCGCTCATCAACCCAGGTGGCACAGAGAGCCGTAGTGTGTCTACAAGCTGGAGGTGGCCACTTTGAGCAACTGCTTTAGATATTTTAATCTTCATTTAATATTGGAAAAAACATTAAATAAAATTCAATATGAATGTTATGTTTTTTTAATGATTTCCTTTTTAGGGTTCCGACAAAGGCCTTTTGTGCTTGCGCATACGCTATGTTCATACAACAATAACTCTTAAAGTATTAGACATACAGTTGTGAATTTTATGTTGTATTGTAGCTTAGCTCAAAAACTGTCGATCTAGTATAAAAAATAAAAAAGCTCTCGGGGTTGTTTTTGTAGTAATTAACAAATATTGGTTGAATTGCATAATTTTTTGTTTTTTTTTTCGACTTTCACATTTTTTTTCAAAAGTTATGGAATTGTGAACATATTGCTTTGTAGTGCAGACGGTAGACAATATTATTGCCTTTCGAATAAGCCTATTTTTATCTCAGTATGACTAAAACTTTGAGATATATGATTTTTTTTGTACTCGCATAGAGCATACTTCAACAAAAAAAACAAAATGGCTGCCACATAGCGGGGAAGTATATTGGACCTAAGCCTATAGTGTAATTGTACTTTAAAATAGCTTATATTTAAGTATTTAGAATATCGCTAGTCCATGTCCGGACACACTGTATAAGACAGGGTGCTGTGGTGCAGCCTGGGAGAGGCTTATTATATACAACATGTAACGTTAAATGCGCAAAACCTGAAAATAGTTTGATCAGAATAACGAGCAGAATTAATTGAACCACTTTTTAATATAGGTCCCATTTTTCAAAAAATCTTCATTAAAAACGTTGCCATGTCTATTTATTAATAGGTCAAGCAAGCCAATGTCAGCGCGGCGCAGCGACCCGGCGCGGCGACGACTCCTCCCTCGGAAAAGCGTTGTCGCAGACGCAAGAAACGATCAGAATGGCCAGTAAAACTAAAACAGCACATAAAACCTTTACAATTTTTTAAATGACTTATTTTCTCTCTGAAATAGGTCAATTGAATTAAAAATCAGTTGGGGTGTCTGAGGTTTTGCGCATTTAACGTTACACGTTGTATACAATATTATTTTTAGTATACTGCAAACCTGTATATACTTTGTTCAGAATAAGTAACTGAATCGATTCCAATAATTTTTACACCATGTTATACTTTCTCCTAAAAATATTTAAAAATGGTAACAAGTTGGACACCAAGCGACACTAAGTACATATCCGCAATCATATGCGTACAACACAGGTCACAGCCGGTCGGCCAGCGGCGCGTGTTAAGTGGTAACCAACTTTTTGTACGGACAATCAGGTAACATAACATGCCTATAGCTTCGTGGTTTTTTATGATTCAGTTTCGAAATTTTGTACATAGATACTTTACAAAAAATACTAGACACATGTTTCGGGTTTGCCAAATACTAAAATTAATGTTGTATATCTTTATTCACAAAGTAACAAGGATTCAAAACGTGTTACTAACAATTTTCCATACTCCTACGTTAGTATTCCTACTCTAATCACTTAACCTAAAAAACCATGAAGGCATGTGAATCACTGCCAGGCGTCTAACACCGAGGTGGACAGTAGTCCACAGTGGACCAGTTATGTCCAACAGTGGACTGCAATGAGTTAACCCTTAACTGCATCGTGATGGAAATTTCCATCAACCAATCCAATGCCATATTTTGGTTTCCACAGAGCACGAGGATTCCCCAATTGTTAGAGATATTCATTTTGTTCCTAGTAGATTCGTTCTGATTATACAACGTGTAACGTTAAATGCGCAAAACCTGAAAATAGTTTGATCAGAATAACGAGCAGAATTCATTGAACCACTTTTTAAAATAGGTCACATTTTTCAAAAAATCTTCATTAAAAACGTTGCCGTGTCTATTTATTAATAGGTCAAGCAAGCCAAAGTCAGCGCGGCCCAGCGGCCCGGTGACGACTCCTCTCTCGGTAAAGCGTCGTCGCAGACGCAAGAAACGATCAGAATGGCCAGTAAAACTAAAACATCAGATAAAACCCTTTACAATTTTTTTAATGACTTATTTTCTCTCTGAAATAGGTCAATTGAATTAAAAATCAGTTGGGGTGTCTGAGGTTTTGCGCATTTAACGTTACACGTTGTATAAAGATGTAAATTTCCACCAGGCCATTTAGGAAAAAAAAAATGTTTTTATGAATATATTTTTTTTTATATTTTTTCCTTACTATAGAGCTAATGTTATGTCGAAATAAATTTAATTTGTTAAAAAAGTAAAAATCATGCTATTAAGGGTTAAGTCCTATTGATTGATGTTTAATGAAATATTCATTCAATATATGAACTTAGATTGTTGTATTGATGAGTTTAATTATTATAATTCTGTAAATACATACTTATTACGGTCACGAATCATATTTTGTTCAACCACGAACCTGACACCGACCTACAAATTGCAAAAAACGTAAGAAAATTAGAATTTCGCAGACTATCCTAGCGTTTCCCCCGAATCGATTTCTTTTAGAAGTTAAGGGTGTTTCATTTACCGTGACTTTAGACTGGTGAGCGATTAGTTTGCTCGGTCAGTGTCCGCCCGAAGCTACGATGTTTATTTTCGTAGTATTTTAAAATATGTGTGCAATAGCTGCTAAGTGGTTTCGCGAAGCAAAATTGACGTTAGTTTAATTTAAACGCGAGCAGTAGTGAGCTTGCTAACATGATAGCGTGCACTGCAGGAGTTCTTTTGTTATTTTAAAAACTTTATTTTTTGCCTATCTTTTTGTTCATGTATTTTTTCCTAGCTGTAGTTTAATTCAGTCAATTATCTTACCTATTATGCTCTGCGGGGTAGTTGCGTAACACACTACTGTTAGTGTGTTAGCAATTGCTTTAATTTTGACATCCTTTGCGCTATTTACGTTGTTGAGCAGACATTTTTTTCGAACATGAGCAATTGATTAGCAATCCTTTAAATCATTCAAATTTTGATTGAAAGTGTATTACTCAATTAGGGCGCTGATCTGTAGTGCGATTCTGTAACCATCTCACCCTGAAAACTTGGGTGAAGTGAGCGTGGAGTGAGTCGTCAATAGTGTCAATCCCTAGCATCAGTATGACTCACAGCTCACTCTAAGCTCACTTCACCTTAGTTATCACGGTGAGATTTTTCCAGAATCGACCGGCAGCACCCTAATTGCGTATTACAAGTAATTTAGTATTATATAGACACTATCACTCTCAATTTGAATCATTTTGAAACATATTGCTAATCCATTGCTCCATATGTTCGAAAAATGTGTAAGCCAGTTCCCGTACTTAAGAGCGTTACTCCAGAGCGGCGCGCTGAGCGGTGGCTTGAATCCGCGCCGATTATATAGCAATACCGTGCAATATCGTGTTTTTTTTCAGCCATGCACTAATAAATGTTATTATTTTTTATAAAGTAATGTTGTTATAAGTTTGTCGTATATGGTTTTACTAATATCTCGCATCTGCTTAGACCGTCGATCGCTAGTTTAAAAAAAGGCTTGCATAAAAACGGTTCTGATGAGAAAACTATACGAAAAATTTAAAATGTTTTTCAGCCATGCAATAGATTATAAAATTCCCAATAATATGACGTCAATATCTCATGTATAAATCAAACACATTATGGTTTTATTGTCCGTCGGAAATCATCAATTTTGAATCTCCAACATAGCTCTAACGGAGGAACCCTCTTAAACACGTTGAAAATCTAGACGCAATCTCATCTCTCTCTCAATGCCAAAAACTTGTCAAAAATGTACGTAAATTAGAAGTATTTTTGACAGATTGAGACTGAGATCACACTGTGAACGTTTTTAAAATTACGAGAATTGCTCCTCTGGTGTTCTTCGCTAATCGAACAATTGAGAATCTAGAACATAGTGTACCTACTGACAACGTTACTCATTCACGACACGTATGAAATAATAGCTCATTTCATTATTCACCCGCAGAATTACAAGCACAGATTGTTGAAAGTAAAGAAACACACTGTGCACATCCAGACTTAATTCTCGTGTACGCAGCCGAAATAAACGTAGGAATTCACTGTTATACCCGTGCCGCTTCAATATTTCGTTCATACGCGTACATACACTGTGGGTACTTATGTAATTATTTCCTAAATATTTAGACGGGCGGCGAACCTTCCCCATAAACTTGGGTAAGTTATGGCTGCCCCGGCTCGTAACGAGAACGCCGTGCCAACCATATTGCGTACGCCCCCGTGTATTTTTTAAACCTTCATGTTTTTCCCTAATAACCGAAGTCGCTTTAATACCTAAGCGGATTTATGTTTGCCTAGTACTCGGAGATGTTTCCGGTGGTTTTTGTATGACGTTTGTGGAAAAGATTGATGTTTTTGTAACGGGAAAATTAATGCAAACTGCAGATTTTAAGGAAGTTTTAAAGGGTTTCGATTAATCAAAGATTATTAAATCTATTATTAGTTTCGGTTTATACATAAGTGTGTAGTTCCTTTTCAGATGACACTATTGTGAATTAAATTCAGAATTTTCAATTTTCATTGTGTGATTTGTTTTAATCAATAAGATTGCTGTTTTTTCATAAACGTGCTTCTCTAGAAAAGAAAAAGAATAGCCAAGCTTAGCTCTAAGTAAAGTAGACTAACAAATTGGTCACGAACTCGCTGCAAACTTTTAACTACTTTGCCGTACCTACATCAGTTTTAATTTCCGCGTAAGTTTTAAAAATCAATTCAATTATTTTTTAGAGGACTCGCTTGCCAGCATGCATATTTTTTTTTTTCTATTAGACGATAACGGGTCTGTGGGTCGACTTAGGGGCGGTAACGTAATCCTTCGTTTTCAAAATGGACACTATTTTCTACTATTCTTTTATTCTTTTTATTAATGCTCCTCTTTTTACAATAACTGTTCTTCAATTGAGTTTTGTGTTCAATGCGGTTCCACTATTTCAGCTTCAAAGAGGTTACGTAAACTAGGTATATTCAGTTTCATTCCATAAATGTGCAAATGGATGCCACACAAAATCCACAGGCCTATCTCCACATCATAATTTCGTATATAAACCGTTATCATAAAACTTTATGTCACCAGTATTACCTACGATACTATAAAGCCGTCATGCAAATATTCCCTATGTGTTGGTTGGACCTTTGAAGGTCGGTAAGGCATGCGATATTTCGTCAGTCGACAATACCACCTCGTAGAACGATCTCAGTTATGCATGGTCACACGTTCCCGTGGCCAGCAGCCCATTTCATATGTTTACTTTATCATGCAACTACCGGAATTTCAACTTCGGTCAACATTACGACAAAGTGTCGGTTTGTGTACCAACATAACTTGTTATCCAACCGAAACCTATAGGGTTGTTGTTTTAGTTTTAGACTATGATTTTTAGTAGTTTTCTGTATGTTACGGGACTGTGATTCGAAATATTTGAGTACGGATTAAAAACGTGGTGCTGAGCGTACTCAAGCTTGAACTGGGGTGCATTTTCCTACCAATCGATGCTCAAAAAACTGCTTCTGACGACTACCCCGGAAAAGTTTCAAGTGTTTTAAATATCCCCATTTCAATCGCCCTGCATCGCCTCAGGCTTAACCGGTACGTGGGGTTACACAAAAATATTACCTGAATGCCTGATTGATCCAATTTAGTATGTAACCCTAACATATAATAAGAAAGAATGCTGACGAAACCATAATGTATGTCATAATACGTACATATTTAGTAGAAAACATAAAACAACACACCTAAAGATGTTTTCATTTATCTCTTTTTACAACAAATTGAGTACAATTGCTCGGTAAACCACATGTAAATCGCCCTAATTTACACACGTTTCACTTCAGTACAACAATGTGAGTGTAATGTTCCAAACGCCGCGCTTAGTATCGCTTAAACAAAAATAACTTTCCACCGACCACAGCATAAAAAACCAAAACGTATGTCCCAGTTTAGAATATAGTTAACCTAAAAACTGCAAACGAAAAAAGCTTATCACGACCGAGGCGAGATTAAAACAATCTACAACACAATTCCGGGGAAAACTCCTGTTTTATATAGTGTAGGGTTTTATGTGTGTGTGACGTAGGCGACATAGGCAAGGGTTTGTGTTGTACTAACTTAGCCGACTTTACGATTTGTGGCGGTCGCGGTGTCTCCGAAATTAGGACTGTGGTTGTGTTTCAAAAATAGGAGCAACTCTCTGGAGCGTCGCGGTGTACTGTGCCCGGAATTTGTAAGTTGAGGTGAGAATGAAAAAGTAATGTTGTGTGGTCACTTTATGGTGTGTTCCGCGTCGAATTATGCGGAATGGTGCGGTGGATTTGTATGGCGAGTGTTATGGGAGTTTAGCTCTGTTTTGTGGGTGTACAACTCGATTAGAGTTACTTTGATGTGGTGCTGTTTGAAATAAATTAATAATTCAGCAAAGAGTTATAGAAATTCTAATTTTCACGGGATTTCTACTTGTTACATATCTTCTTATTTCCCCTGGCTATTATAGCAATTTATTTGGGGTCAACCCTCCTAGTACTTCTGCGCCAAACCGTACGGTTGTGGCTTGTGTCTCTTTAGTTATGTTGCTCGTTTCTTATTGTTCATATTGGTGATCGTCTGCGGCCTCGTTTTCTATCTTCTATATTCATGACTCCTTTAGTTAGACTTATGGTTATCTTCTCGCTTCGTCACTTGTCCGTACCAGTAACGCTAGTGGTTTTCACTAAGTTCTTCGTAAATCTTGGCGATTTTAAAAGTACTATTGATTTATTGGTTTCTTATTTTATCCATTTTCGAAACTCCCTCATACCAGCGTAGCATCTTCATCTATATAGTGTGAATTTCCTGTTCATCCATCTTCCTCATCCTTCTACTTGTTACGTATACTTATTCATGTATCAAAATTAACCGATCAACATTAAACTCAGAGAAACATAAACAAAGATTAAATCTAAAATATGTCTGAAACCTATGAGCGAAAATCGTCAACGCACTTTCATTATGTAGGTATTTAACTACCACTGAAATCTATAACGAAATTAGAATTTCAATTTGACGAAATAGTTGTCTGACGAAGTGACGACGTGACTGTTATCAGTGACCAAACTCTGTCACGCCAACTGCCGTGTCAATTACACTTTATTTTAATTGAAAATAAGGGACTCTACTATACACTATACACCTGAACACTTCATTGGATTAAAGGTTATTGACCTTGTGACACTTTGACGAATTAACGTTTTTATCAAATTAATTGTTTAATTATTTGATTAGGTGATATCTGTAGCTCGTATGGAGAAGTGAGCTTAGAAGAAGTCATGGTAGCATAATTTGCCTATAATTTTCCCACTGCTGGGACACAGACCTCCTCTCTATTCGAGAGGGAGTGGGCTATAATCCACCACGCGGGCCCAGTGCGGATTGGTGGACGCTAAGTCTTCGATTTTTGGTTCTAGGACATGACAGTTTCCTCACGATGTTTTCCTTCACTGTTTTGAGAGCAGCGCCTACCAGGGTTTGAACCAACGACCTACAACCCACAAGTCGTGGCCGGTACCACCGGTGTGAATAAGTGCGAATGAGAGGGAGATTATCAAAACTTGTTTATGCTGAACATATACGCTGTGATTGCCAAAGAAGGTTTAGTTTCAATGTGTGTTGAAAATGCTGTGATTGTTATAATATCAAGAAGCACTGCTCTACTATTTTCTTTTTAATTTTACAATAAAAATGTGATTAACAGTCTACACGATGTGTTTACTTACAATTTTCCTGAGCTAAAGAATTGCTTGCCGGATGCATACACCTCCAATACAGGCTAAATTCTTCCCTTTCACTGCATTTTTCCCTGTTTTACCAGTTTTCACGGATATTTCCGCATTGTTTTTTTTTTTTACACATCTGTGATAATTTTCCATTATCGCTGTTAGGTAGTGTGATCATACGAATATTGACACTGTTTTAACATATTATAAATACACATCTGTTAGCCTATTAGGGACTTTGTTGCGCTAAAGTCGTGAAGGGCGGGAGTTTTGTCGGACTGTCTTATGTAATTTTCACGTTAAAAAAGTGCTGATTCTCAGCCTAATTTGAATACATGGTTTTTGATTTTGATTGGATTTCATTGTATTATCTATTGCTAATAAGTTGTCTCTGGTAATAGAGCTACTAAATGAGACCTATTGAAGGTACCTATCGACCTGACTTTTCCACTATCTCGAAATAGAGCAAAGCGCAAAACGTCAACAAAAGAATATGGGTCACTGCATTTCTTTGTATAGGTGACATGTGTCACAAAGCATACATGACTGGCATCTTCGAGCCCGATAAAACCATGCACCTGTTTTATTTCTTTTGCTGAGTCATAACAAAATAGCACATTATGCATGTGGTTCACTAAGGTCATGTTTTCACTAAGTCACTTGTGCTAGAAAACTTAAGAGCCATATGTTTGCAATTTTGGGAGATTTTGAGGAACAAACTGCTTTCGACTGTTCGAACCAAAGATAATTCAATCTGCAGTCCCTTTATCCACTTCTCTTGTGTCAAGACATCACTCACTGTAAAACATTTCCCTTATTGTACCTACACACCTTCCTACACGAGTTCTTTGTATCCAGCCGGCACAATCTCTTCAGCCATCATCCATTCTTCGCAGACCTATTTGTAAGCAATAAAGAATGCAAATTGAAGAATCCAATTTGTAGTACAAAACGTTGTGTTTAAATATGCAACGGGGGCTTCGAAAAAATGCTGCACTGTCCTAATAGAGGGTAACGCAGAAGTCATTCTGTAGGGGCAGGAAAAAATGGATTTATAGGGTCATTCCCGTTTATGTGTTAAGGGGTATTGATATGCAAATTATATTTGTATGTGTCGTTTGGATTAAATATATTGATATGTAGCCGTATCTTTTTAATGCAGAGACCTGACGGTGGAATAAAAGTTTAATGGATTTTGCGGGACATTTAAAATGAAATTACATATCACATACAATTATGTATGTAATATGCAAATGAATGTATATGTATATGTAATGCAATTGCACTAATATGCAATTATAGCCTTGTCATTATAATATAATGACCTGATATCATAACTCGGTGCCTAATAATTCTTGCCTTAGGTATATGTAAAATATACAACCATCTCGAAAACTCGTCAGGAGATAAGTTGGTTATCTTCACACGATATTTTTATATCGGGTGTAAAAACCCACATTTCAACCTCATTTTAAAATCAGAGGAATATTCCACATACGCTATCTCAGCTGGCTCATAAAATCTGCACGTTACACATCAGATATCATCACATAAATATAACATAACGCATTTGATAGACGTATGACGGACGGGTATCGAAGCTCAAACTGTGTCGACTCGCAAATCGATCGAGATTGACACAAGGTGAACGACATGCAAACAAACCTCCCCTTTTAAGTTGAACACGTCTTTGTTTGTCACGTGGATGGATATTGCCTTGAACTGTAAATAAATTGTGATGTACGGGATCGAAAGTCATCTGTCTTGTGTTTAGATAGTTTAGTGCAGCTCCTTGTGAAACGTTTTTCCAAATCACCTTCAAATCTATTTCTTGCAAGGCTGTAAAACTGATCAGCTGTAATATTTCATTGCATCAGGTATACAATAATACTTTCCAAGTGTGTCTTTCATTGTCAACGTAAGGGCGTAAGTAATCACGTTCCATCAGGAGCGCATTCAATATGTTTGCCTAAGTATGAGAACCAAAAGCATAGTACTTTTCTTAGTCATTTCCATTAATATCCTACTGCTGGGCAAAGTCCTCCATACTATCTTTCCACCTCTCTTTGCTCAGAGCCGCCAAGGACCAATCTTTATCAAAGGAGTTCCGCTCACCCCGCCATATCCGTCTGGGCCTGCTGCCATGTTGTTTGCCATCCCCTGGTTAAGTTCTTAAAAATACGTAAGCCTTAACATACAATACTTGTCTGGGAATTTCAGTCTTCAACTGAAAACTTAGTATCCGTAGCCACATCCTTAAGAACAAATGATAAATGATAAATGATAAATGATTTATTTTCTGTAAGTAGGTTTGTACAAACACTTTTACATGTCAATCATATTTTTTAAACTAGATGAGGTCGGCGTTTCCTATCTGACTACTCTGAGAAGAAAGGCCGAAACAAACTCAGAGGTCACAGTCTCTTTTAAAGTCCAGACATAATCTTGGTCAGATCATGTGAAGACCATGCAGATTGGTGTCTGAAATGGTCTTTTGAGTAAAGAACCACACAGATTGAGCGGACCTGTCCAGTCAGTGCACGCATTTGTCAAAAATTGTGTAGCTCAACTCAGAACTTGAGGAGCCTTACGATTCGACGAACAATACCAATGAAAGGACATTTGGGTAGGCCGCATAAATTACTCAAACTGCCAGACCATGATTAAAACTAACTAAGAAGGAAAAAAGAAAAAAGAAATGACCCACATAGTCTTCACACTCACAATAATAATAATAAAAATAAGATACTATACAAAGTAAATATCCATGTCATTGTTTATATAAAATTCATCAATGTCAATGTGTATATAAAAATCCGGACATCATCTTTGATCTTTGAGGACCATGTAGATTGGTGTCTGAAGTGGTATTTTGAGGGAAGAACCACACAGATTGAGTGGACCTGTGCAGTCAGTGCACGCATTCGTCAGTAACCGTGCAGCTCAACTCAGAACTTAAGGAGCTCAACGATTCGACGAGCAATACCAAGGACAGAACATTTGTGTAGACCGCATAAACCACTCAAACTGCCAGACCATGATTAAAACGGAAACAATGACCCACATAGTCCTCACATTCACAATAATTAAAATAATATAAGACTTTAAACAGTAAATGTTCATGTCATGTCATAAATAGATATTAAGAAAGAAAAAAAATAACAAAAGTGTAAATCAGCAAAATAAAAAATAAACAACATTCACTGTCTAGACCTATTGGAGCAGCTCAATCCCAAGCGTTTTTGTCCTCAATATAGTCTTTTACAGTATAATAGGCTTTGTGGCATAGTTTTAGCTTTATAAAAGATTTGAATTTATTAATGCTTAGTTCTTGAATGTGGCTAGGAAGTTTATTATAAAAACGTATACATTGGCATCTAAACGAGCCACCTATTTTCTTGAGCCTTGTTGTAGGAACAACAAATTTATGTTTGTTCCTAGTATTTATATTATGGATATCACTGTATTTCTTAAACAGATTAATATTTTTATGTGCATACAAAAGATTATCATAAATGTACTGAGAAGGCACAGTCATTATATTAATCTCTTTAAATTTGTCTCTGAGGGAGTGTCTGGGACTTAATTTATAAATGGAACGAATTGCCCTTTTTTGTAAAATAAAAATTATCTGAATTTCGGCGGCATTTCCCCACAACAGAATACCGTATGACATCACACTATGAAAATAACTAAAGTAAACTAAACGGGCTGTCTCTAAATCAGTTAAGTCACGAATTTTCCTAACGGCGTATGCTGCAGAGCTAAGCTTTTTTGACAATTTATCTATATGGGGGCCCCATTGAAGCTTGGCATCCAAAGTTATGCCTAAGAATACTGTGGTATTTTCGGGTTTTAACTCTTCACCCTTTATGAGAACACTAGTTTCTACTTGTCTAACATTTGGTATCGTAAACTTAATACATTTGGTTTTTTTTTCGTTAAGAAGTAAATTATTAACATTAAACCAGTTAACTACTTTTGCGAGGGCACTATTTATACTGTCAGTAACCAGCTGTTGACGTTTGAGTTTAAATAAAAGTGAAGTGTCATCTGCAAACAAAACTATATCATGTTCATCCTTTATGAGGTAAGGCAAGTCATTGATATAAACAATAAATAAAAATGGTCCAAGTATTGAGCCCTGTGGGACCCCCATTCTTACTACAGATCCGGGTGACCTTTTCCCGTTAACATCAACTCTCTGAATCCTATCACTTAAGTAAGAAGTGAGAAGATCCAGAGAGGCGTTCCGGATTCCGTAGTGGTGAAGTTTCCTGATTAAGGTTTCATGAAGAACACAATCGAATGCCTTGGACAAATCACAAAAGATGCCCAAAGCATCGCATTTGTCCTCCCATGCATTATAAATATGTCCTAAAAGTTCAACTCCGGCATCGGTAGTTGAACGACCCCTTGTAAAACCGAACTGTTTATTATTCAGTAATTTATTGTTATTGAAAAATCTTTGCAATTGATTTAAAATAAGTTTTTCATAAATTTTACTAAAGGTGGGTAGTACGGAAATAGGTCTATAATTAGTAGGGTCTGATGTACTACCTGATTTAAACAACGGTATTATTTTACTGTGTTTCATAAGATCAGGAAACTCACCACATTGAATACAATTATTAAATATAACAGCTAAAGTAGGTGCTACAATGTTTATAATTGTCTTAGCAACATCCACAGAATTACCCCATAGATCTGCAGTCTTTTTTACATTTAACATGTGAAAAGTTTTAATTATATCTGTACAAGTGACAAATTCGAAGTGAAATTCCGAATCACAAACTGGAACGTTTTCCTTAAGTAAAGACTCTGCAGCAGTGGGTGAGGAGCTTAGAGATTTAGTGGTTGACACAGGAATCTCTGCAAAGAAATTTTCAAAGGCCGCGGCAACCTGGGAATCTGATCTAATTACATTGTCATCAATAGCAAGGCTGTAGTCACTACTTCGGTTGCATGACCTTCCTGTTTCGCTATTAATGACATTCCAAGTCATTTTAATAATGTTATTACTATTTTTAATTTTTGAACTCAAATAACGTGACTTGGCCATACTACAGACTGTTTTAAATATTTTAGAATAATTTTTAACATATAAATTAAATTCAGCAGTGTTTATACAAATTCGTTCATCATATAATTCATAAAGTCTTTTTCTACTTTTATGTATACCAATGGTGGCCCAGTCACTGAAGGAAGCGTTACTATTGACTGATAATGTCTTTGGAATGAATGTTTTATCAAATTGTGTGCAATACATATTAAAAAAATCATTATATTGTTTGTTAGGGTCATCATTAGTCAACAGAAGTGGTAATTTACTTAAGAGTTTAGTTTTAAATGTTTCTAAGCGTTTAGTTGTTTTTGGGTTAACAGTGATATCTTTTTTAATAACTTTTTTGTTTTGATTTGTAATAGTGATCAGCTGTCCGCAATGATCTGAGTCTATTAAATTAATCATTTCTTTGTGGTTTGGTATAATATCTGTATAAATGTTATCTAGGCATGTGGCACTAGTAGGAGTTATTCTAGAGGGCTCCAAAAATAGGTTAACAAGATTGTATGACTGAAACAAACTTATGATTTTAGTACTTAACCCAGAATTTTCTAACAAATTAACATTGAAATCACCGCAAGTGATGATGGACTTGTTTGTATTACAGATTTTGTGCAACACTTCATCCATAACCTTTTCAAAACAATCATACAATCCTGAAGGAGGTCTGTATACACTTAATATAATGAACTGCTCCAATTCTATACAGGCTATTTCAATTGTCCGCTCAACAGAGAGGCTCACAATGTCCTTTCGGTCCTTAAATTTAAGCTGGTTATGTACTAAAATTAATGAGCCAGAACAGAACCATTTCCATAAGACAAGAAGTCCATAAGTTTCCAGGAGACAACGTTAATTCTACAACGTGTAACGTTAAATGCGCAAAACCTGAAAATAGTTTGATCAGAATAACGAGCAGAATTAATTGAACCACTTTTTAATATAGGTCACATTATTCAAAAAATCTTCATTGAGAACGTTGCTGTGTCTATTTATTAATAGGTCAAGCAAGCCAATGTCAGCGCGGCGCAGCGGCGCGGTGACGACTCCTCCCTCGATAAAGCGTCGTCGCAGACGCAAGAAACGATCAGAATGGCCAGTAAAACTAAAACAGCACATAAAACCTTCACAATTTTTTTAATGACTTATTTTCTCTACGAAATAGGTCAATTGAATTAAAAATCAGTTGGGGTGTCTGAGGTTTTGCGCATTTAACGTGTGTAGTTACACGTTGTATAATATAATAAGATGGTACCTACGGTATTGAATTCCCTCGATAAGTACCTGACATAAGGCTTTGTGTTGTATGTAGGTAAGTAGGAAAACGAGCTCCAAGCGATCTATACAGAGTCAAATTAGCTAGCGAAACTCTGCAAACGTGATGGGTGATATCTAAACACGATAAACTTAAAATAAAAATATTTTATTGGTTTTTTTAAGGGGTGAACGACCGCTGGTAGTGTTTTACTTGAAGTGTGAGTTGAGAAAATATGTTTTATACACGACATTTATATTGCAAGTGTGGTCGATTACCCCACAAAAAAAAACAATAAATTAATTTCATTTTTGTGTTATCATGTTTAAATATTACACTTACGTCTGCGGAGTTCCGCATGTATAAATGCATACACACTTCTGTAGTGGACCAAAACTAGTAATAAGTTATACACGTCTTACCTTAGAGAATACAAGGAAAAGACGAGAGCGTTTTGTTTCTGATAATCTGTAGATACAGGAAAACGGTGTTATTTAGTCCTCTTAATTTAGATTTATCTCAAAGATTTCTGCCGAAGTGGATATCCGGTAAGTCCCGCTAAAGCTAGAGCTAATTAATACATATTTATTAGTCAGTTAGTGAAGATTATCTGTCGTATAATCAGAGTAGAATTCTTTTGGTCCCTTCGCTTTCTTTTACAAAATATCGATGTCATGTAGTTCTACCTCAGTCAAATCAAATCAAATGTAATTTATTCAAACTAGGCTGAGAATCAGCACTTTTCGAACGTCAAAATTACAACAGACAGTCCCCCAAAACGCCCGCCCTTCACCACTTCCTAGTGCTTTCGCTGGGAAGAAGAAGTAGCCCAGCAGCACAGCTGTCTGTTCAGTTAGAAAATACTTGATTGAATACAATACAAGGTATGCAAAGTAATTAACATTACAAGACACAGAACACTAAATTAGTAATCGATCCTGCCATTTTGTTCGTCTTCTTTCTTCTATTTTGCCCTATGATGTTCTTTATGTAGCAATGCATCATTGCAATACCGTATAATAGCCTAAACTCTTAATGGTCTCCTCGTTTTTTTTTTTTTTCCTTTACGTAGATATCAACTCCATTCCCCTCGTACCATCAGCCACGTTTTCTTAACAAACGCTACTCGCGGCGCATCATATATTCGGCATCGCATGACCCGAAACATTTGACACACGATCTGGTCAAACAACGATCCGCTCGTATATCACAAAACAAATAATAAGATCCGAAGACTCGGACCCGAACATCATTCTTCGGACGTACTACTGAAGTGAAAGATAAAACAAAAAGAAATAGGTTTATTGTCCCACTGAGATCGAAAATACGGAATCCTTTTAAGGCACGGGAGTCGAAACGACACCGTTTTGTCAAAACCTTTTTCTACTTTTTCCGGGGCGAGCTTCTGAAAATTTGATGTGGTCCGTGCGTTACCACTTAAACCCACTTCTTGCATATTGTATAGTAATCTCGCATTCAGGTGTTGTTTTAAAAGTCTCTTTATATGACCCCTGACTTATTTATTTGTGTTGAGATCCTTTTGCTGTTGAGACTGCGCAATTTTCTATTTCAGGCTACAGATAGAACAATTTGCCTCGGGGCCAAAATCTGTTCTTTTAAGATTCATGATTTGGGACGGATTTTTTTTTATTTTCTCTAATCCGCCGACAGACCTAATGGTCTGTCTGCTTGTTCTACATATAAAAGCAAACCTGCTTAACATACAATCTCTTTGTGTATCTTAGTACGGTTTCCAAGGACTATAGAACTAAACAATGCGAAGGAAGCGACGGAAACCACTCAGTGTATCGTTATTAGAAAGGCCCATTTCAGTATACAGGACATTTCCAACATTCTGATATCTAATCAAAATTCATGATCCAGTACCCAATCTTCTATACAAATGTTATCCATTGAACATCCTACCAGACCGTCATGTATTCAGCTACATAGCTAATACAAATCAGGGACTGAGATTTTTTCTTTTTCTTTTTTTTTAAGCTACAAAAAAAACTGGGCCATCCTCAAATTTTCTCGAATTCGAGGTCACGATAATCAGTTTCTTAAAGTAAAAAATCCTAAAGAAAGTACTACTTCAATAAAATATAGTCTACAAACAAGAGTTCGTTTACTTGAAAGCCTACATAAAGAAACTTTCTCCATCGATAAGGTTACCTAAGGACCCTAAGATACAAAGTATCCGTACTTATCTGATACTCATAGCCCGGTCCCTCGGCCGTTAGGACAAACAAATCACGATTAAGGGCCAAGTTCACTTTCATCTCATTAATGTCCGAAGACGCATTTAATTAAAATTCACCCTCCGAAGGCCTGACTTTATCTTGGCAGGGTTTTTCGATCTCGTTATTAGCACATTCCGTTGCTGAGATAGCGTCTTTCACCCTTAAGAAGCAAATTGTCGGATAAAATATTAACGTTGTTTGATTTGATAATAGTTTTGTGGACGACGGATTATTTTGTAACGAAATTATAATGTTGGTTGGGGTTTTGTCGAATAATGCTTCTCATCAGAAGGAAGTTTTGTTTTCTTTGTAGTCAGATTTTTAATAATTTTGCTGTTTTAGAACAAGAAGAACCCTCACGCTTTCATCAGGTCAGTTTTTATGGAAAAAGTACAATATGCCCGGAATAAATTCGGAACGAGCGTTCCAAAAACCGCTCAGTAGCATGCACGAAAACCACGATCAGAAAAACAAATATTCTAATTTATAAGACGGAGGAAGGATTGTGATTAATGGCGCCGTCCCGTCCGTTTTCAGACCCGGTATAAAGGTTCGTATAAGACATATGGCATCGCTTAAAAATTGAGGTCGGCATATAATCCACGGTTACGTTTTCTGTGATTATGCGGGTCTGAGCAAGATTGATGACGTCGACCAACCAACGGACGGCTGGACGGACTTAACCCGCCAAATCCCGTGGATTATGAGTTTATGGCCCATAAATAGCTATTCGTACTTGTCCTTCGAAAAGTTGCTTGTTTCTGTTATGAGTCCAACGACTCTCTTGTGTGGACTTTTTGATCAACTTGTATTGCAGCATAAAGTTCTTGAAATTTCGATAAATTACGGGCCTAGCCGGCGTGCGTGTATGAACAGCAGGGTAATTGCGTAACACACTATCAGTAGCAATGGGCTTCATTTTGACAGTACAACAACATTCATTGGGTTATGTACGTTGTTGAGCAGACACATTTTTCCAACATATGGAGCAATGAATTAGCAATATGCTTCAAAATTATTCAAATTGGGTGCAGATGCATAAACGTAAACAAAGCAAAAGGACTATGTAAGTATCGTAGCAGGTGGCGTTCTGTAGTTTCTGCCTACCCCCATGGGAAGAAGGCGTGAGTTTATGTACATATGTATATGTACTAGCCTAGTAGAGCGTGTATGTATGTGTACAAGTAGTTTTCTCCAGGTACTACACAGAGCAAATCTTGTGCCAAGATAATTTAAATTTATCTGAACAACTTTAGTAGGTTGGTATAAAATCTGGGCTTAGAATATTGAAACAACAATCCATAGAACATTTAAAATTATTACTAAAATTAGTCGACTCCCAAACCAAATATTCAATTCACAATGCGAGTCTGCGTTTGAAGTTAGGTAATAAGGGTACTAATTTTCTTTCTGACATCAGTTCTACGTGTGCGATACGTCAGTAGCAGGGAAGGGGAGGGATTACACAAGCCGACTCTTAAGCCTTACAAACGTTGCTCCAAATCGGTGTTATTTAGCAACGCACCGCCGAGCCTCCCTAATTAAGCAATACCCTAACTTTTCTTGACATCGCTGCTGGAGCATACGTGTCGGTTCTAAGAAGACAGATTGTTTGGACAGACGAGAGGCAGAAACGGATTTAGAAGGATTTGCAAGGTATTTTGTGTAGTAGAGCGATATTCCTACTTTGATCTAATAGCCATTCAACGTAGGTATACTTATGCATAGGTTCCCTTCATTCAGTTTGCAAATTCTACAGTTGATCTTTTGTTTTTAGAGTTTCATAGTCAACAAGAAACCTTTATAGTTTCGCCATGTCCGTCTGTCCGTCAGTCCTTCCGCAGCTTAGCTCAGAGACTCTTAATACTAGAAAGGTATAATTTGGCATAGATATACATATAAATAACGCCGACAAAGTAATAAATTAAAATCATGACAAAAAAAAATTTAGAGTACCTCTTCTACACGTAAAGCGGGGATGTTATTTTTTTTTTTTTTCATATCCCATGGGCGTGGGGTATCGTTGGATAGGTCTTTCAAAATTATTGCGGGTTTGTGAATACAATTTTTCGAATCAGGGATCCTTTGGTGAAATATCAAGCTTTAAAGTGCTAATTTTTGTTACAGTCAAGTGTCCTCCCCCTGCCAGCTAAATGGTTGTTTTTGCATATGTTAAAACTCACGGTAGTAGTATATATAACGAAATTGAAAGAAAACCTACCACAGCTAACAATAAGTAGGCTTTACGTTTACGAGATTAGGAGTAATAGTCGCCCAAATTACATTTGCAGTTGCAATGTATGGGAGAACATGATTTTCAGCTAGAATGTTAAGTTTTTTCTTGGGATAAATTCATTCCAACTACGGAACCCTTCATTGTGCGTGTTTGGTTTGGATTTTTCTGTCTCTGCGACCAACTCGTGGATATTGCTACCTTTGCTACCAAATCACATACACAAGTACACATAACACATTCACAATAAAAACAAATATCACAGCAAAGAACAACAAAACTGTAATCGCCATATTAAACAAAGTGTCATGGTGGCCAAATACAGACACCTGATTGGCCGAATCGAATATTGCTATTTTTGGCATTACTCAAGTGGATAATGCTGTTTTTGCTACAAACCTAAGATTTTAACGGCAATTTTATACGGGATATTGCTTATTTTGGTACAAACTAAATACGTCAACCAATTAAGCTAATTTTACACTGACAGACTGCATTCAAAGTTGCTAACGTGAAAAAATTGGATGATGCTGCCTTTGCATCTATATGACTCAATTATAGATGGAAAACACCAATAACATTTTGTTCGACCCGCGATTCAAACCCAAGACCTCATACTCAGCAATAGCGCTTGCGACCACTAGATCAACGAGATAGCACATCTACATTTTTCAAGAAAAACTAAGTCATCGTCAAAGCCTCTAAAGCAAATAGAAGCTGAACTGTGCATTAGATAGGTACATAAAGCCTATTTGAACCTACATAGCCTTTCAATAAGGTCGAGACTTGTTTATTACTTTTACTATACGCGCGATCTCTTTTTTCTTTTCTCTTTGTCAAAGGCGTCTGAATGCTCTTTAGCGTCTTCAGGGACATTTCTAACGGCGCGGCGTGGCTGGAGCCGTCGCGATCACACTTTACTTTTTTTTAATATCTTAGTCAATCAATGAGTCTCATTACGATCAGGGAACTATTGTGCGTAGTACGGACATGGACAAAGTTTGGACTAGCACAGACAAAAGTTAAAAAGTAAGTGACAATATTTGAAATCCCACTAAAGCTTTCGTTACTTCGAAAAAGTGCAAGAAATATTTCAATTTACAAGATTATTTTTTTCATACTAGTATTCGGGGAGATCTTTGGGTTGCTAGTTTTGGAAATAAGATGGTAATAGGGACATGCTTATTGTAAGAATTGATATGATTTCAAGAATATTTTTAGAATATAAAATATATGAATCCATAGGAAATTCTAGACACAAAAAAATTGGGACCACTGTACAACGTGTAACGTTAAATGCGCAAAACCTAAGACACCCCAACTGATTTTTTATTCAATTGACCTATTTCAGAGAGAAAATAAGTCATTAATAAATTGTAAAGGTTTTATATGCTGTTATAGTTTTACTGGCCATTCTGATCGTTTCTTGCGTGCAACGAAGCTTTATCGAGGGAGGAGTCGTCACCGGGCCGCTGCGCCGCGCTGACATTGGCTTGCTTGACCTATTAATAAATAGACACGGCAACGTTTTTAATGAAGATTTTTTGAAAAATGTAACCTATATTAAAAAGTGGTTCAATTAATTCTGCTCGTTATTCTCATCAAACAATTTTCAGGTTTTGCGCATTTAACGTTACACGTTGTAAAAGGGCCACTCTGTACCTTTGAAATGTCTATTCAACGTGAAAATAAAGCTCATTTTTATGAAAACTAACCTTTCACTCTGCATACTGAACTTCAACCTTTTGTTAAACGAAAATTCATGGATACAATCACGTAAAAAATGGAACAATCAATAGGTACGTGACTGGCCAAATAGTTTCAATTGAGTGCGTTGCTAAATTTTTATTAAGGAGCAGAGTTGCCTCGTTGATACAAAAACCTATATCAGGGGTCTCTAGCCCCGAGGGCGCTCTTAACCCATTTTCATTTGGTTCGTGTTTTTATTCCCTCAAAGCGATGCAGGGTCTGTGCGGCCCCGCTGTGGTTTTCAATTTACTAGCTTCAAACTCTGTGAAGTTTCTTCTACTTACGTGGTACGCTATTACAATTACTGCTGCGGCTTTTGTTTGTTTAATTAGTTTTGAGGTGAAATTGTCGGATGTGAGGGTTTACTTGAAATCGTAAACAGTGTTATGAGGGGATTCGGTTTTATTTCCTTTCTCATTGTGTTTTCCTCCAAGTCGTAAGGATGAACGCGAACAAGTAAAGCAAGATGTTTATTGTATCTGGTAATACAGGGACTGCATGGGCAATCTTCGTAAACAAAAGTTTAGTGTAATTTATTTATATAAATATACACACACATTTCAGTTTAATCGGGTCTGTATGAGTATTGTCTCCGATTCACTCCATTTTACTTTAATTCATTAACCTTGTTTTTAGCTTATTTATTTTGTTAATAATCACCTTGTACGACTTTTTTGGATTTAATAATAACGTACAACTCTGATCCTCAAGATACAGACTGACGTCTAGTTTGGGGATCACCGTTCAAATTGCCATGTATCATGTACTTGATCATTAATAATAAATACTAAATACTAATTTCACTTTGCGATCGTAGTAGCTACCTTCGAGCATATGAACGCTTGTGGACCAACCAATAGTTCTACCAGAATCTATCGTACCGAAACTCGTTTACTATGTAAATCTACTTGTCTAACCGTTTGTGGCACAAATAGCACGATCGGACACTAAGTAATAGCAACAATAACACTAATACAAGTTGGTATAATCTCCATCGAATATCTATTATCCCAATGTAAAGACGAAGCTGTAGCCTACTAGGTACCAGTAGAGTACACAGTTACCTTACTACAGAACCTCAATAGGCCCGACCAATCGAATCGATCCACTGTTTGAAGAGCTCTTTTGTGAATCGGCCGTTACATTGAGAAAATCTATCCCAGTAATTACCTACATTATATTAGGTACAATCATGAATGCCCTCCAAATGATATCTGATGGTTCTAGACGCAGAAAGGTTTTAAATGATTGGATTCTTTGATTTTCATCTTGTGAAAGCAGATCGACCAGTAAAAAATATTATTATTTAAGGGCCTGAATTTTTAGCTAGGCATGGCAACATATCAAGCAGTGATTTTTAAACCTACGATGTTTTAACAACTGATGTTTTAACAACTAAAATGTAGTAGCGTTGAAATTATATAAAACGATCAATAGAATTAGCATAAAAAATATTATCAAAATCTCGTTTATGATTGTTAATGTTTGCTTGGTCAATCCCTAGTATCAGGTGGGATGACACTGACAGCTCACTCCACGCTCACTTCACCTAAGTTTTCACGGTGAGATGGTTACAGAATCGCACTGCTGGACCTTAGCCAAATAAGTTCTTTCAAGCCTAGGTACCTACTTTTGCTACATAGGTAGGTATTATAGGTGTTATTACAAAAAAAAACAAATATAACACAAAACTAAACAATAGCAGCCCAGGATTCCAATTACGTCAAAGAGCACCGACAAAGTACAATTCCAAGCACAAAATTACGAAACCGCATTATCACCAAATTTTTCATTACTCAAAGCAATTCCACGACCGAAGGGACGCTCGAGTAACTCAATAACAGACGACAAAAGGCATCTGAGTATAAAATTCGCCAATTATACGCAACCCACTCACGAAAACACCAATATTCAGAACGGATCACAATTAAATACCCTCCCGACAATTCTTCAAAGTAAAGGGACGATTTTAATATAAATCTAGCCCTTCTCTAAACCGTTCCATATCTGGTCGCCGTTATTAGCACATTCTAGTGAAGCGATGTCCTCCCCACGACCGCTTTTGAGAACCATATTAACGATTTGTCCTTTTTGCAGTATAATCGTATTCAGTTTTGCGAGGGCAAAGGGACTGACGTAAATCAAAGAGTGGGGACTGTGCACAGTTGCCCTGGCTACAGGAATTTCGCTCGGCCTATTAGCAACGGCTGCTCTGTTATAAATTGAATCAAACGGAACGCTGGTTTCGAAATTTAAAGGAACTATCAAGCATAAGGATATCTATTGTTAGTTAATCCCTTTACCGGCACGTGCGTAATAGTTTTATGAGATGAAAGTGAGCCACGCAATGGTGCATTATAAAATCTCGAGAGTTACATCATAGGTAACTGATTTCCTAAAGCTTTGAATCCATAAATGACGTAAGTACAAATAGCCTTTACTTCAGGGTAAGACTTTTATAAGAGATTAACTTTGGCAACTATGTTAAGCATAACTTTAGCATTAATGCTAACCAAAGATTAACTATTAAAATCTGTTAAAGTTTCTTGTTCTTTGCGCTGAATTTTATATGTAACCTCTCTTATGCCTACCACATTGTGTGCAAATAAATTATTTTGTTTCGATTTGATTGATTTGAAACTTGGCCTGTACCAATAAATTAATGTATTAGCAAATAGGTATGAAGAGAACCCACACACGGCGTGATACGCGATACATATCTGATCTTTTCCTTAGATTACCCCTTTGATCTTCGATACCGAATCGCACTGCTAAGTAGACACGAAAGATGAAAGTAACGAAGAGGACACTCGTAATGAAATTGTCCCCTAAGCATATTCTAAAAACAACGCAACAGAAATCTCAAAAATATTTATTTATGCCATATCAATCATAACAAAGGCAACATTACGTGCCACCCTCCCTACGTGAAGTGCCGACACCTCTACATGCCAAAGGTCAGAATTCGACAGAAAACAGAATTGAGAAAACAAACAATTCGCTCGGGAAACATTCTAAAGCACTTTAACGTTATTATCCCAAGACATCAACTCACATTAAATTCTTTATTCATTTTATACTTGCGGGGTCACGGGCTCAGGCCGGAATTCCTGCAATGTCTTTGATCTAAGTCAGACGAAAAAAAAAAACAGGAACGAAAATGCACTTCAACTGTCTTCATAAAGGGGGGAAAATATAATTTATTCACGAGATAATTTTCTCCTCCCTTTTAAGGATAGACGCCGTTTGAAGTGGGGTGGGCACGAATGAATGTTTGCATTGAGCCGGGTTTAGGCTGCACTATGCTCTCTCGGGAAGACTGTCTCGTATTCAATGCTATTTTTTTATGTATTGCCATTTTAATATTCAACATCGTAAAATAGTGGCGGTGCTCTGGCCGATTCGTGTAATTATACCGGGTCAACGTTAGAGGGGAACACTTGTTGTGTTCTGGTGTAAAACGGTATTCGTACAATTGTGCCTACCCAGTATTTAATTTTCGATACAGCTAAGGGCCTTCAGTTATATTTTATACTGATTTCTAGAAAAAATTGTTTCCTTATAATGAGTACCTATTAAAATATGTGTAGGTACGTAGGTCAGCGGGGTAATTGCGTAACACACTATCAGTAGCAATGGGTTTCATTTTGACAGTTCAACAACATTCATTGCGTTATTAACGGTGTTGTGCAGACACATTATTCGAACATATTATTATGAAGCAATGTATTAGCGATATCGTTAAAAATTATTCATAATTGAGATTGATAGTGTGTTTCACAATTAGGGTGCTGCTTTGCTAGTAGCATTAACACGTTCAACGCCATGTCGGACATTTCTGGGCGACACTTAACTTTCCCTATAAGCCACACAAAACATTTAAAATTGTCAAAAAATCCACTTTTTGTTTTATTAATAATATTATTAAATATGCATTGTTAAATTACGAAACATTGCCATAACCGCGGAAATCTTTAGATATAAATGTGAAGATAACTCATGTCGCCCAACATTGTCCCCCATGGCCTCCTGCGTAGGTATGATTATAACTTTCTAACATATATCATATATTTTTTTTTTTAGAGTGCTGATGTGATTACACTGTTTTAGGAGGTCGCGCAGGTCATACTGCGTACAATATTGCCTTGTATTCTTGACCGACGGCTCAGAGGAGACGTTTAGACATAGGTCTGACTGTAGGACAACATTGTCCCCCATGGCCCGAACGGAACGTACTGGTGCGGCCCAACATTGTCCGAGATGGCCTGAATGGAAATTTATCATTTTATTCCGTGGCGTTGAACATGTTAACCCTAGAATGATAATCATATTATTATAGCAACTAGCGTAAAAGATAATCATACGTCTGTCAGATGTACCTTAGTTAATTAAGATTTTTTAGTAAGCCTAAGGAAATATTATCATGCCTTATAGGTTGAAATAATTATTTAAATAAAAATAATAATAAAAAAACTACAACGAAATTTAATTTCACGATACGTCTTGCGGACGTAGATTATCTTTCTAGGGTTAACCCTTTATGGGGCACTGTCCATATATTGGACACCATAGGTACATTTTGAATCTTCGCGGCTAAACTAAACGTTACGACCAGTGCAGCAGTAAAGCTCTTGGAAAAAAGAGCAAAATAGTGTGTCAAATGCAAAGTACCATAAAAATTTCAATCAATATTATGTAGTTTTAATATCCCAGTGTTTTATTTTTAACATACAAGTCAGGAACTTCTGCCCTATAAAGGGTTAATAATAAGAAAGAGTGAATCGCGTAGCTGTGGCCGCTTCGCAGTACAACGTGTCCTGTCTATGGGTAGGCCGTAGGTATTGGCGCCGATTGCCTTGTTCACAAACTAAACTTTTAATTTCAAAACATGTTTTCTTTCTATTTCAGGAAAGGACAGAATATAAATATTAAGTAGTTTAATACTGTCAAATTAAGATACTCCATAGACAAGTTAGACGTGATTAAAAATTGGCTAAGTACCTACTAAAAATACGTCAATTTACGTCAGATGCTGACTAATTATAGTAGTAGGTACGAGTATGACATTTAGTTTGTTGTTCCATAACTTGGAAAAGTATCTCAAATTCTTAATTCAAAATACACCAGTTTTAACCACTACATCAATGGTTTTAACGCAAGAATGTTGAACTCATCACGATCAATCCAGGAAGTTTTACTTCAAATAAGTACAGTCGGTCGATTCTGTAAAAATCTCACCGTGAAATCATAAGTGAAGTGAGCACTTAATAATGTCAATCCCTACCATTAGGGAATGCCAGAGCTCACTTCCCGCTCACTTCACCTAAGTTCTCGCGGTGAGATTTTTACAGAATAGCACTGCAGTTCACGGTCCAATTCCAAATTGATTTTAAACATCTCTCAAAAACTTACTCAGAATAACGCAGTCAATTAACAAACCCACTACAAACGAACTGTTTACCACTCAATACTAATTAACTGTAACAGCACTCCACTCAAGTGACCCCATCAAGGACTCTTGGATAATTAAAAACTGTTCTCAACCGCTTCATTAATCAAGACTTACGACTAATATGTATATTAATACCAAGGTAATTTAAACATACCTATCTTATTATACTCGCACCTACCTACTTAATTTAGGTTTACGCAAATTAAAATCGATACATTGTTTTGTTCGTCGAAATATGATAAAGTAACGTCGCCCACGGATTTGCCTAGTTGTTTGCAACAGTATCTAGTTTTCGGAGCAGAGACGTGCAGGAATCGACTAATCACAATGGTTGAAATCCTCATCGCGTCACTCGTCTCGTTTGTGATTGGACGATTCCTACACGTCTCCGCTCCGCTCCGCTCCGCTTCTGTGGAAACGCACCCATAAATTGCTCTTCGCTGCCACTCCGTCGGTCTGCGCTAACCCTTACCTACTCCTAAAAGGCTGTAATAAAGACTTGAGAGGCAACCACCAATAAGCAAACCAGCCACGATACCCGTCCAATGATTTTCTCTTTCAAAAGACATGCAATTTCAATAGTTTTCTACAGCGTGTGTCAGAAAGGCGTGGTCAAATTTAAGTGTTATACAAACCATCAAACTGAACAACGTTCTCCATGAGACCGACATTGTAATCGCTAAAAAATTATGAATTATTCTATACAAAACTTCAATACCACTCAAATGTATGTGACAGCTGAATATTTTATCTCAATTACGATGTTGGCAAAGTATTAAATAAATTTGACTTTACCTTTCGTTACGTCCCTAGCGTTAATATTTTTCTTAATAATATTATATTTATAATAATATATTATTATATTTTTTTTATTATGTACTATTAGACGCTAGGGTCAACACATATTTATGTTGTCACAAATAATATTCTGCGTTAACACACAGAATATCACAGCAGAAAACTTGTAGACCAACTCTTACCTACTAATAAACGTATTATATCACATGAATAGTTACACACTGATTTCTCTCTTTCAGTCATCAGTAATTTAACTTTCGAAAGAAGAAGACAAAGCGTTGTGTAACTATACAGATGCTATACAACGTTTATTAGTAAGGGGGTTAAATTTAAAAAAGGTGAACAAAATTGTTTACATGTCTTAAACAACTTTAACCTGTTAACCGGGGAATTCCGTACACGCTACTGTTGAAGTTTGACGTATTTATACGTCCCGCCCGGTTAACAGGTTAATGTATAATACATTTTTTAACACGACATGTTCCTGACAAGTCTTTTATAAGACATAGAAGACAAGTATCACAACTTGTATAAACTCGGTTCGGTTGGTGTAAGCTCGGGGGTTACCAACAAAGATAATTAAGTTTTCACCGACCGTCCACAGAAAGCAACGTTTTATTTGCAATCGGAGCTAATTATTCGGTCATCTGCCTTGTCTTTACCCAACTATTTTGGGGTTGGCTTCCAGTCTAACCGAAGGATACAGCTGAATATCAGTATGTTTTACGTGGAGCAACTGCCTATGAGCTAATTATTAGTTACGTAAGTTAAAAAAAGCGTTTAATATCGACAAATAGTTTATTTTAAAAATATAAGCTGGATAACATTCTCCGTGTAAAAGCAACATTAATTATATTCTGTGATTCCTGAAAACAATTTCTGTGCCAGCACTATCATTTTTAACATATTTTTTTGCTTAAGCTCACAAAATCAACTATACAATAAAAAAATAGACATAACAAACGGTCCTGGTTTCATATTGCAGATCGTAAATGTATCGTTTGATTATTTACAGATGACAAACGCTTAACAAGCCCAAAGTCTCAATAACTATGCATCGATGAACTGCAATCTTTACTCCGAGATCTATAAATGTTACTTAGCTCGTACTTTGACGAAGCGTTGTTCCTGTCACTCTCAAACTACAAGTGAAAGATAGAGACGGGAGCATGTCTAAGTCAAAGTACAAGCTAAGAGCCGTTTGTAGATATGATGCTAGTAGATACAGTAAAAAAAACGTTCGTCACCTTAAGGTTGATATCAACTAGACATTGGGTGGGTGTCGATGCCATTTTGACCTTTGTTGGCAAGTCTTCAAATAGTTTTCCATGTAGTAGTCTACTCAATGCCGAAGTTTCAAAAGGTAACTTGACTTAGTTTTTTTTTTATTTTTTATTTAAGTAAAATATCGAAGGTTTTTATACCGTGACATTGCGTCAGATTATACTGTACATTTGGTCGTTAATTTTGGCTCTATTCTTTCAGCTGGTGTTAACAATCGCGTTAACAGCGCTTGAAGCGGTTGTCATCTATAGTTCAGCTTAATTTCTAATTCTATTTCAGAACAATCTACTCTATGTCTATTTGGCACAATTTAGTACCCTGATATAATAACACCTATATACTTAGACCGATTGACGATAACATTAATGTTTTACAATAGTAAACGTTATAAATGCAATGATTATAAGGCCTCGGTCTCGAAGTCAGCGATTGCTGGGCGGGAGCGGCGGCGGCGCGGGGAGCGGCGCGGCAACGCAGACCAGCAGGGTAATTGCGTAACACACTATCAGTAGCAGTGGGTTTCATTTTGACAGTTCAACAACATTCATTGCGTTATGTAGGTTGTTGAGCACACATTTTTCATACATATGGAGCAATGGATTAGCAATATGCTTCAAAATTCAAAATGATTCAAATTGAGAGTAATAGTGTGTTACGCAATTAGTGTGCCGGTCTCGAAGCCAGCGGGCTGATCGCGCGGCGCTAGAGCGGCATAGTGTTGTGTTATGAGAAATTAATGTCTTTGTTCGCGAACGAAATGTCTAAACAGCGACGACAACATCTCTTTGATATAAATTTCGTAACTATAAAATTTAAAGCAAAAAATAAAATGAACAACACTACGTTAACTCAGACGCGCGGGTACCGCTAGACTGGTGCGCATCGCTCGTACGCCGCGCCCCGCACCGTCGCCGTCGCCGCCCGCTGACTTCGCGTCCTTAGCCTCAGTGTGTACACACTAAAAAGGTATGATATACAAAACAATTTACATAGCTATATTGTTACAGCAAAAAGCTAAAGAACATTTACATAATAATGCATCAATAACAATGTCTCAACTGTACATCTTAGCGCTCATCAAATCGCCAAGCGTTCGAGAAACTCTCGCGTCATAAATGACGTTCAATTCTGATGTCATTCTCATACTTTTCACTACTAGCTGTTATGCCATACTACATCGAGTTACCTACATTAATGCCTAATTAAATTGTGCACCGTTCCGATAATTTGACATAAGAATACATTACAATACATACATACTACGTCAAAATATCTTCAAATTATGTAGGTACGTTTAGGCCGACACTTAGTCCTCGTTATGTAAAAGAATCCGATTGCTTATTCCAATACCAACTTTTGGCCCATTTTTATACAAAACAGTCAGTGAAAAAATAACCTAATCTGTATTTGAGATAGTTACGTCGATTGCCTAACTAAATTTAAGTCCAGTGCATTTTTTTTCTTTCTATTTCATAAAGAAAAGGACAAAAGATACATATTAGTTTAGTCATCAAATTAAGACACTCCGTAGACAAGTTTAGACGTGATTAAAAAATTGTCTACTAAAAATACGTCAATTTACGTCAGGCGCTGACTAATTTGACAGGACTAAACACATATTTATTTATTTATTAAAACTTTATGCACAAATAAAAGAAGTACTGTACAACGGCGGACTTAATGCCTGAGGCATTTTCTAAAAGTCAACCTTGGGTGATGCAGAGACAAAATATGGTAGGTGCAATATTTATCTTCTGTCCTTTTCTTAATGAAATAGAAAGAAAAAGATGCACTGAACTTAATTTTAGTTTAGTTTGTGAATAAGAGAACAGGCACCAGTGATTAGATAATAATCATAACATATAACATCACGCCTATTTCACCAGCAGTGCTATTCTGTAAAAATCTCACCGTGAGAACTTAGGTGAAGTGAGCGGGAAGTGAGCTCTGTCATCATTCCTTAATGCTTATGGATGGATTAACACTATTAAGTGCTCACTTCACTTATGATTTCACGGTGAGATTTTTACAGAATCGACCGGCAGGTATGTTTATTGCCCACAACAAGACAATAATCCTCCAGACCGAATTTCGGTCATAGTAGCCAATCTCAGCGGAGACTAGCCATCTACACGGAGAGAAAATTCTTAGAAAAATTACTGTGCTCGTCACTGTAAAGTGAGTGCAAGTGACATCTACAGAAAATGTTCTGAGTGAGATTGGAAAAAATTCACTATTTGTCCAATAAATTTTACTGTACAGCATAAGATTTTTTACTGTGCTCAAATGCACTCAAGATTATGAGACAGCACAGTAATTTTTCTAAGATTTTTCTCTCCGTGTACGCGGGAGATATTATAGTGAACAAGTGTTTGCGCAGACTCCGGTGTACTCACTCTTCCCTCACTATCATAGTCCGACAGGACGGCAATCCGACACGACCGGAGAGATCAGGCGCAGGACCAACGGCTTAACGTGCTATCCGAGGCACGGGGGTATCACACCACCGACTTCCGGACTCCGGACTGTTACTGGGAAATTCCTAATGGAAAAATCCAATAGCACTTTGCCCGAGTTGGGAATCGTGCCCAGGACTACGCGCAGCAGTCGCACTTGCGACCACGAGACCAATGGGGCAATTAAGAAATATTTTAGTGCATTAGCAAAAGCATACCGCCTTTCTACAGTATTTTTTTTTTGTGCATAGTTCTAATAAATATTATTTGTTTCTTAGTAAGGTTACTCTAAGACTGAACGTCTCAAAACATCCCTGCTATGCGCTACGATACACTTAGGAACCAAATAGCCAAAGCAAAATTTAATTGTAAACTCTACGCCAACGACACAGAGTACAATATCGTCCAACAATTCTCCGGCATTCTACAACAATGGTATCATACAACACTACATTCCATTAGTATTAAAAATACTAGTCAGGTTTTAGGTACAATTTTCCTTCAACACTCATATTATAATAATTTATAAAATAGACACATTTCTATTACTATAATAAAACTGTAATAAAATGTTATCTAAATAAAACTTTGCCATAAGTATACTTTATTAGTGCCGTTACGAATCATACCTACTATAAGAAATTATTTGCTCATTACGTCATATTAATGTATCTACATGAAATATTGATGGTACACATGTCAACGAACTGTATAAACTACGAAAATATCGCGGAAAATACCAAGTAAGTGATACATAGGTATTTCCATGAAGTATTGCCAATTTAAACCTTATGTCAATGATATAAAGATAACATATCTTTATACCATTGGCATAAGGTTTAAATTACTATGACTAATGTGTGCTTGTGAAATACTACAACAATAACGTGCAATGTACAGACGCCAGCACATCAAGCTACTACAATCTGTCAGATTTCTTTAAAAGATTTTCAACTTTATCGCTAAAGCATAAGGTTCAAAGTTGATTGGGAAAAACTGACAGTTTCGGGTAGCTTGATGTGCTGGCGTCTGTACTAAATTGTGCTATAATCATATATAATCTTTTTACTAACTTTAATCTAATAACAACACATAATGGAAGTATTTATTATTTTAATCGTATATTTTACTACTAATAAGATTTCACTATTAACTTCTATTTTCTCAAGTTTAACAATATTTCTGTTGAATGATTCAGAATTACTCAATCGGAAAGAGTTTTCAAATGAGTACGTAAATATTTACGCATGAATACGCACAATTATTTTCACCTTGAATAACATAATACATTAACGAACAGTACACCAACTGTACAATTACACTCAGTGAAAAATAAATAACTTCTCTTACATAACTATTTATTGACTGTACATAAACAATGAAAGCTACCATATTTCTGTAACGCTCCCTTATAACTTATAACCTGATTAAACATATCATGACGTAAAACTCTACACAAAGGAATGCCTTCCCATTTCTTTTAGTCAAGTGCTGCCTTAATATCTTATTTAACAAAAAAATAAAGCGTCTCCTGTTAGAAATCTCGCATCATATTAAAAAAAAAAACAGCTATGAATACCCAATAAAATATTATTCACTAGGAATATTAAACACATCAAAGTCTTAACAGATCAAAGCGATAAATTGAGAATTTAATCATTTAGATATATCATTACTTCCTACACATAGCGTAGATTCACAACTAACCCCAAAACACAAATCACGCCCTAAAATCAATCAAGTCACCAAATAAACACTTCAATGGTCACTCCTGTCAACACGTTCCAAAAACAACTGAACATACAAAGAAAGAACGTCTTTCGCAAACCAGAAAATAAAAAAAAGAACTGTTAAAAATAATAGAGCAAGAAAGCGGTTCTCTGTAAGGAGTCTTTTGCCTGTCCTGTACCTTCCGCACCTCTTGCATCATAAGCCGAGGAGACAGAAGGCCAGAAGGTTAGAACATCAGTCATCCGCATCAATGTCTTCGTCACTCATCTCCTCCTCGCTGGTACAGTCTGGTTCCGAAGATTCAGCGCTGCAGCGGTCGCACCAGCACACAAATAAGTAGTTTTGGGCTAGCTCCTGTGGGTAGATGAAGGAAAAAAATATTTTGGTACAGAAGTTATATGTCCTTTGATTGTTTTAGAAAAGGTTCAATTCTGATTTTAGGGTTTTCAATGTTTGGGCTTACATTGTGGGAACACTTCCACAATACTTTCGACCTCACGAACTGTCTGGGTCTCAATTCAAAGCCAATCTTAAATTGAACAGTTAGGCTATTGACTATTGCTATACGAACCAAATCCTGTCAAAGGGCGGTTGTTTTAGGGGACTATCTTGTGTAATTTTTTCTTCCAAAATTCTAATTTGATAAAATGATTTTTGATTTTGAATTAAATTGCCCAAGCTTGCTAAGATTAACTTGAAAATTACGGGTACAGACAGTAAACATATCATGACTCGGAATATGCATTTGCAATTATACAACGTGTAACGTTAAATGCGCAAAACCTCAGACACCCCAACTGATTTTAAATTCAATTGACCTATTTCAGAGAGAAAATAAGTCATTAAAAAAATTGTAAGGGTTTTATGTGCTGTTTTAGTTTTACTGGCCATTCTGATCGTTTCTTGCGTCTGCGACGACGCTTTATCGAGGGAGGAGTCGTCACCGGGCCGCTGCGCGGCGCTGTAATTGGGTTGTTTGCCCTATTAATAAATAGACACGGCAACGTTTTTAATGAAGATTTTTTGAAAAATGTAACCTATATTAAAAAGTGGTTCAATTAATTCTGCTCGTTATTCTGATCAAACTATTTTCAGGTTTTGCGCATTTAACGTTACACGTTGTATATACTTACAAAAGTTCAACCAAACTCACTTTCTGCCGTGAATGCCGGGACCTTTGCAGGGTGCATTCATCCAGATAGCTGATGCAAATCTCGTCTCCAGGCATGATAGGTTTCAGCGCCTTCAGTTGCACCCTGTGGTTGCCGTATGGGAAGGTTGATTCTGCGTTGGGTGAGCAACTGTGGTTGCAAGAGCTTTGCAACTGGAACAGGCCTGAACCTTCTGTGTTTAGGAATGAGCCGGATTCTGAAAGAGGAATTATGGAGATGTTGGATAAATGTATGAACGAATAACTGTGATACAGCAGAGTGACGTCAAAATCGTCAGTTATTAAAAGTTAAGTCAAAGCCTCTCCATATTGTATGAGGCCAAATCAATACTGATTTACAATGAGATTTTACATTGAGAGTTGTAGTTATGAAAGTCTACAGAAACAAGATTATATGTTTTGATATTGAGATCCTCCTGATTATACAGTGGTATTTCCTGCATATTTTTGACAGATAAGCAGTTTCAGAATCTGGTTAAAATGGATTATACAACGTGTCCATGATACAGCACTATACTGCACTGTTAATTAATATAGCCTTACTATTCTTACCTTCTTCCACATACTGATAAAGCTTATCAATGAACAGATCCAGCTGTTGTTTCTCATCATCAGACATGGTGACTTCCAACACAGAATTGACCCACATAGCCAGTGGACTGGTACCAATGCCTTGCCCATTTGTGCCAACTAGCGCCATTAGCGTGCAGAAACCTTCGGGTGTTAGAAACTGGAAAATAATAAATGAATGTTTTTATTAGTATGGTCCTGACTGCTATGCCCAAGGTCGTGGGTTCGATTCCCACCTAGAACACATGTTTGTGTGATGAGCACGATCATTTGTTCTTTGTCTGGGTGTCATTTATCTATAATATGTATGTATTTAGAAATATATATGTATGTTTATCAGTTGTCTAGTACTCATAGCACAAGCTCTGCTTAGTTTGGGACTAGATGGCGTTGTGTGAAAGTTGTGGAATATTATTATTATTATTATTATTATAGTATGAACTTCACACTTCGCCTTAACCTTCGAGGTATACAAGAGTGATGTTTTTATAACTGTTTTTAATCATTACATAAATTAAATAGCTTGTGGCTATGAAATAACAGCCGCACGGTTCGATCGATCAGGTTAAGCTCCGCTTGTGCGGTAGGTCCGTGGATGGGTGATAGGTAACCATCTTTACATACCAAGACCCATCCGTGCCTCGGAAAGCACGTTAAGCCGTTGGGCTCAGTGGATCTTTGACTGTCGTTACGTGTGGTAAGAAGCCCGAAAGTCTGACCACCAGTCATACCAATGGGTATCGTATTACCCAGTCACTGGGTTGTGGAGGTCAGATAGGCAGTCGCTCCATGTAAAATACTGGTATTCCGCTGCATCCTATTAGACTGGAAGCTGATTCCAACATAGTTGGGAAAAGGCTAGGCAGGTGATGATAAAGTAAATAGTGATGTATCATCATCATCATTATCATCTGCCTAGCCTTTTAGCCTTACGTGGAGCGACTGCCTATCTGATCTCCACAACCCAGTTGCTGGGTAATACGATACCCCTTGGTAAGACTGGTTGTCAGACTTTCGGGCTACTGACGACCCGTAACGACTGTCAATGATCCACGAATGACAGCCGGGACCAACGGCTTAGCGTGCTTTCCGAGGCACGGAGGGGTCTTGGTATGTGAAGATGATCACCCATCCACGGATCAGCCGCGGCAAGCGTAGCTTAACCTGATCGATCGACCTGTGCGGCTGTTATTACTTAGCCACAAGCCCCCATAAATAGTGATGTATCATCACCTAAAAATTTAAAGAGCTTGTTTGATGGTAAATAAAAAAATATGAGAATAGCATGATCATTTAAATAATGTCAAACAGTAATTTGTAAATAGTCTGTAGTAATGCTAGCGAGCTGAAATCAATAATTGAATAGTCTACTTTTTATCAGACTGTGTGTTTAACAACAAAAAACATTGAGAAAAACAACATAGTACAGATGTCCCAAAAAAAGTATGCGATTCCGAAAACATCGTCTCACGTCCGTCGAGCGTCGCGTCGCACTATGGGAAAGCCCCATACAAGGCCGTCTCAAAACCGTTTCACGTGAAAGTCGTTGTTATGGAGTAAAACTAATTAATTAATTTAGTCTTATAAATAAGCTTTCTTTTCTATATTTTTTAAATTATTTTTTGCTAACCATAATGTATATAAAAAGGCATCAAAGCTAACTCATGTTCAATGATGTGATTTTAGCACAATACATTAATACAATTCAACGCCACATTACTCGAAAGTTTTTGAAATAAATGTATAAGTATTATACATTTTTGAAATGCTTATAATCTCCTCATAACGTTTCTTAAATAATATTTTGTATAATAAATAAATAAATTAAAATTAATCAATATAGTTTAAGATGGTATAATTTTCGGGTTACTTTTTTTTTAATGAGACTGTTACCCGTTGCCGCTGTTTGCCGATGTCGAGATATTTTTTGTATTACGATCTTTATACATTAGTTTACACAAGGAGAAAAAAAAAAGTTGCGCATACTTGCGCCTTTTCTGACACGGTGCCAAAACATATCGCGAGATAAAAATTTTATTTTTTTCCAATATCTTTTTACTTCTCATAAATAAGAATGGTGAGGTAATTGAAAATAATTACTCATAACCTATTTTTAACCATGATTGATGGTAAAGTAGCACAAGTTTTAACTGAAACTCCTTCGAGCGCTTCTTGTACAATTTGTGGTGCTACTCCTCGGTAAATTAATAACTTAGAGGCAGTTAGGACACGAGATGTGAATAAAAGTTCATTTCAATATGGACTGTCAACACTACACGCTTGGATTAGAAGTATGGAGATGATTTTACACATTTCCTATAACTTGTCTTTCCAAAAGTGGTTAGCCACTACACCAGAAAATAAAAAAAACAAAGACGAAAAGAAAAAACTGGTACAGAAGCGGTTTAGGGAGGAAATGGGACTGCATATCGATAAACCTCGACAAGGCAGTGGAAATAGTAATGACGGAAACACAGCTCGGAGATTTTTTCAGAATTACTCTTGCTCTGCAGACATTACAGGTGTAGACGTAGAACTTATAAAACGAATGTACATTATACTACAAACTATGTCATCTGGAATGGCTATTGATTCAAAAAAGTTGGGTGAATACGCATATAGTACCGCCCAACTGTACGTAAATATTTATAATTGGTATTATATGCCTTCCTCCGTACATAAAATACTTATTCACGGAGAAAAAATCATTGAGTACTATGCTATTTTACCTATCGGACAATTGTCCGAAGACGCTCAAGAATCCCGCAACAAGGATTACAAAAAGTTTAGACTTCATCATTCTAGAAAGTGTTCAAGAGCGGCTACCAATACAGACGTGTTCCATACCTTATTGTACACTTCTGATCCATATATATCAAGTTTGAGAAATACCTCAGAAACAATATCGAAAGAACTTTTCGATGAAGCCAAGTCCCTTCTTGCTGTCAACGAAAATCTGTAGGAGCTTGTTGAATTTTGTACATTATTTTTTTCTCGTTAGACACTGTTTATACAATGATATTAAATTCTATTTTATGTAAGTAAATTACAAAAAAAAGTATTTTTTCTTATAAATGCATGTATGTATTTTTTTAAGTTTTATTTTTTAATTGAATTAATAAACATAATTTTCAAAATTATTATTTTTTCTATTAAACCTTATACTTTCACGTATATGTGTGCAAAATTACAGATCATTTAGTTTTGAAATAACTGAGATACGGAGTTTTGAGACGAAACATACGCGATTTTCCCATAGTGCGTCGTCCGAAATACGGACGCGTGATGATGAGATCTAATTTAGACTTGTTATTTATTTATTACAACTTTTCACTTTATTGCACTAATTATAAAGTGTATAATTTCATGTCGTTAGGAAATTTCGTCATTAATCAAAATCAAAATCAAAAGTCATTTATTCAAACTAGGCTGAGAATCAGCACTTTTCGAACGTCAAAATTCCCCAGACAGTCCCCCAAAACGCCCGCCCTTCACCACTTCCTAGTGCTTTCGCTGGGAAGAAGAAGTGGCGCAACAAACTCCCCAGCAGCACAGCCGTCTGTTCAGTTAGAAAATACTTGACTGAATACAATACAAGGTATGCAAAGCAATTAACATTACAAGACACAGAACACTAAATTAAATTATTTGCCATATGTCAGCTAGCAACGCCAATATACCAAGAAATACAATAAAAAACTATACGTACTCAAGCAAAAATTAATTAATGGAAATTAAATAAAAGCCTCCAGGTGTAAAGGGCGTGACCGCTAACATATCTATGCAATGCTGGGTTTAGTAGGACACAACAATGCTATTATATGAAGCTTGGTCTCTGATGGTTAACTACTCATGAATATATAAAGTGGACATTTTCTCAACACTCAATGGCGCAATGACCAAGTGACCACTGACTATTTGCACACATTGGATTTCTGCCTTAGAGTAAATATTTAAATGGACTAATAATATTTGTTTTAAGTCTGAACTAATTCTCGATTTCAATATTTGGGCACTCCAAACTGAGACATACATTGTGTGGACATGAATAGCCTATAAAATCGAAGTCCTGCATAAGCATGGGAACAAACTGATAATTTCGTACAACAAACTGATGTATGAAATCATCACTTTGATCACCAGTTCATGTCTAAAACATTACAAAAAACATTGAAATTTACTCATTTTACAAATTTAATTATTAATGAAGTAGTTAAATGCCATAATTGCATGGTGTTTACAGAGCTTGGAACCAGGTTGGACCCGTGCGCACGTGACGGTCGCCGGTGTCGTCACCACCCGGCTATTTAACACATTGAACGCCATAGTGGTCACCGGTGAGCGACAGCAATTATTTTAGTTAATTCTTTGAATAGTAATAATAAATAATTATTTAGAGTGTGGTTTTTGACTATTTTGAACCGTATGAGCCAGTAAAATATAATGTGTAAAATTTGTTGAAATCGCGAATCTACGTCAGCCCATATGGAAAGTTCAGTGGTGGTCACCGGTGACCACCACACCGTTCAATGTGTTAAAACAGTTGAATGCGACATGTAAGCACTAGTGGTCGCTCTAGTCATGAGAGTGTGCCGGCCGCCGCGTGTCTGCTAAGACACGCTGCAATCTGGCCAGAGAAAATCATACTTAGGATACAATATCTTACCTCCTCTACTTCATCTCCATTAATAACATGTGACGTCATCTCTCTCAATGTATTCATCTGATGCGTGAACTGTTCACCTAACAACTTGTGCACTAGTTCAGCATCTTCATTCTCAGTGCGGTGACAGAACTGTTTCACTTTAGCCACTGCAGCAGATGGGTCCGAACTCTGTTGGATATATGCCAGTATTCTTACGAGAAGCATTATGCTTGTTGTTTCAGGTGGATAGTGCATTTGTCTGGAAAAAATGTTTATTATCTATGATAATTTCTGAAAATATGCATGAAATTTCACATAAAAATTTGCAGTACCCATAGGAATATAACCCTCTTTGTGTTATTAAATCCCAAGAACATTAAAAATTTAAAAGTTACAAATCCCAAAATTCTAAAGCAATGTGAAGTATTGCTGTGAATTGCATTTTGGGGAGTCATCACATTCTGAACTAATCTTTTGAATTCTGTCTATTCAGGTGAATAACAAAATTCTCATATCCTGGATGAGGTTTCAAGTTCGAGTTTCATCAACAAATCAAGCAAGTTAAGACAAACAGAATAATGTTATACTCACTTCCAAGTCTCCATAAGAATAACAATGGGATGTTGAGCATCACTAGAGTCATGACACAATATCCTGTGATACTTCACGTAAGCATTCTGTCTGCACCCTTCTGAGCAGTAGAGGGCGCCACATTGATCACAGTTTGTTATGCTCTCAATGTTTATCTCAAATATGTCAGAGTGTGGAAGAACTATGTCTGGTTTGCATGATAGGCGCCTCACGTTTTGTTCTGGAGTTTCTAGTGGCCTGAAAAAATGTATGTTTTATATAAAACATATTAGGAATGAAATAATGAAGAATTGTTTTATCTGCACAAATAAGACACACATTATAAAATAAACATAAACTGTATTGAAAAAGTAAGGACGTATTCATATTTAAAAAACTTTTAGATTTTTCATTTGAAGGGACGTCTTAGCAGTGGAATTTCGACAGTCATGCATAATAAATAAAATGTTTAGGTAATGTTTCCTACTTTAACAGAAAAAATCTCCTTCTTTCTTTAATACCCTGTATAACATTATGAGTCAATTACTGTTCAGTCAAACTAAAAGATTATAGGGATGAAAACATACCTCATACAATAATCACATGCTAAATATCTGTATGCCGCATTCCAAGCGAACTGACACGAAACTAAAGGATCCTCTTCTAATATAACATCACCCTGGGCGTACTTCTTGGTAGCAAAGAGCCCTTTACCCTGAGAAAACCATGCTTATTAGAAAGAACAACACTTCCAATTCGAGACGTAGTGACGAATTTCACTTACCTTCTTGCTATTAGACGTTCTTATCTCAAACCCTTCCATATTTATAAAATAACACTACCTTGAGTAGAACTTTAATAAAGGAACTATAAGATTTTTTAGATAAAAACAATTTAAATTGGTAAAATCACAATGTTAGAACAGCGGAAGATTTTAGATTTAGGTTATGTTTGTGTCAAAATTGTCAAATTGACTTTCTCTATTGCAAGACGAAAAAATACTTTTTTTGCGTTCGGATACAATATTTTTTGGCTTACAGGAAAATTGTGAGCTTCATTGTTATAGCTAGTGCTTCTCATAATCCCGTTAAGTTTCGATTTTGGGGAGACTTCGAATGACGAAAGTTTATTTGTAGTACTTTTGATTCCTAACTTAACTGAACAATGGACAAAACAGAAAACCCGTCATAGGTCGCAGCACTGTTGTCCGTCCAAAAACCGCCATTGCTGTGTCGATCTCAAATTAAATGACAACTAGATAAATAATAAAGTGACTTGGAGCTAAAGAAAAGAGAGGCGTCTATCACAGGTTTATTGTTCAGTACTGGAGGTGTACCACAGGAATAACCTGGTCAGAGTTGAAAACCAACTTGAGGATGATCTTCCTGACTAAAAAACTTCAGATATGTTAATTCTAGCACTGATCTAGTATGTCAATATAAATACACAAACACCTTTACTATAATTTACATAATATCACATCGCAAGTGCCTTAGGTAATGAAAACAGACTTAGTTCCACTTAGTTTTTTTTGGGAGCATTTTGAGGAGAAATTCGTATACAGGTTTATATGAATTTCTCCCCAAATGGTTAGGTTTAAAAAAGATAGCACATGGTCTCGGTGACTTAATGCCTAAGGCATCAAGTCCGTGTTCGAAAAGTTTAAATAAATAAATATCAGATTTCCAATTATTTTTCGAAGAGCTTTCTCCCACAAGTTTCTTCAGACAGGTATTTTTCTTTGGCAAATTCACAAGACCCCGTATTTTTGTTTCTATTAACAACTGCGAAACGGGGCATATTAATTAACTACGCGTCACTTGTTTACAAAAAATGTATGGATAGTGACGCTACGCACGGCTACGTATCAAATTCTTGGACACGAGAAATAAGCCACTGAGGTCGCTACTAAGCGACATCTGACATGAACAAGTGGCAGTTTTTATCCCCATTACATCAATACTCAGAGAATATTTATACCTATTCAAAACAGTAATAAAACCAAAATAATCTTTAAATATTATTTATTTTAAGTCCACCCTTACGCATCGATTTTAATGCTAAAATATCACACTTTTCTTTTATTATTTAATCATTCGAAATCCACCAATACTGATAACATACATTTTTATTTTTATAATTTCGTTGACTGGGTGATGGAGTTTACTACACTAACTGGTGTTTCAATACATTCTTCTTCTTTAAATTGTGATACTTTGTAGGAGTCAACTTGGGCGATGGTATCAAACATGGGCAGAGTTTTCGTTTCAGGCGTGAATGTTAACAGCAGCGCGGCTACCACAGCAGTGGCGGAAAATAAGTATGACGGAAGTGCAGATATTTCGGTGATCTGAAAAAAAAAATATCTTGTTAGAAGGTCCTGTGCATAACCTTTCGGGGAGTATTCGCGAGATGTTATGTATAGCATTACATAAACAGAATATGAGCAAGATACACAGACCGCACTTTCTCGTGAATCTTGCTTGTCTGATGAGTAGGTATACCTAACGTATCAAAACTTTTGGTACGTATCTAGTGCTGAAAATAATTCTACCAAGCCTATAAACCTATAAATTACAATGTAGTGTAGATACCTACACAGGTAGTGGTCAAAATCAATACATCAAAGGTCAATAAAGCCTCTGGAATGTATCAAAATTATCTATATTTTATCGATTTCTTAATCGCTCTTCATAATTAAAATCGTTTCGTGGGTTCTTATATGCCTTAAAGTTCCGAAGACGACTGGAAATTCCATTTTTTTTTTAAATAATGAAATCCTACGAATACGAGTAGGTATTATAAGGGCGAAAGTTTGTGAGAATGGATGGATGGAGGTATGAGGATGCACGGATTTGGATTAAATTTGGTATGTACAGACGCCAGCACATCAAGCTACCCGAAACTGTCAGATTTTCCCAATCAACTTTGAACCTTATGCTTTAGCACTAAAGTTGAAAATCTATTAAAGAAATCTGACAGATTGTAGTAGCTTGATGTGCTGGCGTCTGTACATATAGTTTATAACCAGGATTAACACATAGGATACTTTCATCCCGATATTCCCACGGGATCGAAACTTATGCGGGTGAAACCACGAGGCGCTGCTAGTCAACAATAAAATAATTCAAACGGATTAAGGACTGCTTCATATTATTTAAATCTCGAATAATATCTATGCTTATTTCTCTTCCGTCTGGACAAACAACTTTCCTCAATAAAGCTCTCACTGCCTACGCTCTTGATGATAGTTACCTCATTGCGTAACACACACGATCACAAGTGTGGGACACACCCTTGATCACTGTCCAAGGTGCCCCTACTACTTTTATGAGATTCTTGCCTGCTGGCTGAGTGCAGGACCTACTGGCTACTATGCTTTACTGCTTGGCAATATTTTTTAAACCGCGGCACTCGCGCCTTTCCTAATTCAAAAGTCAGATTTAACAAAAAAAAGGCGGCATTCGGTAGGTAACTCAATGGAGCACATGGAATTAGTATGTACTTTATAGACCACTTGTTTGACAAGCAAGTTCATTTTTTGATGGCCATAATCAAAACTTTCGCATAGTATTTCGAGGGCTCTTTATTAGCAGTTTCAACCGTGGTGGGTTCAATTTGTCTACTAAATTAACCAATGTGTGCGTTATTTAATCAGTATGTCTTTCACTTAAAAGTCAAATGGGGCATTTTAATAGTTTAAAGGAGATCAGGTTATTGACCAAGTAACTACCTATGCATACCTGTTTTGCATAGATATGTTTGCCATTTGTAACGTATTTAAAACCTGTATTTTTTTACTAATTTTGTTGGCAGGTAGGTACATATTTGCTCACGAGTTATTAGGTATGTAGATTTGTTACCTCCTACCTATCTACAATAAACATTATTTTTTGTTTATATTATGTTTAGCATTAAGGATATATTGGCTTTTCCGGGTGGCAACAGCTAAAGTTTAAACAAAACCAATCATCTTACACTTGTATCGTCACCTATTCAGAAACCTGAAATATGCTACTGTTATTAAACTGAGAGCAATTGCAGGGTTATTCTTATTCTAGAAGTATTAAAAAACTGAAGTGACTACATTTTTCTGGGGTGGTTTTAGACATTTAGTCCACCTTGCCCTTATGGACCAAACTAAATCTTTACAAGGCAATCAGCAATGCTAGGGGAGCCACAAGCATCACCATATCGGCCGCTTCCCGCATCCTGCGAGCTCCCGCTACTTGCACCAACGCAGCGGGTAATTACGTACCACACAAAAGATATGGAAATCGATCGCAATGCCTTTAATTTTTTCCGTTCAGCCACATTCATTGCATTACTTAGGTACATTGTAGAGCAGACAAATTCTTCAAAAACAATGGAAGATGTCATTGCGATCGAATATAATTTTATGTGATTTACACAATTACCTTGCTAGTCTTCGCGTCGGTCCACCTTGTGGCCAACGCAAGATGCGGGGTAATTTCGTAACACACTAGCAGTAGCAATGGCTTCCATTCTGACAGGTCGACAACATTCATTGCGTTCTTTACGTTGTTGAACAGACTAATTTTTCGAACATGCGTAGCAATGGATTGGCTATATCCTTCAAAATCATTCAAATAATTGTGATTGATAGTATGTTACACAATTAGAGTGATCTACCTTTTAGTACCTAAACGATAACCACTCCAAAACTTTTGGGTCCCATCGGCCCTTACAAATACAGTATGTCTTTAAATCCTTACCAATAACGGTGTCAATGGAGCCAACATACTGCCCACCCTTGCGGCCGTGTTGCCCCATCCAAGCAAAGTCCCTCTTACACTGGTTGGGAATAGTTCCAGACTATACGTGTAAATGCCAGTGAAGCAGATCACCACACCAAGTTTTCCAACCAAGAATAATACCACTTTCAACCAGGAAATCGCTGAAAAAAAAAAGGCTTTTAGTCTTACCCATTCACTTCTAGTTGGCCATTTCGGATAGACTCGAAATACCAAAGAACGATTGCTGTGGAATTGTTTGATATTTAAATCAAAATTCCGAATTATTCCATGTACAGACGCCAGCACATCAAGCTACTACAATCTGTCAGATTTCTTTAATAGATTTTCAACTTTATCGCTAAAGCATAACGTTCAAAGTTGATTGGGAAAATCTGACAGTTTCGGGTAACTTGATGTGCTGGCGTCTGTACCTAATGTGCGGGATTTTAACTTTCGTTTAACAGTCCTACTTCATAACATCTGGCTCCAATAATATCCAGGTAGAGTTCGTCCCACGAAAAAAGTCCCTCTGCAATAAGTGGACCTAATTATTATTATATGGTTTTGCTGTATATTCCTACAACAACCCTTCAATCTCACACCTTTCTCTATTTTATGAATGTGAATTTTACTAAAAAGTGCCTGTGCAGTGTTGAGATAAATAAGTGGGTATATAAATAAAGACGTATGTCTCCATTGCACGACAGTGGCGCCGCGTCTGCGGGACTTCTTTCGTGGGACGGACTCTAGGTATTTACTTACATTCTGGGCAATAATTCTGTGCTATAAGAAAAACGGCAGAAACGGCATATCCACATTGCAAAGTGATTTTCCTTCCATATTTATTAAACGTATAGTAAGCAATCACTTCTCCAGGGAACGAAGTAAACGCGGCAAGAATAAAGTTGGTATATTTATTTCCTGGCAGCAGCACAGCGTGAACTAATGTTCCGTAGTAAAGGAAGCTCGAGGTGAAGAAACAGAATGACGTCACAGACAGTCGGGTCATTATTTCCTTTGATGCTATTATGACTTTCATGTTCTCTCTCTCCTTCTGTTCTACCACATCGAACATTAACCGCAATTGATCGTCACTTGCATCTGTTATCTCTTTCTCAGTGATGTCTATCTTATTCATTTTCGCCATAAGTTTCAAGGTTTCCTTCGCTCCATCCATTCTCCCACGAAGCATTTGCCATCTTGTACTCTCTTTTAGTACGAATATGTACAAAATAAACAGTATCATGGGCGAGTAGACAACCAATATCAGCCATTTCCAGTATTGAAAACTCATGGCGAAGAAAGCGAAAACTATTTCGCCGACGTAAACTGCATACGAGAAGATTATACCAGCCAGCACCCTTTTGGAACTCCCTCCTACTTCAATCACTAAAAAGATATTGCTATTGTTAGGAAACATACTTTATTTTGTGGTTTATATAACAAGAGCTTTAGCAATTATTTTAAATCGATAATACTTACATAGAACTACCCCAACTGTGTAAAGTCCCGATCCCATTACTGATTCAATAAATTCGAGAGCTAGGTACCAATAGTAGCTCGTGATGAATATTTTGAACACCCCTATGCATGCACCTACAGCACAAACAATTACGGTTGGTTTTCTTCCAATTCTGAAATATAAAGGAAAGAGGATTGTTATGTGTCAGCACATCGGCGTATATGACTAGGTACACCTACGTATCATATGCGCGGTTTTGGTCGCTACAATGCTTGTTGCAACTGATACACAAAATCAAGAAGGTGTACGCGTCTCTCAAGAGGAACTGCGTAGTCGGGACCTGGCAGGGCCCGCCACACTTTCCGAAGGTTACAATGAAAGCGCGACTACCCTTGGCCAGCGGGCAAGAGCGCATTGGTCACGGAGAACACCGTGTTGTTTTAAACATAAGGGTCCCTTGTTGACTATGGAACCCTAAAAACGGTATGTATCTATTTCGTATCCCATGCAAGCAGATACTCGTGACCGTGAGGTAAAAGTAAAAATTAACTCAGACACACATTTGTATAGAATGAAGGAGGACAAGATTCAAGATGATTAAAATTATTTCAACAGGTTTTTCTAGGAAGACTAGTTTTAAGCATCTAATAATTGTTGGGACGAACCTATTTTTTTTTTATATGGTTTGACGACTTATGCATAATGTTCTTTAGAGGTATATGTAGGTAGATTGAATTTCTTAACAGCCGTGCGATTTTGTAACCATCTCACCGTGAAAGCTTGGGTGAAGTGAGCGTGGAGTGAGCTGTCATTCGCTAGGGATTAACACTACTAAGTGCTCACTTCACTTATGATTTCACGGTGAGATTTTTACAGAATCGACCAGCTGGTATGACGCTTGTCTGGATGGATTCAAAATGAGCAGTGGGAAAATCACCACGCATTTGGACGCCCAGTACGGTAATAATTGGGAAAAAAGTATAATGGACAAACATTCTTACTTGTCAGCTATCCATCCAGTGAATATCATGGAGAAAATCATTCCCGCATTGTGAATTCCGCCCACTAAGTTTATTTTCAACGGCTGGCATGCTAGATTCAGCTGTAAACAAACACATGAAGGTGTAAAAACACTGAAATTTAGTTCTTTTAAGTGTCGCAAATTTTAGATAGGAAGTGTTAACAAATTAGAAGATATGCAATATAAATAATGATGTAAGAACGAGGAATTTCCTAGAATAAAATCTGCTAGATCAGATTCCGGATGTGTATACTTAAGTTTGTTTTTCAAATTGTCGTGGTGGTTTTGTTGCGTTCTATTTTTGCGCCGTGGTCAGAAATTGTTACATAAGCTACAAATGCAGATTTTTTGTTGGGTACACATTAATTTAAATAAAGTGGCCTATACTGTTCTACGTCGTTATTATTGTGTTTAAGAGCTCATTCACACGAGGACGATTTTTTTTTTTGACTAAGTAATCGTCTTTTTCACTATTCGTTTTTTTTTTTACGGCGGCTATGCTTTTTAAATGCCCGCGCTCACACGCATCATGAATCGTGAAAAAGGTCGGACACGTCTTAAATCACGTATCGTATTTTAAAAAACACGTTCGTCAAAAAACACGAATCGTGAATTTTTTTTGACGGATTCGCTGATCCGCTCGCCCGTAATTTAAAATTTTTAAATTTCTCAAATCCGTATCCAACTTGAGGAGAAGATGGTCAAAGGTATCTATTACCGCCCATTGTGTCACCCTTTGTAAAATTTCTATATTTATGTCTGTAATTTATATGGTGTACACCGTGTACATAATAAAGAGTGTTCTATTCTATTTTATTCTAACGCGCCCATTAAAGTATGGAAAACTCCAAAACTTGGTCTTTGCCTTAAAATTGGATGCACCCATTGTATTCTTTTCTGTTTATTCTCTTTTTAGATCGACGATAATACCAATATACGATTAATGTATTCATATCCATCGTGTTCGATAGCTCATTCAAGACTGAACTCTGAATCACGAAACGAATTTGAACATCAATTCGGATATTTTGCCGAATCGTGATAAAACACGATTCCGTGTGCAATGTGAACGTCCATCCATCGTGACGTATCATGTTTTATGACGAATCGTCAATGACTGAACCCGTGTGAATGAGCCCTTAGTCTGTTTTTCTCCTTATGTTCAAAACCGGCACTAAGCTGTTGACCTGTCATCAGGCCACTAGCATTTTAACAGTTAAGTTCCTAGGTACTTCTGCCCCGTTAGTATCGTGGTCGCAAGCGAGACTGTTGAGCGTGGGGCCTTGGGTAGTGTTGCAAAGGACTCGAGTCCTCGAGTCGTAATTTTAAAGATTCGACTCAAATAAGCAAGACTCTGTGTGCTAAAAATGTTCGCAGTCTAGAGTCAAGCCGAGTCCGAGTCATTTAACAACCACTTGTGTCTTACAAAAGGACTCGAGTCTTAAAATGAACTCGAGTCTTCAAGAAAAACTCGAAGCATGAAGATGAGACTTGAAACTCATCATTCGAAGTTAGAAGTAGAAGACAGTTTGAGTAAAACCATATTTTCGACGAATTATAAAAAAAAAAAACGATTATTACGGATGAACTTCAAGAATATTTGACAATGCAGAAACAGAAGAAACTGATATTGTATCCTGGTGGACACAACAAACTATTGGATTGCCACAGCTTCAGAAATTAGCTTTTCATTATTCTGAGTATTCCGGCAACGAGTGTGCCAAGCGAGCAGGCATTTTCAAGATCCGGCAATTTAATCACTAAAAAAAGAAACCGTCTCTGCAATAACTATACAAGCTTCAATGTGTCTCGCATCATGGCTGGTCTTTAATTAAAATGACCCATTTTTTATGATATTTAGAAATGATTAAAATATTCTTAATCAATGCTGTTATTTTATTATCTGAGCCTTTCTCCCCGCCCTGTAAATGTAACAATTTAATTGCTAGACTCATACACGAAAAGAACTTGAGTACGACTCGCCGCATAAAAAGGACTCGAGCGCACAAAGAGATTCGAGCTCTCATGTCACAAACAAGGGCTCGTAGAGAACTTAGTTCTCTAGTCTTGGAGTCCTGTTGTAATGAGTCGAGTCTTGTAATTCATCATCCGAGTCCGTTTATATAGGACTCGAAGACTACTCGAGTTTTTTGCAACACTAGCCTTGGGTTCCATTACCAGGTCGAGCAAAATGTTATTGGATTTTTCCATTAGGAATTTCTCAGAAACAGCTCGGAGTTTGGAAGTTGGCGGTGTAACACTCCTGTCTCGGGTAGCAAGTTAAGCCGTTGGACTTGCGCCTAATCTCTCTCCGATAGTGTCGAATTGGATTATGAGAGTGAGGGAAGAGAGTGCTGTGACTGCGCACACACATGTGCACTATGATGTCTTCCGGGTCGATGGATAGTCGCCGCTGAGATTGGCCGCTATGGCCGAAATTCGGTCTGGGGCACTACTTTACCTCAGCTGCATTATTATGCTCAATTATCTAATGGACATACTTAGAGAAGATACCTAAAGCTTAGATACCTACGGGAGTATGCATAATTTAACTTTCTCTAATAGGTCCGGTCAGCAAAGAATGGACGATTTAAAAAGTGCATAAAGGTACCTAGCAGGGTTCCCTATACATTTGCATAAAATTTGAAGACCAAATATAACTTTGCATGCTTTTTTTTTTCTCCTAATTATAGCACAACATATTGAATTTTTAAGACAATACTTTAATTTTAATTTAATTATGCGAATTAAATTTATGCCAAAACAAATTATTCTTCAAGATAATTATGTCAACGTAAACTGTATGCCAAAAAAAAATATGGCAAAGTATTGTTATGGCAAAACAAATCATCCCAAAGTATATTAGGAAAAAGAACATTATGCGAAAAGAAGGGATAACACCTAGCAGAAATACTCACGTAGGTATACATGTATACACGTCTAAATACACGCCCACGTCCACAAAAACATGTCTACAAAAGTCTAAAAATAGGTTTTATGGTATTTTTTCAGTAAATCCATCTCTTTGAATTGAATATCACACTTAGTATTATTATCAGTGAAAGATCGTTGCAGTTGCACAAACAAAGTTCTATCTAAATATGCACAGGCTCGACAAATACATTTGTATCTTCCTATATAAATACTTATTTAAGGCGTTTTATAGTTACGGTATATTACTTTCATGAAATTTGACTTTTATACGACTTTAAATAAATCTTGTGTATATATAGGGATGAAAAGTGCTTTGTTGGGGATTACCTTTGAAATAATATTTATTGTCTGATTCCGTAAGCTGTTTGGTGTAGGTGACTGACCTAGTCACTAAATTAGTTTCACCTTTCTCCTTTCAGTCAGTGCATTAATTCTGAGAATACAGAATCTAGAGCTATACCTACCCAGAGGCGAACTATGTGCGCATTCATACAAGTGACAAACGGCGACGTCAGACGACGCCGACGCTTGCCTCTGTCATTGACGGGTGTTGCTCGTGTGTACGCACACCTGCAGGGTAATTGCGTAACACACTATCAGTAGCAATGGGTTTCATTTTGACAGTTCAACAACATTCATTGCGTTATTTACGTTGTTGAGCAGACACATTTTTAGAACATATGGAGCAATGGATTAGCAATATTAATCAAAATTATTCAAATTGAGAGTAATAGCGTGTTACGCAATTAGGGTGCTGTTGGAGCAAGTCAAATCAGGCCCCGCCGGTCATCTCAGTTTATATATGAATTTCTAGTAGGTACCATTTTGCAGAAAATTAATAGTGACAAAAAAAAACAGCTATATCGTGCGTAATTATACCTACTCTATATAAAATCAATATACAAACAAAAAAAAAATAATCGGTTCAGCCATTTGGGAGCTACGATGGCGCAGACAGACACAAGTTAAACTTACAACACCTCTCTGATTTGTCAGGGATTAAAAACATGCACCAACCAGGATTTTTTGGGAGAGGTACCATTTTATTTCCTAATTGTATCTGCTATACATGGTCATTTTCATCGAAAAGCAAGAATGTGGGATGCAAGAGCACGAATTCTCGGTATGGTCTCTTTAGAACATTCACACGGAATAAAAGTTGCTTTGTTCGACTAATGCAGAATAATGAGAGAATCAGTAGAACACAGGATACAAGAGTGAACGAAAATACCACCCCGTGACCACATCTCAGCAAGGTTAGGTTTTCTGTTGAATGAAAGTTGAGGAAAGAGATCGAAAATTTTAGCACCCTGCATTTATATTTTGCATTATGTCAGGGGCCTCCAACTGCTTCTTACCTACTTATATTTTGGCCTTTAGTGGGATTTCATTAAAAGACACCGACTTCTCAAGATTTGTGCCATGGAAGGCCCCTGCTGCAACATTTCAGGGAAGAATAGTCGACCTCGTAACAAAACTACTCTTTTGACAAAACACTGCCCACTAAATTGGAACTTCACTAAGCTAGAAACTATCTAGTATCTACCTTTGACATAGACAAACAGAACATGTCGTTTTAGGACGTGCAAGTGACATTCAAACTTAGGGTGATAAAGTAGTTACGAGGTCAACTATACCTAGATGAGAGACAGGGGAATAATCGAAAGAAAAATAGGTACGTGAGAGGGTTAGTCGATCGAGAGAAAAAGTCGACTTAGGGTTGTTCGAGAAATACGTCAGAAGAATGCTCAAGTGTACCTAAATTGCAAGCATGCAATTAGGGTGCTGGATGCACCCTAATTGCGAACACACTATTACTCTCAATTTGAATAATTTTGAAGCATATTGCTAATCCATTGCTCCATATATACGAAAAATGTGTCTGCTCAACAACCTACATAACGCAATGAATGTCGTTGAACTGTCAAAATGAAAGCCATTCCTACTATCAGTGTGTTACGCAATTAACCCGCAGGTTCTTGTTCGGTAGACTAGCAGGAGTAGGAAGTAGGTATTAGTCTCCTGAGAATACCTAGATTGTTATCTACAGGAAAAACTCGTCTCGACAGATGGAGCAGTAAAACCATCTATCATCTACCTATCTACGTGCATTTTAAGCAATCAATTAAATAGATTTGCATCCTACATAACACGGATATTTTTTTCTAGTCGGTTTCAACAATCTCATTTCTTAGTAGCCAGTATTAAAATAGAATAATATAGTTATTGGCTAGGCACATATAAACACACATATTAACCGTTTTGAAGGCTTACATTCGAGCGCCGCCCGCCCGGAAAGAAAGGACGTATCGGCCGGCGCCAGCTCCGGGGTATTGCGTCACTCTTTCATTTTGGCAGTTCAACCGCATTCATTGCGTTAATTACGTTGTTGAGCAGACGAATTTTTCAAACATATCAAGCAATGGATTATCTAGCAATTTTTTTCAAAATCCACTAGGAAAATTTTGGAATTAAGAAAATTGAATTAGGTCCAGTCGTTTTTTCTTTATTTATAAGGAATTTATCAAAAATTTATTCTATTATTATAAAAGTAGGTATATGATATTTGTGATATGAGAAAAATTGTTTTGATGGATTGTATTGAACAAAAAATTACAAATTAGAGCTTTCAAATCAGCTCCGAGTCTTTGCCTAAACATGCATCAGGAGAACGATTATTTATTGCTAAATAAATAGATAAATAATTTAAAAAAACGCTTTATTAATATTGTAGAAGAGAAAACGAACTATCTTTACCAATTAATTGTTATTTATACCAACCAACGAACAGTATTCAATTTCAACGAGAAAATCATGCATCTACGTGGATTTTTGTAAGGCATGTATTTAACGCGGCGACAAATTAATCTGGGTTGGCGACAAATTAATATGGGTTGGCGACAAATTAATCTGGGTTGGCAGCTACGGACGGCGGATAAAAAGTAGAAAATGGGCATTCTTAAATTAAACAACGAGGTTGTATATCAAGTTAACTAATTATCTTTAATAATAATAATTAGAAATAGTCGACGGAGCCCCGCTTCGCGGAGCCCCTATTTCCGCCTGCAGGATTTAAAGGAACCTAACACGAACCTAACACGAAGGAGGTTAATATTAGTCACCATGTCATTATTTTTAGTCGCCATGTCATTATTTTTAGTCGCCATGTCATTATTTTTAGTAGCAAATAGTTAGTCGCCCTTTTAAATTGTTAGTCGCCTGGAAAATAATATTCCTTTTTGTAATACACCTCATAACACTACTTGCTATGAAAATATCAGTGTCCGGAAGTTATTAAAACGTCATCATCAATATAAACTAAATGGAAAAAAAACGTATTATTGAAGCTAACTCAAAAACTACCCAAGCAAAGTTAATCCAATTTATAATATGTGAGGCATACCTAATCCATTAAAAACAATACTAATTAAATTGTATATCTATACAACGTGTAACGTTAAATGCGCAAAACCTCAGACACCCCAACTGATTTTTAATTCAATTGACCTATTTCAGAGAGAAAATAAGTCATTAAAAAAATTGTAAAGGTTTTATGTGCTGTTTTAGTTTTACTGGCTATTCTGATCGTTTCTTGCGTCTGCGACGACGCTTAACCGAGGGAGGAGTCGTCACCGGGCCGCTGCGCCGCGCTGACATTTGGCTTGCTTGACCTATTAATAAATAGACAAGGCAACTTTTTTAATGAAGATTTTTTGAAAAATGTGACCTATATTAAAAAGTGGTTCAATTAATTCTGGTCGTTATTCTGATCAAACTATTTTCAGGTTTTGCGCATTTAACGTTACACGTTGTATATACAATTGCAGCCAAGCGGTGCTAAGCTTCTTCTAATCGGTGTCTTTAATTCTTCAATGCAAGGTGCATTGAAGAATTGAAGACACCGACTAGAAGAATCATCAAAATTGGCATAGAAATGCCGGAAACGCAGTACATTTATGCATATAACTTCGTACATAAGAATAGTTACCTAATGCATTATATACTTAAACCTTCCTGAAAGTGTGTAGATCACGTTAATTAAAGAAACATCACAATTGGTTCATTAGTTTTTGCGAAAATCGCGGACATACATAGATACATACATACATACGGGTCGAATACCTCCTTTTTTGAAGTCAGTTAAAACGGGGAATTTGGCGCGTTGTGGTGTGTGATCCGCTTAAGAGCTTTCCAGTAATTAACACCGTTTTATTTTTGGGCATCAAAGTTTATGACATAACGCTAATTTTATACCTACCTAGCGTCATTTTCGTCACTCTAAAAACTTCTTCATCAGTGATCATCCTGCATTCCTTTAGTTTTCTCAATGGAAATTTATAGGTATCTACATATGCTGCAAAATGGAAAAGTGCGTACATACCTCAGCAACGATAGAATTGTTGTTTTCGTAGATCCAATGTTGACACTCTTCTATAACTCCACTGAACGAGGAGTTGGAACATGTCTGATTTGTTAGAGAAAAGTTGTCATCTCTCAGGATCGGCTTGTAACATTTATAGTCGACATCTTCGGGCCACCAGGAAGGTATTTTCATGTCCTGGTTTAGATTTTCACATTCAGGCATGCGACATCTGTTTTTAACGAAAACAAAACCAATATTTTAATTTATTTCTTGCAACTACTTTCGTTACTAATAAATTGAGGCCATTTATTCGTACATATTACAATGAGCTCAATTGGTGCTAACAGAGGTACATTCAACTTCTTATAAGGCTAATCAATTGGATCATTTATCAAAAGTATGCTTCCTCTGTTTTTATCGTTAACTATGCCTTTATTTATTAGTTTTATAGTGGGATAATTAAAGTGTTTGTTTAGTTTCAAGAGACTCAAGTCTATGTACAATTAGGTACCTATTCCAAACAAAAATGAATAGCAACATACCTACTGGTTTATGTAACGTCTATAGGTAATCAAAAAAATACATTTTACAAAATATATAATAGGTTTACAAAAAACTTATAGGAAAAAAATAAAATGTCATTTAGGTAGGTACGAGTACCTACCTATGTTAATGTTTTTTTTGTGAGTGTAATACCTACTATTTCACTAGACCTGATATAAATAAAAACTGGTAAAACATGTCTTTGAAATTCTTTGTGACATGTTAAACTTATTCCAGCTTGATAAAAATAATTAATTAATAAAAAAAATATTAATTAATTAATAAAATAATAATTTATTAATGAATAAATAAATATTAATTATTTTTAAATTTAATTAAAAAAATCACAACTTAAAAACAACTAGCGAACCGTCACGCAGTTTTTATGACTTGACATAACATCGAGATTTTTCCTTCCGGAATAAGTTATCTTTAAATGATGGTGAAAAGCGCATCAAAATCCGATGCGTGATTTAGGGCTGATTTTTCCAACGCCAGATATTTTTATCCGAGAAATAATTTTGAATTTATGGCTTCTTCCATACGAAATTTGTCCGGCGTCAATTTTATTCTAAGAATAAAAATTATCTGTCGATTGAAAAATCTGCCCTTACACGAATGACGCGGTCGCACAAACACGACACAAAAAGCTACTTATAGGTAGATACAAGATGGGACAATGCTGGCTAAATAGAATAACAGAATAAAATAATCTAATCATTTTTTTTTTTATAGGATCTTATTTAAAATGGTCGCTGATATTTTCTTACCTGTAATTAATATTTTCAGCAACGAAAACATAGTTTACGTGTGTCATAGATATCATAAACAAAGTTAAACAAATTAAAATATATTGTATTGTTTGAAATTTTCCGAACTGTTCAATTTGCGAGAAAAGATCACTTTTTCCACTTTCATTTTTCGTTTCACTGTTTGCTGCGGTCATATTTTTATTTTATTTAAATGTTTTAATCTAAGTAATATTTTCAGTCCATGAACGCAAGTTTCTGCGACCGATACGCCAATATCAAACGACGGGATCCTACTAACTCAGAATTGTTGAAACTGGTTGAAACAAACACAACTGCTCACTGTACAGTTATGATGAATATATAAATATTTATATAGAAGGCTCTGTCATGCCGAATTTAAAAAAAAACTGGCTAAGCGTGAGTCTTGTCTAGTGCAGAATATTCAATACGTTTACAAAACATGACGACTCGGAGTTGCCGCCAGTAGCAAGATCTAATTGTTATGACTAAGGCGAGACTCTTTTATCTAGTAATCTTATCACGTCACTGTGGGGTAGGTTAAACTATCGTAGGAGGAGGGGTTAGACTGACACCCCAACCCAGGGCCGTCTTTAACCTAGGCCTTGGGCTATGGGATAATGGGGCCCATAGAGATTGTATGAATGCGAGGGCGAGCGAAGCGAGGTCGAAAATTTTATCAAACCACTTGGGATAATTTAGCTTTTCACAGCCTCTAGCTACAACGCTGGCAGAAGAACAGGGAATTCAATGGAGCGCAGGGCCCTGGGCACATACCTAGAGTGGCCAATGGGAAAGACGGCCCTGTCCCAACCCCCTACATCTTTCTATGTATCAAGGTCACAGAAGTCCGAACCACTGTTCCAGGACGGTCGGACTAAGGCATCCTTGCTCTATAACACAGGGTGTCTAAATAGTAGATTTATAACCCTTATACGACTACTAGGTAAGTTAATTAGGAACCACCTTGATGATATAAAGCAGCCTGTATCTAACACAAATATCCAGTCGAAAATCTATGGGTTAGTAATTAGGTATTATTGGTTTACCCATTTTCATACTATTTTTATAGTATCGTGGTTTGAAGTTCCTGCATTCGCTTGACTAGCTGTTAGAAGTCTACATGCTCTGAGCAAAGGGCATTAAAAATTCAATTAAAACATATTTTTTTACCTAATAAATTAATGTAAGGACATGTGCTGAAGACTCGTTTATAAAATGTTCATCATTATTTGCAAAAAAATTAACAGCGGAAAACAACATTTTATAGAGGAATAAAACTTACGTATAATTGAATTTCTTGAAAGACCTCAATACATACATAGATAGATAAGGGTGTCTACCTACCGGTTATTGAACTGTAGATAGGTACCTATCTACTCATTGGGTCTATATAAAACTATTAGGTAGTAACAATCTTGTATACAGCGTGTAACGGAAGGGGGGTATCAACCCTGAAGGAGGTGAATTTGCTCATGAAACTCAACAACTTTCCCCAAAGAACACAGGTCGAAATATGAAAAAAAAATTTGGCCCTCCCTTACAAAACTGACTACCAGCTGATTGATTTACTATGGGAGGGCCAAATTTTTTTTTCATATTTCGTCCTATGTTCTTTGGGGAAAGTTGTTGAGTTTCATGAGCACATTCACCTCCTTCAGGGTTGATACCCCCCTTCCGTTACACGCTGTATACCTACTATACTATCTCTAAGCATTCTAAGGTAGAGGTGATTTCTACTGATAGCTTTTTTACGGAAAAACAGCTGGGTAATTGCGTAACAGACTATCAGTAGCAATGGGTTTAATTTTGACACTCCAACAACATTCATTGCGTTATTTAAGTTGTTGAGCAGACGCATTTTTCGTTAGGTTACCCCTGCGTCGAAGACTAGAAAATATAACAGCCGTGCGATTCTGTAACCATCTCACCGTGAAAACTTGGGTGAAGTGAGCGTGGAGTGAGCTGTCATTAGGGATTAACACTATTGACAGTGCTCACTTCAAGCTCACTTCACTTATGATTTCACGGTGAGATTTTTATAGAATCGACCGGCAGCACCCTAATTGCGTAACACACTTTCAATCAAAATCAGAATAATTTTGAAGGATGCTGCTAATCCATTGCTTCATATGTTTGAAAAATTTGTCTGCCCATGTTGTTGCACTGTCAAAAATATTACCTACCTACTTTTAACTATCCAGTAGGTGCACGTGGGTTCCTCATCAGCAATCCACTGCTGGACATAGGCCGCTCCAATTTCACGCTCTTGAAAGCCCTCGATGCTCGGTCTATTTCAACATTGTAATTACCAGCCAACGCAAAGAGCTAAGATGAGGTCCTTACTTATGTACAGACGCCAGCACATTAAGCTGCCCGAAACTGTCAAACTTTCCCAAGTTGAAGATCTATTAAAGTTTCTATACTGGAAATATGAAATAACGTAAGGGACATTTTGTCGAAAATGAGTTATATATTAAAACTATAGGCTATAAAGCCTATAGTTTTAATATATTATAACTCATTTGATTTTTTGCTAATTTAGCTTCTAGACACTTTTTACATAAACTATAGTTAAAAAATTAAAAACATAGTTGGTCTCTGGATGGGTGACCATCTTTATATACCGAGACCCCTCCGTGCCTCGGAAAGCACGTTAAGCCGTTGGTCCCGGCTGTCATTCGTAGATCTTTGACAGTCGTTACGGGTAATCAGAAGCCCGAGTCTGACAACCAGTCTCACCTAGGGGTATCGTATTACCCAGTAACTGGGTGGTGGAGGTCAGATAGGCAGTCGCTCCATGTAAAATACTGGTATTCAGCTGCATCCGGTTAGACTGGAAGCCGGCCCCAACATAGTTGGGAAAAGGCTAGGCAGATAATTAAAAAATTATAGTCAGTTTTGTTAAAAAAATATCTTATTTTTCCTCTCCTGAAAACCATAGTTTTGTCCCATAAGTTATTTCATATTTCCAGTATCGATTTGGCAGATTGTAGCAGCTCGATGTGCTGGCGTCTGTACCTACATACCAAAGTCCCATTCCATAAACTTTGATAATCAAGAATCCTCTGTCTCTGTCCTTGAAACTAAATTGTCGGTGACATATTTGTCTACCCCCCTTACTAATAGACGTATTAACTATATGAAATGAATAGATACACACCGATTTCTCCCTTTCAGTGGTCAGTAATTTTACTTTCGGTAGAAGAAGATAAAGCGTTGTGTAATACAGACGCTATAAAAGTTTTATTAGGAAGGGGGTAAGAATGTAACTCGGAAAGTAAGTACAGACGCCAGCACATCAAGCTACCCGAAACTGTCAGATTTTCCCAATCAACTTTGAACCTTATGGTTTAGCGCTAAAGTTGAAAATCTATTAAAGAAATCTGACAGATTGTAGTAGCTTGATGTGCAGGCGTCTGTACCTACTAGGTGATTTTATAAAAAAAAAATTGAAAGAACGCTGAGGATAAAACATTAACATTGATGATTTGATTTGAATTAATTGATTGGCTATTCCGCGAACTGCGCAGGATTGTAAAGCAAATACCTATCACTTTTAGAAGATATTCCTCATAGATTGCTTAATATACGCAGGATGTATATTAAGCAATCTATGAGGAATAGATTAACTATTTGGTCAGTCGAGTAAATAGTTCAGTACCTAATATCATTAATTCGAATTCCATAGAATTATTATCACGTTGTCGTTGCCAGCTTAGTCTACCTATAATTTATAATTTTAAGATCAGGCGTTGTTTTAAAATACTTTATGCGTGAATGTGTTTACCTGTTTGTAATCTCTAGTACTCATAGGAATAATTTAGACACCCGTAGGCTAATCATTATTCATTAGGTTCTAATCGGAGAGGCGTAGTTTTATCGCTTAAATCTTTTTGCGAGAGGAGTCCCTGGAACTGCTAGTATTAGATTCCCTATAATGGTAGGCGAACCAAGGCCAAATCCTACATGTGGGGGGTGAGTCGCATAAACACAGTGTCCTTGCCGACTGGGGTGGGGGGGGGAGTGTCCCCTGAAAAGAAGTATGTTGGCATTTATCCAAATTATTCCAAATAAGCTTTCCTTGGACAACACACTAAAATATATTATTCTTACTGCTGGGCTTTTACGTCTATTAACATACTTATGAGACTGCGTCAATATTGATCAAGGGTTAGGCGAGGCCGATGGTTCAACTAGAGCATAGTCCACAAAGATCTTTCATCTTGAGTGGAAATTTGTAGTTTCAACAATGAAAACCTCGTACCTAACCAGGAGGAACGGTTAGCGCAGCGGTTCAACGATTCACTGCACTGGAAGCTGCGCTACGTGTGGCGTGTTCGATTCTTATTTGGGAAAAATATTTTTACTTATAGCTTACAATAGTTATCTCGGCTGTTGGTATACGTACTTACATACAAGTGGGGCTGTGGATTAGCGTTAACATGAGAAACCGGGTGACGATACATTTGCTTACCTACCTACCTTAGACCTTTTACCTTCGTATGAAAATAATGTATTGTAGGTATATACCTACCTAAGTATGTTTCGGAAATAGCAAAGCTATAGGTACCTACTTAGTTGTATTTATAATGTTAACGCATCTATCGGTGGAAAAGGTGATCTTCACAGCCTATATCATGTTGCGTTAGTTGTTGTTGAGTAATTGGTGAGCGAAAGTAGAAACAAGGAGGAAAGGAAGTACTTTGACTGCACTGAATATAACATTTAGCGACGTTTCACGCATAATGATAATGTTTCGAGTTTGCATGTTGTAACTTATATCTTTGTATACCGTACCTTATATCCAAGGCGTGGCTGTGACGACATAGAGGCCGGTGCTTTTAGTTTTGTAACACGTGACAAAGATGGAAAGAAAACAACAAGTTAACGATCATAATTTATTATTCACACATTCTTGAGGTGATAGCGAATTTTGTCCTCGTTATGAAAGAAATGATTTGATATTGTTTGTAGCAAGTATGTACAAAATCAGTCAAGTTGAAACTACTTTTGTGTTCAAACATAATATGGAGAAATTTCTTGAGGATGCGTGAGTGTGCGTGATCCATCGCCGTCCGTTCGATGTTCACCGCGCACAGGATGGATGGAAACCAGCACTTGAAGTGATTTTTTGCTCCGTTTGTGTAATTGCTGAATGGCGTTCCAGTGTGAGGATAAATACATAAATAAATAAATAAATATTTAATCACTAGTAAAAAATGATTTTAGAAATAAACATCACCCCATCGACAAAATATAAAATTACAAAAACAACGGAAAAATGTAATTTTTAAATCTTCGCCATGATTTTCGCGTATCCGATCGCTCTGCTAACACCTGCATAATCTGTGAATAATGGCCGCCGCGTAGTAGGCGCGAAACGTCAACGTCAGTTTTTGGCGTTTCGAAATGGCGGTCTTGGTCAACGTTTCACTATAAATAAACAATATTAAAGTTTTTATACTAAAGATCTGTTACAATGCATATAAAACAGGTAAATTATCTACTTCTTCAAGTTTTCGTGGCTTTAAAGTCATAAAATATGTCCCTACTTCCGTAATTTATCGTAACTAGAAGTGACGCTATAGTAAGTGCCTCTGTTTACAGGTGATAATCCAGGGTTTCAAGAGTTATCGCGAGCAAATTGTTGTGGAGCCGTTCGATAAACGACACAATGTCGTGGTCGGGCGTAATGGTTCCGGGAAAAGTAACTTTTTCCATGGTAAGTTCTGACAACATGTGTAAGAAGTAGACCATCAGTTTTGCATGAAGTGGCTGAAGTCAACGATTGATTCTAAGCTACACACCGCACGTTCGCACACCACACACTAGCCCACATTTTCCACGAAAGTCCCAGTAATACTAATCAACCAATGTTATTGAAGTAAGTAACTGAATGTTTGTATCACAAATTGTTTATCATTTTCAGCTATTCAATTTGTGCTAAGTGATGAGTTCTCTCATCTGCGACCAGAGCAGCGCCTCGCCCTGTTACACGAAGGTACTGGCCCAAGGGTCATCTCTGCCTTTGTTGAGATCATCTTTGACAATTCTGATAACAGGATACCTGTAAGTATAATTTTATGAGATTTTTTGTAAATTATTTTGTTACAACTGTTTTTAAAATCATTGGAATGCAGACTGCAGAGTGTTCAAATGAATGTTGCTTTACTTTATGTTAATGTTTTTCGAAAACTCATAACTTTTCTGTGTAGTTGAATCCTTTCTTTCCTTTAAGAGAATACTGTTAGATGTATTTATTTTACTAATTTTGTTGAACCTAAAATGCAGGCTGTATTATGTAAATTATTCCTTAGTTGTCTTCATTTATGTTTTTTGAACTGGTTTTGACTTTGTGTTAAATTAAAAAAATTAAAACTTATTAAACACACAACAAATTATTGATAGATATGGTAAAGTAGAGCAACTTTCTATTCTTTAAATATAATTAAATTGTTTTTTGGCATATCTATAGCTATGAGTTATTTTGGATTGCCAAGGATTAGAATGTATTGGGCAAATATAACGAAGATTGCAGTGATAGCAGACTGCATGACTAGAGCCCGTTATTTTAAAATTAGGTCAAATCTAAAAGTTGATAACAATCTTGACATAGGCGAGCATCCAAGCAAAAAAAATTGTAAAATTAACCCTTTAATTGAGACTACGAGAAAAGCTTGCTTTGAAACTCCAAGATCTCAACATATTAGTGTAGATGAGCAAATGATACTCTTTTGGGTTCAAGTGTCGATGCATCAGTTTACTAGAGGAAAACCATACCTGTGGTTTGAAAAACTTTGTATGCACCACTCCAGATGGTGTGCCTCTAGACTTCTTTATGTATGAAGGCAAACGAGACACAATATCCACAATCAATGAAGCTGAAGGTTTTGATATTGGCAGAAAAGTTGTGTTGAAGTTATCAGAAAGTTTGCCTGAACAGACACATTTTTTTTTCATGACTTAGCATCATTTAAGTCTGCCTATAAAAATTCATTTCATTAGCAAACACAAAGTGATCTTGGGTCTGAGGAGGATAAGCCTTCTTGTCAGCCGGGTTTGATGATTTCTATTTTATTTGTAATACTGCATGTAACAGCATCATGCATGTATTATTGTGATTTCTTCAAAAATATAATTGGCTGTTTCTGGTTATCTTTTTTGCATTTCTGAGTAACTTCGCCCTTCTTGGACTATGGATTTTTGCATTGCAGTTTACTGCGACTCGGCTACAATAAAAATACCTATAGCTTGCATCTCGGACAACTCTGATTTTGCCTGGTTTCCAACGGAGATCCAATATTCTATAAACTAGGGCATAGCAAATGAATCATTTGTGATACAGTCGTTAGATTTGGTTGAAATTCTCTTTTACTCCATGATAAACAGGTTTGAATTTAAGTTTTTTTGACAGGTGTGAAATCATCAGATTTGGCAAGGGTCTTATGGCCGCTCACCAAGTTTTACGACGAACAAAAATGGGGTTTTGAAACACTATTATTGCTTCACAATACATTTTGTTTTAAATGTGTCCATTTTTGGGCCAAACTTGTATGGGACCAAATCCATCTCCTCTGCTGGTCCTTACATTTTGAACGCATAGGTATTGCACTTTTGTATGAAACAACAAAGGGGGTAGCGGGTTAAGGGGGGTCTGGCGGCCCCCACCGAATCTGGTAAAATCGTTCCAAAAATCTTGAAGAGGGTCGAAAAACAAGCAGTATAAGCTTTTTACCGACATTACAACCCCAAACGAAAACACAGTAATGGCGAAAAATATGATTTTTTGTGATTTTTATTTTTTTCAACCAATTTAATTTATTTTTAAATGAATTAAACGCAATTAAAAATTTGTTTTGGATGTGTGGAAGTCCCTTGAATTTTTTCAGATTTTTTGGTCAAGTAAAAACATGTGAATTTTAGGTTTAAATGCGAAAAAATCGTGAAAAATGCGTCATTTTCAAGATTCAACCCTCTTATTTTTAGGGTTGTTTTCATTTTCCCGAGGGGTGCTGTATAGTATAGATAGCGGCAATCGTCCTCTTTCGAATGCAGGCAATTGGACTCAATTTGGTCAATTCTGGTGAGCGGGGCGATTTTTTGAAAAAAACTCGAATTTTCAACTTTTGGTAAATTACGGCGCGTACTTGGTATAATGCGTCTTTGCTATAAAAAATACATCTCTATAGGGGTTTTTGAGATCGCTGATCACGAATTTGATGTCAAAAAAAATTTTGACAACAAATTCACCCATACATATTTATTAACACAGGTTTGATAATGTAAAAAATATAATTGAATCACAGCACTTATACAATTTTAATATCGTGTTCAACTAATATAATCAATGAAACTAAATTTTCTGGTATAAATCATATTTTATTCAAGCTTACGTAATAGTCACACAGTAATATAAAATAGCATAATACTTTTTTACAGAGTTAAGTTAACAATTATTTAGCACACAGCGCTATGGCGCGTGCGCAGTAGCATGACTTCGGGTTGGGCCTAATGCCTCGAGTCGTGGGCCTAGTAGTGTAGTCTTTTACCAGATGGTGGTACAGTCAACTCATTCGAATTTCAAATTACCATTATCAATGCAGTTAAAATTAATATTACGTTATCGGTAATTATTATATTTTTGACTAAATAAAATAACGATGAAAATTCAACGAAACATATTTTTTTTTAATTAATGTTAATATTATTTATACTATTAATGTTACTATTAATATTATTAATTAACTTTTTCTGGAATAAAAACTAAAAAAAAAGTTAATTGAAAGAAATTAAAAAAATATTTCATTAATATTTTTACATTATCAAACCTGTGTTAATAAATATGTATGGGTGAATTTGTTGTTAAAAAAATTTTTTGACATCAAATTCGTGATCAGCGACCTCAAAAACCCCTATAGAGATGTATTTTTTATAGCAAAGACGCATTATACCAAGTACGCGCCGTAATTTACCGAAAGTTGAAATTTTGAGTTTTTTTCAAAAAATCGCCCCGCTCACCAGCATTTACTAAATTGAGTCCAATTACCTGTATTCGAAAGAGGACGATTGTCGCTATCTATACTATACAGCACCCCTCGGGAAAATGAAAACAACCCTAAAAATAAGAGGGTTGAATCTTGAAAATGACGCGTTTTTCACGATTTTTTCGCATTTAAACCTAAAATTCACATGTTTTTACTTGACCAAACAATTTGAAAAAATTCAGGGGACTTCCACACATCCAAAACAATTTTTTAATTGCGTTTAATTCATTTAAAAATAAATTAAATTGGTTGAAATAAATAAAAATCACAAAAAATCATATTTTTCGCCATTACTGTGTTTTCGTTTGGGGTTGTAATGTCGGTAAATAGCTTATACTGCTTGTTTTTCGACCCTCTTCAAGATTTTTGGAACGATTTTACCAGATTCGGTGGGGGCCGCCAGACCCCCCTTAACCCGCTACCCCCTTTCTTTTTGAATAACTGTCAAAATATTTCAACAGTCTTCATAATCAAGTACTGAATCCCTGGTAACAAGTTCCATGTCGGGACATCGACATGGAATATGTTACCAGGAATTCATATATTCATATTATAGCTATTATACAATAAGATTATTTTTGCTGTTCAGATTGAAAAAGATGAAATCTTCCTCCGCCGAGTCATTGGATCGAAGAAGGATCAGTTCTTTCTCAACAAGAAAGTAGTACCTCGCTCTGAGGTACTCAATCTACTTGAGAGTGCTGGCCTGTCGAACTCCAACCCTTACTACATAGTAAAACAGGGAAAGGTAAGAAACAATGACAACTTTCAACAATCTAAGGCCTGCTTGCTTGCACCCCAAAAAAAAACATAATTTTCTCTCTGTCATCATTATCATCATAGCAGAGCAGTGGTGGCCAAGCTTTACTTTGAGTAAATTATTATCAACGGTGTAGGAAAACACTGTGAGGAAACCGGTAACTATGTCCTAGAATCTCCATGCTGTGAATGTGTGCGTGGAGACGAGCAGCGTCATTACATAACACACGCGCACACACAATTCCGACTTCGCTATTGTCTTGGACGGTACTGAGAGCTGCTGCGCTTACGCACACATTCACAGCGTGTATGTACACTTGATAACCACAAATAAAGCGAACTTTATTAGCCCAGCTCCCTTCCTATGAACTAAAACATCATTATAATGTATTATGCCCAGCTGGCATGCTAACATTTCTTTAATTTATTATATCTTATTATTATTACAGATTAATCAAATGGCCATAGCACCTGACTCCCACAGATTGAAGCTCCTGAGAGAAGTGGCTGGTACCAGAGTGTATGATGAACGCAGAGAAGAGTCTGTCACTATTCTCAAAGAAACTGTTGGAAAGGTAACATTTTCCTGAAGTATTAACTAAACCTTCATGATTTACATTTTCCTTTGTACAAAAAAAGCTGCCTATCCAAGTTTTGGCCATATCAACATAACTTAACTACATTCATTATGGAACATCAATCTACCCTTTACTGCTTTTATTTTTTGGGATCCATTGAAAAATCCCAGACAGGCCTCACTATCACCTTGATGTCTGGCTAAATCATTTTACCATAAGTATGGGCATCTCATATTACAGCAGTACAGCACACACTTTATGAGAATAGCCTTCTAATAAAGTGTGTGCTGTAATATGAGTAAAATTGTAGTAGCAGTAAGTCCATGTAAGTACACTCCTACATACTATTGTACTAGTTTTAGAAGAGCGGGGCCTCCTAGCACAGGTATTTCTCATACTTAAAAGGAGACCCCTATGTAAGATATATTATAGAAGTAGCATAGTTAGAGAAGAAGAAAATAAATTTATTATTATTATTATTATTATGAGAGAAGAATACTGTATGTAAATCACTAATTGGTTTATTGTCAATACAGGTGGAGAAAATCAATGAATTCTTGCAAACAATTGAGGAGCGTCTCAAGACTTTAGAGGAGGAGAAAGAGGAATTGAAGGAGTATCAGAAATGGGACAGAGCCAGGCGTGTGTTGGAGTTTATTATTCACGATACTGAGCATAGAGAGAATAAGAGGAAGCTTGAAGAGGTAAGAGATAATAAGACTATAGAAAATCGAATAAAATAAAGTCTACTTGTTTGTGCAACACTGTATACTTAAAAAACCACCCAAGTGCGAGTCGAATTCGAGCACGAAGGGTTCTATAACATTATTATCTATAAAAACTGCAAAAAAATCACGTTTGTTGTATGGGAGACCCCTTAAATATTTATTTGTTCTGTTTTTTAGAAATTCTTGTTATAGCGGCAACAGACATACATCATCTGTGAAAATTTTAACTGTCTAACTATCACGGTTCATGCGATACAGCCTGGTGACAGACGGACGGACAACGGAGTCTTAGTAATAGGCTCCCGTTTTACCCTTTGGGTACGGAACCCTAAAAAAGATTGTATCTTAAGAATTGAGTGTCCCGATGATCTCGTGGTCGCAAGCGCGAGTGCTGAGCGTGGGGTCCCCTAGGTCGGGCAAAGTGTTATTGGATTTTTCCATTAGGAATTTCTTAGTAACAGCCCGGCGTTTGGAAGTCAGCGGTGTGATACCCCCGTGCCTTGGAAAGCATGCTAAGTGTTGCCCCTCGCCCTGATCTCTCTCCGGTCGTGTCGGGTCATGTGCCGTCTCATCGGACTAGTTAGTGACGGAAGAGGGAATACACCTGTCTGCGCACACTTGTGCACTATAATATCTCCCGCGTCGAAGGCTAGTCTGTCTTGAGATCGAATTACGGTCCAGAGGACTATACATAAGAAATCTCAACAGTAATCTGGATTGAAGTCGGGCTTAAAATTTACTTCATGTACTTATTTCTACCTGTCTGAAATATCATCTTTGTTTAGTACATGTTGACATTTTTCTTATTTGTGTTATCACTGCAATGAATACTTATATCAATGACAGAAAAGTCACTTATCGCGCGCTCGTGATATTCAAGGACTAACGTTGTCTCTTTTTGTTAGCTGGAGAAGATGCGCTCAAACAGTGGCAAAGAGCAGCAACATTATGCTGACATGGTCAGAGAGGCACAGGAACATGTCAGAGAAGCCAATAGGTAATAATACCTCTTTTATTTAATTATAAAAACAATGATTTGATCAGAGGAAAGTGGTTCAATTACCTGAGTATAGCTGTTCTAGACTATAATGTCACCAAACCAAAGACATTCTCGCCCAATCTTCTTCCTAATCTAGGATTTGGATTTGGCAAGCTTCAACTTTCTGACAAAAAATTTCAGACTAAAGGCCCTTTCCCACGGTAAGGTCCCGTTTTTTGCAGATGCGGTTTTTTGGTAGGAGCCCGTTTATTAGTGTACGTGTTTAAATATACATATTCACACAAGCATCCCGTTTGCTGGATACTGTAAACAGGATGCTTATGTGAATATGTATATTTAAACACATACACCACTAAACGGGATCCTGCAAAAAACGGGATCTTGCCGGGGGAAAAGGCCCTTAGTCTGTAAAAAATGCTGTCAAACAAAACCTCCACCTTTTTTTAATGACGGTTTAAAAGCTATAAACGGTTATAATTATTTTGTGATAAGGATAACGTTAATTTAAAATTGTCTTAAAGTAGATCTAACGACACGTGATTTCAAATGTTATAGAAAACTGAAAGAGGCTCGCAAGGACGTTGCAGCGGCTCGCGAAGAGAAAGACATCTTATCAACAGAACAACAACAGTTGTTGAGAGAGAAGACTAAACTGGAACTTGGTATTAAGGACTTGTCCGATGACGTCGATGGAGATAATAAGTCGAAGGTAAACAAACGTTTTGGGTTTTTCCGTTAAACTTGGTTAACCTTCAAGCAGGCGCGCGGCGTCGAATCGACCGCATTTTCGTTCTTAGTATATTTATTTTGTACTTAAATGTCGAAAACGACATTTTTTAAGTACAAAATAAATCTTTTCTAATTTATTATATTTATTTTGTACTTAAAAAATGTCGTTTTCTCGACGGCTGTAGACGTCGGTGGCGTGTTTGGCACGTTTTCGTTTGTCGGCTATAGCCGTCCGTGGCGGTCAAAAGGTTAATATCGTTATTTCTTCTCTTCAATTCTTAGGAAAGAGCCGAAGGCGAGCTCGAGCGACTTCGGCAACAGATATCCGAGAAAGAACGCGAACTTGAAGAGTTGAAACCTAAATACGAAGAGATGAAGGCACGTGAGGAGGAATGTACCAGAGCTTTGGCACTTAACCAGCAGAAACGACAGGAGTTGTATGCCAAGCAGGGGAGAGGCACGCAGTTCACTTCGAAGCAAGACAGGGACAGATGGATTGAAAAAGAACTCAAGTATGTAATGTGTCTGCATGTATTCATTAGCCCTTTCAGTACGGCGCGCGAGAAGCATAGCCTGCACTGCCGGCCGGCGCTTGAGAAATGTGTTCTGCGCAGTTGTGATAGTACATAGCGCAATCTGCCACAAGCGCTAGCAGTGACTGCACGCTTGTGTTGTTTATATTCAGTTTTAGACTTGATTTGCAAAAGTACGTCACCCGGCCGTGAAAAGCATCTGTGCCAGACCGTACAGACGCCAGCACATCAAGCTACTACAATCTGTCAGATTTCTTTAATTTATTTTCAACTTTAGTGTTAAAGCATAAGGTTCAAAGTTGATTGGGAAAATCTGACAGTTTCGGGTAGCTTGATGTGCTGGCGTCTGTACATGTACGTCAACCGTACTGAAAGGGTTAATATGATTGCTTCCACTGTTTTCTCTTTTATGCCAAATAAGTTTGTTTTTCTCTGAATAAAGTCACTTTGTCAATACTTATCCAAAAAACTTGTTTCGATAATTTCACTCTGCCACTATTTCGACTGAATGCTGCCCAGAGTGGCGTGTTTCACGTAAAAAGATAAAGGAATCTTTTGAAATCATAGGCTAAGTAGCCTATGATTTGACACTACGTGTCAACATTTGTGTGTAAAGTCAGCTTATGAATCGACATTTTGCTTTAGAAATATATAATATCGATTGAAAATATATTTCTTCTAAAATATTCTTCTGACTGCCATCTTTCAGATCTCTAAACAAACAAATAAAAGACAAGAAGGACCACGAGACAAAACTCCGAGACGATCTTCGCCGCGACGCGAACAAGTTGACAGAACTAGAGAAGAGAATAGAAGAGACTACGAAAGAGATGGAGAGACAACGCGTGGCTATAGACGATCATAACAAACAGTACTACGAGTGTAAGAAGAGGAAGGACCAGGAACAGAGTGCTAGGAAGTATGTATTATTTATGAAGATCTATATTAAAACTAAATACATGAGAAAAATCTTAGAAAAATTACTGTGCTGTCTCATAATCTGAGTGCATTTGAGCATTCTTATGCTGTATGGTAAAATTTATTGGACAAATAGTGAATTTTTCCCAATCTCACTCAGAAAATTTCCTGTAGATGTCACTTGCTCACTCACTTTACAGTGACGAGCACAGTAATTTTTCTAAGAATTTTCTCTCCGTGTAGAGTGGACTGAGCTAGTGTGGACCAATACGGACTTGCCAAGATTACAATAGTTTATTTATATGTACTTTATTGTACACCACAAAAAAACAACACAAAAAAAATACATCAAACACTACAAAATATACAATTTAACTTGCTTTTAGTGAATTATGGCGCAAAGAAACATCGCTAACACAGAATCTATCGTCTCTCAAAGATGATTTGGCAAAGGCTGATCAAGCACTGCGGTCTATGGCGGGAAAGGTAAATATAGGTTTAAAACTTTTCTGAGTTATAAAATGAACAGATCCAGTAAACTTTTTCGAAAAATAAAATTTATAGTCTCCAAATGGCCTATTATTTATTTATTAAAGTTTACTCACACAACATTACAGAATAGGATCCCAAGGTGTTGTACAGAGCAATTTAGAAACTTAAAAGTGACACACATGCCTGAATAAGTAGGTTAGATAAAATATTATGAACAAAATAACAAAAGCCGAGAAAATAATAAAATTTGTCATCAAAACAACTAAATGTCATAGACATAGAGTTTTTGTCCCACTACAGAAAAAAAAACTTAATAATTTTTGCTCTACTCAGCTAAGGGATAATGTACCTTATGGTCGTGGGATTAAAAGAGTTATTCCTTTACAGCCCATTCTAAACGGAAGGGACAGTGTACGCAAAGTACTGGAGACATTCCAAGAGAGGGGCGGCGAGTGGGCTAAGATTGCCACGCAGTACTACGGACCTGTCATCGAGAACTTTACGTGTGACAAGACTATTTATACAGCTGTTGAGGTAAGTTAAACTTAGTTTATATGACAACAAATACAGTATTGAAACCTTTTTTTTTTTGTAAAATTAGTTCTGCACACAACCATCTGATACGCTTCCGTGCCGAATCGAACATCAATCAATGTTATCGAAGGACTCCTCTAAACGCTGTTCACAAATCCGAAACCCGAAAATTTTGACAGTTTAAACCAAATAGACAACCACTATTCTTCCGACGGCTATTTGCGGCCGGGGACTAGGGAATTCAGGTGACCGAATATGTGTAATTTTCGGCTCTAAAGCCTGTCAAATGTGTGTCAATAGCTATGCTGGATATCTGGCCATAAAATGGCACATACATATTTTTTAAGTTCGGCTTTGTAGCGCGGCGTCTTCTCTGTCACTCATACCTATATGACAGTCTCTTTCTATAACGTGATGTAACATAATAATGCCCAAACACCATTTACAGTTATTTAAATTTTCGAATATCTAACATGTGACTTTTACTAACATTTACATAAGGTTCAAATTACAATAATCAACGCGCGCTCATGAAATCCAACAACTTTTCTAAAACTTACTTTGTTTTTAGGTGACAGCCGGTAACAGATTGTTCCACCACATTGTAGAATCAGACACAGTGGGTACCAAGATTCTGAAGGAGATGAACCGACAGAGTTTACCTGGAGAAGTTACATTCATGCCTCTCAACCGGCTGCAAGTCAGGGATATGGTGTATCCTAATGATAATGTAAGTTTTCTGTTATTTTTATTTAGTACTGGGTCTATTAGATGACTGCAAGCCAAATCAACAAATAAGAAAAGGATCAAGAGGGAATATAAAAGTATACATTGTATTTTATTTTTTTTAGGGACAGGCATTCAAGCTCTGTTTTCGAACAACATTGCATAAATAAAAGAAATAAAAATAGACTTCATTTTTACCAAATTCTGTAAATTAATTTAACTTTACAACTTGACACTACCAACATATTATTTTCACTTTTTGTAATGTTCCTCTATATTCCATTCTTTCCAGAACGCCATAGCCATGGTACAAAAGCTGAAGTATGACGCTAAGTACGCGAAGGCGATGAAGTACATTTTCGGCAAGACGCTCATCTGCAGGAACTTGGAGTGTGCCACCGAGCTCGGCAAGCAGTTCCATCTGGATTGTGTCACTTTGGAGGGAGATCAGGTAACTTTTAATTGCAGTCACACTTTGACTAGAAAAATCAACCTTTCTGCTAGGACATAAAGGTGTTGACCTTGCCCCTACCATAATTATCTTGGAAAATCAGGTAACTATGAATTGTAGTTCCTAATTCAACTAGGAAAACTACCCTAACAGCTTCAACATTAAGGTTCAAACTAATGTTATTGTTACCCAACAAGAAAATATGGAATTCTAAAACAATCATGTGAACAGAAGCCATAGGTAGTCCTTTTAAAAATTTCTGGCCACCGAATTACCAGTTCAAGATACCCGATGGCCAATGAATGGGTATGATGACAAGTTTTTCGCGTTTGCTAGATAACAATGGCTCCAGTATGCGCTGACGCCACAATGCAAGATTTCGCGCAACAAGGACGGAGAACTCCTTCAAAAATGTCACACAATTCAAGAATGAGGACATTCTCAATACATGTGTGAACACAGATGACAAGCAAAATTCCTACCATGCACCAATTTCGATAGTTATATTTTGCTGTTCATTTATTCCGTAAGACCATTTTCAGACACCCCTCACCCTTCCCTTACGTAAGATATCTCAGTATATACTTGCAAAGAAAAAGTAGCAAAAATATAAAAAGTTATAATTTTTGTGATTTTACGTAAGAACACTAGACCCCCTCCCCGTGTAAGAAAGATGAGACTTATTTGGATCCCTTTCCCCTGAAATGGTCTGACGTAACAAATGAACAGCCACACAGAGACGGGAACTAAACAATAATAATAATAATAACAATCTTCCAATTGACACCAAAAATCACTTTCGTACAGGTATCGTCAAAAGGCTCCCTAACAGGAGGCTACTTCAATCAGTCTCGTTCCCGTCTCGAGATGCAAAAGACTCGGTCTGAGCTCATGGAACAGATCACCACCCTCGAGCTGGAGTTGAGCACGCTCAGACAAGAGCTCAACAAGACTGAGTCGAGTATCAACTCCATAGTTTCTGAGATGCAGCGGACTGAGACTAAGCAGGGGAAGGCTAAGTAAGTAAATAAAATTAGTCTAAACTCAACGGGTTAAACTCATGTAGGAATATGAAGCCCAGTTTTGTATTTATACACTTGATCATTTACACATTTTTAGATATTTATGAAACTTAATGAAAGAAAGTGTAATTGCATTGTGTTGTGCTATTGGCAAGGTTTGTTATCTTTTGTCGTCAATAAGATTGATCGAAAAATCGCATTTATTTTTAACCAACTTCAAAAAAAGGAGGAGGTTATCAATTCGACTGTATTTTTTTTTTTTTTTTTTATGTTTGTTACCTCATAATAACCGACTGGGTGAACCGATTTTCATGATTCTTTTTTTATTTGAAAGCTGTTGCTTCCCGTGTGGTCCCATTGCCACCATTTCAATATCTGATGATGGGATCTTGTAGAAATCGGGGGAACTCTTCAATAAATAACAGCAGATTAACCGCGATTGTTGCTATAGCATATCTAAGCATTGTTTACACCGTCACACAACATAATATCACGCCTGTACTCACTACAAAGGTTATAATTTTTTTTTATTATAATAATAATTAATACCAGTAAACCAACCGCGACTGCTGCTATCGCATATGTATGCATTTTTTACGCAATCGCACAACATCACGTCTGTACCCTATAAACGCAGATGCAGCTTCCTGTCACTGATATTTACATAGCAAGTAGTGTTTATATGAATTTGATTGGGGTAGATATAACTAAAAAGTGAAAAATAAAAAAAATTATATAAAAAAAAACAACCGACTTCCAAAAAAACACTGAAAATTGTGAAAAATAATTTTAATTTCGGAAGTCGGTGTCAAAAAACCTAAATGCGGAACCAACGACACCGACTTCCAAAATTAAAATTATTTTTCACAATTTTCAGTGTTTTTTTGGAAGTCGGTTGTTTTTTTTTATATAAAATTTTTGTGTAAAATCTTATTTAAACTTGTAATTGATTGTTTGTTGGTAAGAGGCAATCTCTGGAAGTACTGAAAATTGTTTCTCTGATAGAAAGACTGACGCGCGGACGAAGTCAGTAAAGTCGGTAATAGGTAATAGGGGCTGGTGTCCGCAACTCCACGTCAATGCGCCTATTTTGCGTACAGGTGGGAAAATCGATCATTCGATCCACCCCAGCGCCTCAAGGAAGGCCAGCAACGCCTTGATGTTACTGACCGTCTCACGTAGGGTACCTGGGTTACCGAAGTACACAGCCCTGTACGTGGCGACCACCGGGCAGTTTATTTATTTATTTTGGGACAACAAACAGCACTGTAAACATAGGATAGAACTTACTACTCTTTTAATTGATTATCTTAACTTGTATGTAATTTCTTTGTATCGACTTTTTCCTTACATATATGTGGAGGCTTGTTATTAGCTATTTTTTTTATATTACATTCTTTATGTCATTGGTTTGTTAGTCTATAAGCCTTCTTTAACCCTTTAACCGCCCGACTTCATATCAGTTGGCGTGCACCCAGCGCCCGGCACAGTGAATCGAAAAATAAATACCTACAACAAAGAGGGATGTGCAATACTTAACTTTTCGATGTCGATATTTCGTTTTAATAACGACATTTGCATTTTTGAAATTTGCAATTCAACACGCTTTTATTTATAAAATCGGGACTGTGATAAAAGCGGGAAAATTTAATAATTAAGGTGTAAAGTTTTAGTGTTCAAAATATATACTTAGGTACGATATGGTATTATTTTGTCGTAGACGAAGAAGCTTAATTATCGTTAAAGGTTACAATGAACTTATAAAGTGTTATATTTCTTTTTAGAGTTAATTTATTTTTAACTTTTTAGTTCATTTTACTAACAAATAATAAAAGCTTGTTTTTAAAAAATGCTTTTTTTTCTTTTTAGTATTTTTAATTCGAGATTTACTAAGAGGTAGTTCGTAGCGCGTAGCAGCGATTTTCCTTTATTTATTTAATTCTGTTACTTTTTAGCCTGGCCAAGTATTCTTGTAATTCATTTTTTCTTCTCTCTTGTGTATGTATTCTATCGATATCGTGCCTATTTCTACGTTGTTCTAACGATTCGTTTTTCCTTCTCTCATGTGTATGTATTCTATCGATATCTTGCCTATGCATGCTTTGTTACCTTCTCTCTTGTGTGTGTATTCTATTGATATTTTGCCTATTTGTGCGTTGTTCTAAAGATTCGTTTTTCCTTCTCTCTTGTGTATGCATTCTTTCAATATCTTGCCTATTAGTACGTTGTTCTAAAGATTCGTTTTTCTTTCTCTCTTTTGTATGTATTCTATGGGTTTCTTGCCTATTTGTGCGTTGTTCTAACGATTCGTTTTCTCTATGTTTAGCTACTGCTAAACTTATTTTTTCTAAGCGTTGCCGCTTGTGGACATCACTTTCATTAGCAATCTTCTCCTGTCGCTTCAATTTCGCCTTCTCTAAACGTCGTTTTCTTTGTGTAGTAGTTTCTTTTTTGTTTATGTTGTTCCCACGAGTATAGGACAAAAACGGTCCATCCCCCCAGAGGTCCATTGTAGAGGGATAAGGGCTTCAGTACAACAGGGTTCGCCCTGGTACCCTCAGGCGCAACGTTAGCGATATAAAATGTTTATACACCCTCATACCATTCAGCCCTCGGCACGTGCTCACCTTGGCATTCGGTCATCCATCTAATCAATCAGACATATTCCACATTCATAACAAACTGAACGAACTTTTTTCCCAAATTTGTTGGAGTTGCATATTCACGCCAACCAAGATACTCGTCAAGACGAATCAAACGAGCCCAAACTCGATGGGGTTGCGTCGTTTAATTACGGAGTTCCTATGGCCACCTTCCAGCTCCATCATCAGACCCTGGTTACCATGTAGTATCAAAGTACTCGTCAAGACGAATTAAACGAGCCCAAACTCGATGGGGTTGCGTCGTTTAATTACGGAGTTCCTATAGCCACCTTCCAGCTCCATCATCAGACCCTGGTTACCATGTAGTATCAAAGTACTCGTCAAGACGAATTAAACGAGCCCAAACTCGATGGGGTTGCGTCGTTTAATTACGGAGTTCCTATAGCCACCTTCCAGCTCCATCATCAGACCCTGGTTACCATGTAGTATCAAAGTACTCGTCAAGAAGAATCAACCGAGCCCAAACTCGATGGGGTTGAGTCGTTTAGTTACGGAGTTCCTATGGCCACCTTCCAGCTCCATCATCAGACCCTGGTTACCATGTAGTATCAAAGTACTCGTTAAGACGAATTAAACGAGCCCAAACTCGATGGGGTTGCGTCGTTTAATTACGGAGTTCCTATAGCCACCTTCCAGCTCCATCATCAGACCCTGGTTACCATGTAGTATCAAAGTACTCGTCAAGAAGAATCAAACGAGCCCAAACTCGATGGGGATGCGTCGTTTAATTACGGAGTTCCTATGGCCACCTTCCAGCTCCATCATCAGATCCTAATTACCATATAGTATCAAAGTACTCGTCAAGAAGAATCAAACGAGCCCAAACTCGATGGGGTTGCGTCGTTTAATTACGGAGTTCCTATAGCCACCTTCCAGCTCCATCATCAGACCCTGGTTACCATGTAGTATCAAAGTACTCGTCAAGAAGAATCAAACGAGCCCAAACTCGATGGGGATGCGTCGTTTAATTACGGAGTTCCTATGGCCACCTTCCAGCTCCATCATCAGATCCTAATTACCATATAGTATCAAAGTACTCGTCAAGAAGAATCAAACGAGCCCAAACTCGATGGGGTTGCGTCGTTTAATTACGGAGTTCCTATAGCCACCTTCCAGCTCCATCATCAGACCCTGGTTACCATGTAGTATCAAAGTACTCGTCAAGAAGAATCAAACGAGCCCAAACTCGATGGGGATGCGTCGTTTAATTACGGAGTTCCTATGGCCACCTTCCAGCTCCATCATCAGCTCTATGTCATAATAATATTGCATTGTCATCCGATTTATGCGTGCATGCAAAATTTCAGCTCAATCGGACACCGGGAAGTGGATCAAATTTAACTTGCAAGATAGGATTACAGACAGACAGACAGACAGACAACAGGACAGGTGAAACTAAACAAAACCTTGTAAAAATAAAAAAATAACTTGGACGGCGTCAATAACAGTTTACCTATTGACTTAGATGGTAACGATATTCGAACGATACATCAATGTCAAACTCTTCGTCTGATAAAAATTCTTCATTTTCATCGCCTTCTAGAATTCGTATTAACTCTCCAGTAGTCGTCATGATAAATTTCTGTCATGTACAGACGCCAGCACATCAAGCTACTACAATCTGTCAGATTTCTTTAATAGATTTTCAACTTTATCGCTAAAGCATAAGGTTCAAACTTGATCGGGAAAATCTGACAGTTTCGGGTAGCTTGATGTGCTGGCGTCTGTACATTTATCGACATACGAACGTAAAACTACATTCACAAGCACAACACTGATGGAAAATTCCAGAAGTCGGCACTCGTTTATGACGTCAGAAGCGGTCGTATTTATCCGACCCTGGCGCTGGGCGTCCTAACAAAGTAAGTTTCGGAACATGTAGGCTAGGGATGGGAACCATCAATTCAGTCGCTGACATTTCACAAATAAATACTCACAAATATTTGTAAAAAAATGTTTTATTAGCAAATATTTCTCGTTATACTGACTAATTAACTTTAAAACAAATACAGCAATATTTGTTTTAAAGTTAATTAGTCAGTATAACGAGAAATATTTTGATTTATGTTTATTTTTGTATCGGTAAATCTTGGCATATGTCCCGTCCCTCGTGTCGGATTTTTCCGTCACGGGCGTTGGACATCAATACAATTTGCTAAAAATAATATTAGTAATTCATCTAACTTTGGACATTATTTTTAGGACTTCTTATTATGAAACTAAAGTGTATTAAATTGTAAATGATTGCTTAATTAACTCTATTAACCTAATATAAACATATTTTTGATAGAATACAGCGTAATTAAATAAAAAAGCAGATTAAACGAGCTGTGGTTTTCGGTCGGATATATACGACTCTGGCGAAATGGGCCCGAAAATTTTTGTCGGATTAATCCGACGTAGGCGGTTAAAAGGTTAAAATAAAATAAATAAATAATAGAGGTAACAAATACACTGCTCACAACATTATCCACATATTACTAAACAGATTTACTAGTTGTTAGAAAGAACGATATAAAAATAAACGTAGGTATCAACTAATCGATGCAGCGGTGAGCTACGCCTGAGTTGGTTCTACAAAAAGTAGTTGCAAACAAGTGTCTCGAGCGAACTTCTCGTCTATGCACGGTACGAAGGATCAGGTAGCACAAAGTTAGAAGTCTGAAGCACATGTCCCGCTGTCTCGTCATCCTCCATGCAGGCCCTGCACAGCGGACTGTCTGTTACTCCTATGAAAAAGAGGTGTTTATTAAATGACCCGTGGCCTGTTAAAGCTGCAGTAACTGTACGCAGATTTTGTTTAGTTAGACGGAGAACCTGTTTCGTGAGGCGGCCATCAATTGTAGGAAGCCAGTATGTTATGATATCAATCTGCTTAATTCAGCTGCTTATGCCAGTCGAATATAGGCGGTTAAATCAAGAGAGTGTATGTTTGTTAATATCAAAACTTGTTATTTCTCTCCAGGGACATATTCGACAAAGTAAAGGCAGATATCCGTCTAATGAAAGAAGAACTTGCGTCAATAGAAAGGTTCCGCGGCCCTAAGGAACGATCGCTAGCGCAGTGTCGATCCAGTCTCGAAGCTATGCAGGCGACTAAGGAGGGGCTGGAGTCTGAATTACATCAGGTAACACATTGTATCTTAGGTTACGCGGTCCTAAGGACCACTTTTCGGTCTTTAGAGCCTCGTCGATCAGTAGCAGTGTTCACAATGGAAAACTATTGTGTGAACAGCTGCATTCGACTAAACTCACGGGTATTCACTCTCGGGTTGTCTTTAAAAGATCGCTCTTAGCGATAAGACCGTCCATTGTGTCAACCTTTGTAAAATGTCTGTATTTATGTCTGTAATTTTTATGGTGTACATAATAAAGAGTATTCTATTCTATTTTATTATGAAGTAGGGCAACCTTTTGCAAAATGCTGCGTTGAAATAGCAATTGTAGAGTGTTGTCTCTATTAAACAAACCTGTGTGACAGCTTCTTTCTAAGCCTCTCTCTCTAGCTAGTCTCTATGTGCCATTTGAACGCGTTACTATTCAGCTGTTGTGTGGCAGTAAACCTTAATTTTCAAATGATAACACTTGAAAATTCCCATTCCTGGTCGTATCCTAAAATAGTTTTGATAGTCGATAATCTAAACTTTTTTTTTATAGTGTTTCTATTTCTCAATCCCAAATTATTTTACCCAACAGGAGTTAATGGAGCAGTTATCAACGGCCGACCAAGGCAAGGTCGATGAACTGAACGATGCGATCCGTCGTCTGACTCAGGAGAACAAAGAGGCGTTCAGTGCTAGGATGAACTTGGAAGCCACTAAGAACAAGCTTGAAAACTTGCTTACTAATAACTTGATTAGGTAAGTGTTACGGAAAATATTAATAAAGCATTGAGAACACTTTCTTTAAAGGCTGTTTAAAGTAAAATAGATGGTCGACCGCTCGACAGTAACAGTTGAAAACCGCCCTTATTGCTACGAAATACAGGCACAGTTAGTATCAAATTGTTATGCATATGTTGTCTTGTCGTTGTTAACATTTTAACGAAAGTTTGACAGCTTATAGTCTAGTTACTAGCTAGTTTAATATGACCATTTCCGTAAATAATGCCTCTTGCGATAAAAAAGAATTCAAAATTATAAATCTCTTATGTCTAATGAAAGTAAAATACAAAGTAATATTACCACTTTTGATAAAGGAGCGACGAAATATAGAATACACAGAATAAGTCTTCAAAATTATAAAACAGCCCCCGACGCAAGAGTATAATCTTGTTTCGGGGGTTATTTTTTTATTTCTTTAATTAATTTCGTGACAACAACAAGTTCTTAACCTCTTCTATGCCCAACAGACGTAAAGATGAGTTAGTACAAGCCCTCCAAGAGATATCGGTAGAAGATCGTAAGCGCCGCCTCGCCAACAGTAAGTCCGACTTAGCGGCCACAGAGAAACGTATAAAACAGATCAATAAAGAGTTGGAAGAAGTCGAGAGGAAGGTACAGGCTGCTGTGAAGAATGAAAAGGCGCTGAAGTTGGAGCTTGATAAGTGGAGGAATAAGGTAAATAATAAGAATAGAATAGAATAAGGAATAAGGGTAATTTTCTGCAACAAAAAAAAACCCACTAAAATTGGTAATTTGAGTTAAGTTGTATACTTACTTACTGGCCTTGCAACGATACGTTTTGTGTGACGTACAGCTACAGTCGAAGAATGAAAAGGTTAAGTAATTTAAAATGTTTTATTGAATACGTCTCTCGTCAAATGTCCTTTTTAAAGTCTCGATTATAGTTTTTCTTAGTCCAATCCAACAACAGTAATGGCAGATTCACACTAGACTTATGTGTCGTCTCGTGATGCAGAATTGCCCAATCAAAAGTTCAGGAGATCATCGTAGCACAACGACACGACACAAAGTAATTATTTTATTTAAAAAATTATAATAATTTAACAGGAAAAAGAAGCGCAAGACAAGATGGAAGAAGACGCAAAAGGCTTAGAGAAAATGGCGTCCAAAGAAGTGCTGCTCCAGGAGAAAATACAAGAATCTCTGGACAAGATAGCCGCGTTGGGAACACTGCCTAATGCGCCAGAGTTACACGCCAAGTATCAGAAGATGTCGCTCAAACAGGTAAATACTATAAATAGGCTTTTACATAGTCAGCCTATTCTGCGTTCGCAATTTTGTTTTGCAAAAATGTAGACAAATATGTGAATATGAATAAATTAAATGACTTGAAAACCAGCCGGCCAGCCTTCCAACTTTTAACAAATTTTATGACTTACAATAGTAATAGTCTTTCTAAAATTAACTTAATTTACACACATATAAAGTTGATATTTGTTTAAGTGAAAATAACATCAATTGGAATAGTGATGAGCAAAATTGGTCTTAGTTTTGCAGTTTTGGTCTTGGTCTTGTAAAAAAGCAAGACCAAGATCTATCTAAGTATCTATACACTAGCAAGACTAACACCAAGACCGAACAAGCAAGACCAAGACCAAGACCAAGACTGAGTAAGCAACACCAAGACCAATACTAAGACTGTCCTAGTCTTGCTTTGCTCATCACTAAATTGGAAATGAATTTGACTGCACTTTATCATTATAAAGTCTAGTCAAATTACACCTCTGCTTACAGCTTCGGGAAAAAACAAGCGTCATGATATTTGAACATGTTGCGTTTCAACAGACGAGAAGTGTCGATATCCACCATCCACAGCAGTGGGAACATTTTTGTCGTCTGTTGAAATGCAACATGTTCAAACATCATGACCTTTGTTTTGTCCCGAAGCTGTAAGCAGAGGTGTATAGGACACCCACGCCAGACATGTTTGTCTCATGTAATAGGGGTCGAGCCAATTTTAATCAACTGAGCAGACTTGGGTTTTTGGAAAAGCACTTTGCATAAGCCAGGGGTTGAAACCAGTACTCCACGCTTGTGCCTACTTTTTTTTTGTTTTTTTTTTGTTTCGGGGTGGAAAATCCTCATGGATGTCCGCCGCCCTGGGGCGGGCGGCGGGGTCTGTCAGACTCTTACTGACTAAAAACCACCCCGGTGTTCCCTCTCTCACCTACACCGGGGGTCGCGGGAACGAACGATACTTCCGCAACCCCCGGCTGGTGCTGGCCCGCTCCTGCGGGCCTCTCCTCGTGTCAGGGGGGGGAGTGAGGTGTTAAACTCCCCCCGCACGCTTGTGCCTACTATCCCAACAAAGCAGTCAACATTTCCAAACAGTAACTACATTTTTCAATTATTACCTTTGCAGCTTTTCAAAGAGCTTGAGAAAGCGAACCAGCATCTAAAGAAGTACAACCACGTGAACAAGAAGGCGTTGGATCAGTTCATCAGTTTCTCTGAACAGAAGGAAAAGCTGTACAAGCGGAAAGAAGAGCTCGATATTGGGTAAATATCATTTTTAGGGTTCTGCACCTCACTTCGTTGTCCGTCTATCAAGACCCTTTTTCTCAGGAACGTGTGGAGTTACCAAGTTGAAATTAATATCAAATACTCAGGGCTGCAAACGCTAGGCTTGAAGCAGTGAAAAAAACAAACTTATAAGTCAACGCAATCAAAAGATTCAGGCGTTTATGTTCCGTTTATGCCGCATATTTTGACACTCGCAAGGCAATCAAAACCTATAGGGTACGTTGACCTAGAATCATGAAATTTGGCAAGAAGCAATGTCATGTAGCACAAGTATAGGAAAAAATCCGAAAACTATAAATTTCGGTACGCGAGTCCAACTCGAATTTGACCGGTTCTTTTTTACGGTTTTATTTTGGATACTAATAATACTTGCGGTCGAATACTTAAACGTAACTTCCTATCAAAACAACAGAAACACCTGTCCGATAATATAAACACGAAAATAACAGAAAAGACAAACATGATAAAAAAACAATGTTTATTGAATAAATCACAGTTTCTCACTTAAAACAAAAATCTGGTACCTACATTATTTAAATTTGTGAGTCGGATGTTTATCGGCTGGAATTCCTTGGCTGTATGTTTCAAATTTTGTTCAAAATTATCGATATGTCTGATAATTTTACTATAAATAATATCAACAGCATCTGAGGCGTAAATATAATCTAGATGAGTGAAATCTTCTAAAAATGTCAACTCATTCACATTCGGAAGATGATGTTCTAGTGTTAAAACGTCATGTGGGTCTGACAGCCAGTCATTAGGACTATAGAACAACACCACAGGCACTGTCACTTTCCTTAAATCATAATCGGGTGGAGTATTCTGTCCATATGTGACCATATTCACTTCGTGGCCAAAGTCGTACCGACAGAATCGTTTTGACTCGACCAACTGTCCGTAATGAACGAACTGTAGAATAGACGCACCCGAAGGCCAGTGTCCTAATATAACCGATATAAAGGTCCTGTTTACTTTAGTCTCATGTCCCGACAGAGAGAACAAAATATTATCACACCTACCTGGCATAATGCTACATACGAAAGATGATATTTTTTTAACGAAATCCATTCCTGTTGCATAAGTATTCAAGTCCGATAACATGAAGTTTAGTACGCTGTGAGCCGGTGAAAACATTCTCACTATGGGACTTTTGACGTTGGCCATCCAACCCACGGGCGCTAGGGAAAACATCATTTTAATGTTGTCATTGTATTCGGGCTTCATTGAACACAGAACGTAGCCGACTGTAGTGCCTTGTGAGTGTCCTATATAGTATAGACTACTGTGTCCTGTCTGTTTGAGGATGTAGTCTATCATAGCGGGCAGGTCATATAGCGCGATCTCTTCCCACGAGAACTCCCAGTACTTTGTCATAGTGTAGTTAAGAGAGGTGTGCATGTGGGCATGTTTGTTGCCTCTAGAGTTTCCCATCCAAACATCGAATCCTTTGTCCGCTAGCACATACCCCAAAGCTTTATTAGGTCCCATTAACAACCAACTGATTGAGCTTTCTAGAATACCATGCATTAGGAACACGACAGGTCGGTTTCTTCCATCTTGATTGTTTGGAATTCTATGAATGTTTAAGATGTATCCGTCTTGCGTAGTCACCGTGTGCTCTTCCAGAGGATATTGATATTTTCGCGCCAGTTGTGCGATATTCAGACGAGCGTCCTCAGGAACGTATGTCTCTTGTGTGAAATCGATGATATTCTCCAGAAATCCCCATAAACTCCGATCGTCGTCGGCCACGGTGAAACTGCAGATCAACAGTAGTAAATAAATGTACATTTTATCAATTCTCTGGCGAGTGCGGCGAGTCTGTACGTGAAACAATGCGTTCTCTGATATATAAATACATTGCTGTTCTAAACTCTGTGTTGTTGAACTTCACCCGATTGTTAATTGCTATTAAACTTGACACGGATTTAATTTAGATTTGTGGTTCGTGTCAACTCCTTAATTAGCTCTCGGTATGCATTCAACGAGGAGTTTTCAAAATCCACCAAGTATTTATACTATTACCTTACATTTTTCTTTTCGGTATAATAGCAAGTTTGTTGATTTCCCAAATTGTATGTTGTAAGGTATTAGAGACGGTAATCCAAAAACATGGCAGTAATTCTCATAAAATAATGTGGAAAACTCTACAAAATAAAACATGATTATTAACGAGTTGATTCGTTTTTAAACAATTTTAAAACGCAACATATTAAACTATAAGTACGGCCAAAACCAATACGTACAACTTGCGTCCGCGATAGCGTGCCAATATGCGTTGTGATCTTGGCGATCACAGGAGCCGCTGACATCGTCGACGTCGACAATTGGAGCTTGCGGTGCTTTCTGGAGAATATCATCGGTATAACACATGAGACATACATTCCTGAGGACACTCTTCTGAATATCGCACAACCGGCGCGAAAATATCAATAACCTCTAGAAGAGCACGTAATGACTACGCAAAACGTATACATCTTAAATTTTGAACGCATTGGTATGTCCATACCTTAATACGCTAGTACGTGCTTATCTGAACAATTGAATAGTGTTGTACTACTCAAATTATTACACGTACCGATAAAATATGTACTATTAGGAGACATCATTGCCTTGGTTTTTTTACTAAGAGTAGCGCAGATAAGATTATTAGCTTGGTCATTCTTTTGTCTGTCACTTTAGTATGTCTGAATCTTATGGCATGTCTTGATTCAACAATCTGTGTCCGATGGGATTTCCCATCACCAAAAATAACGAACTTCCATACAAACTCTCATCCCCTATTTAACCCCTTTAGGGGATGCATTTTCAAAAAACCTTCACAAGTGCTTACTTTCATTATCTATAGAACTCTTGTGTAAAAACTCATGTTTCTAGACCTAGCGATGTAGGCTGTGCATTGTCAGTAAATGAATGATTGAAATTGAGATTATTACTTAATAGAAGATGTTCGGCTAATGATTTATAGTAAGTCTCCTGTACGCGTACGTATGTACGCTACTATTATACTTACACTCTACTAATTAGGGACAGAGAGAAGGCCTGTGGAACATTACAGGCTTATTATGCTTAATAATTAGAGATTTCACACTTTGAGTGTAACTTACAAACATTTTATACAACATGTTAATTCCTACTTTTTAACCCACAGAGGTGAGAAAATCCGCGAGCTCATTGAGACCCTAGAACACAGGAAGTTAGAAGCCATCCAGTTTACGTTCAAACAAGTCTGCAAGAACTTTACGGAGGTGTTCAAGAAACTGGTACCACAAGGCAGAGGTAGTCTCATCATGAGGGTCAACACTGATGATGGACAGGAACCCACTACTGAAGTAAGTCTAAAATGTCATCGATAGTTAATAAACCCTGCTTCGTCTGGCACCATCCATTATTTCGCCGGCTTCGCTGAAAACCAGCGCTGGGGCTCTGTCTCGCATAGGGTCGCAGCATTATGCTGAGCGATGGCCGTTTTGCGTGGATGTGACGCATACTTTTCCTTAACTTGAACATTTTATTTCTTTCTTTATTTCTGTCGCCTCGCAGTATTGCTGTGTTCCAGTTTGAAGGTGTAACTATAGGGATATGAGACGTTTCTTCGCTCCCTCTGTAATTCCACAATATGAACATAGACAGCGGTGTTTTGTCTGAGAGTGCGTCTAGCAGTTTAAATAGTGTGATTTGGATGCAAAGTTATATTAATGGATTTCATATAACTCGCTTCCATTGCCAAGAAACCAAGAGGAACCATCCATCAACGACTCGTAAAATCTGAGATCGTTAATCACACTAATATTATAAAGGCGAAAGTTTGTGAGTGTGTATATGTGTGCGTGTGCGTGTGCGTATGTGTGTGTGTGTGTGTGTGTGTGTGTGTGTGTGTGTGTGTGTGTGTGTGTGTGTGTGTGTGTGTGTGTGTGCGTGTGTGTGTGTGAGTGTGTGTGTGAGTGTGTGTGTGTGCGTGTGTGTGTTTGTTACTTCTCGACGCTCAAACCGCTGGACTATTTTTTATGAAATTTGGCACACAGATAATTTATACCCAGGATTAACACATACAATACTTTTTATCCCGATATTCCCACGGGTGAAACCGCGGGGCGCAGCTAGTTCGTTATAAAACCGATAAAAATTCTTTCGTAATACGTACATGGTGTACCATGTTCCCGCATTATGAAACATGCTTAGTATTTGTCGACCGTAGAACATTATTAGAAACATGCAATTTACGCTGCGAACGTGTTGAAATGTATTAAATGTTCAAATATGACACATATTTGTGTTGTGAATTTCGATTATATTTTTCTCGTTCTCTGTGCCTTTAATAGTAACTGCTAGTTGGGCATAAAAAAAATTGTGAAAATGTCCAATTTTCTTGCTGTGTGCACATTTTTTTTTTCAAAGTCTGTGAATGGGCATCAATGTTTTTCAAAAGGCCCCTTACTGCTACCTCTCTACCTGCTGCTACATTTCAAAAATCCACCCTGTATACTCAAGAATTTATTTAATTATGTATCTAAAAGTAACTTTAATTTAACAGCGTGCGAAAGCAGACCCGTTCACGGGCGTCGGCATCAAAGTATCGTTCACTGGCGGCGAGGGTGACATGAGAGAGATGAACCAGTTGTCCGGAGGTCAGAAGTCACTCGTCGCTCTGGCGCTAATCTTCGCCATACAGAAGTGCGACCCCGCGCCTTTCTACTTGTTTGACGAAATTGATCAGGTGAGTTGCATATTGTTTATTTACAAACAGTTTGTGCTGGGAATGGAACATTATCCGTACTAATAAGAATATTATAAAGGCGAATGTTTGTCAGTCTGTCTGTTACCTTTTCACTCCTTAACGACTGATCAGATTCGGATGGAATTTGGCGCACGGATAGACCATGACCTGGGTTAGGACATATGATACATTTACCCCGTTAGTACGTTCTCGTAGGATAATTTCCGACCGACATCGGCGAAGCCGTACTTACAAATTTTAATAAGTATTATATTGTAGAAGACATTTTTAAGACGATTTATAAGAAGAAGAAGTTTCGAATTATGAGAAGATCCCTATCCCATGGAAAGCACTTACTTTGGTAGGTTATGTTTATAGAATTATCAGGTAATAAATATGTTTTTAAAAATAACTTTTTTCACAGGCCCTTGACGCGCAGCATCGAAAAGCAATCGCGAACATGATCCATGAGTTGTCCACCTCAGCTCAGTTCATCACAACGACTTTCAGACCGGAGTTATTAGAACATGCTCACAAATTCTACGGCGTCAAGTTTAGGAACAAAGTATCTCACGTCGAATGCGTCACTCAAGAAGAGGCCAGAGACTTCGTCGAAGATAGCGCCACTCATGCTTAAAGCATGAGTTTTATGGACTATTCCGTCGCAAAAATAGATATTTTGAAGATTTTATATTGGACTGAGGAAAAATACATTACTCAATCAGCGCAATAGTGTGCATGGTTAAGTATTTAATGGGCCGTAGAAAATTGTACCCAATGCAAAGATTTAAATAATTAGAATAGCCCTGCTGCGTCAAAAGATGGTCGCGTTTCCGTTTTGTTTTGACACCTCTGACACACAATGACGCAGTGACTTTGACTACGCGATGATGCGCGTGGTTGTGACGGAAGCGCCATTATTGTGTGCGAGCTCACTCTTCTCGGTACGGGCACTTTTTTCCGGGACTTAGTCAGGTGGGGGCAAATCTAACGATTTAAACCTTAGGCCTAATGTGACATTTCGGATGATCACATTCCACAATAATTAAGCCGCTTTGTTCAAACGTGGGCGTTTTATAGCTTTGATAATGTGTTAAGATTTACCTACCGTGCCTAATATTTCACCAGCTCTCCGCCTCAGAAAAAATGTTGTATTTGCGAAGTTAGATTAATAATAATAAAAATAATTGGATGTTAGTTTATGTCACGATTTTTATAAAATGTTTTTATAACTCATTTGTATAGTTCACTGGTATGTTCCATAAACTACGTACAAAAGAGAGAAATATGGCCTTATAAATGCAGTAAGTTGAAAACGTGTGATTATCATTTTTGAACGCGACTCTGATGCTTAAGTAAACCATAGGCTTTAGCGAAATAAGATTGATGTATGCTTCTTTATTTAAATTCCGGCTGTCGATAGAACGCGTTCATTGGACATGATGTAACAAATAAATATTAGATTTGAGACACAAATGTTAGTTTGTATGAAACTGACAGGTGTCAGGAACGCATTCTCTAGGCGGCCGCACTTAAGTTTACTATAACCAAATTATTTTTTGATTATTTTCTGAATTATTTGACCTATTTAAGTTTCATGTATTTTTAAAATATACTGCATGATTTTTATATATTGATAATTTTACAGGTTGTTCTACCTATGAATATGAACAACTTTCACTATGGGACCAACTCTGAGACCACGAAAAAAAATTTGCTGTTTCATACATTTTGGTCAAGTAGGTATTGAACTTTTGTATTAAACAGCATTTTTTTTTCGTGATTTCAGAGTTGGTCCCATAGTGAAAGTTGTTCATATTTATGGGTAGAACAACCTGTAAATTTCAAGACGGTAAAAAAAATCATGCAGTATATAATAGTGGTAATTCTATTTTGTAACAACTGAACTTAATTTAAGCTATTACTTACTTTATCTCTCTAATAAAACAGGAAAGAGACTGTAGTAAAGCTAATGAGCTCATTGGATAAATATTTGCATGTATTTTGGACGAAACAACAGAACAGAGTTAGCCGGCTAAAACAAAAGTTTAAGATGTGAAACGTCGACGTCCTTTTCTCGTTCGGTATATCTGTTTGTAAACGATACCCAACACAATACCCCCTAATTTTAGTTTAATTTGTGAATAAAAGAATGAGGGTTTTCTGAAATACGTTCACTAGGTGGCAGCACTGAGACGCCAAGTCCAGGCACCTGTCCAAATGCCAAAATGCCTTTATTTTCTTTAGTCGTGACTGAATGATGAACGTTTTGTGGATGCGTGTAATGAATTAAACGAATCATCATGTCAATTATATTCATCGTCGTAATGGAAAACCTCTGGTCAAAGCGGCGCCAACTGGTGGCGTGAATTTTCATGAAAACCCTCATTAGCACCCGTTGTTTTTACTGTGACATTAGATTCTAGTAAATTAACCTTTTGAACGCCAATCACTTGTGTAATACGAACTTGTATACAAGTGATTGGCGTTCAAAAGGTTAATAAATTGTTTCCCAGCATCGCTATGTAGGTACTGTTACAAATTAATGTTTGCCGATATGTTGAGTGAGTTTAAGATAAAGTTAACGATATGACTAGTAATGTTATTAAAAGTAATATTATTTGAATAATTTATTCTTATTTGACATCCCATTCCAAAGGTTTTTTTTTTATCTGCTATCAGTTTCTTTGCATGGCATTTTAATTGCTTGACACGCATCGTCATCCATACATAAATTAACGTTCTTTTTCTATCTATACATACAGGTTGAAATTGAAAACATGCGACAAATCGAAATGAGAGATTGTACTCATCATTGTGAACAACTTTTACTATGAGATAAAACCTGAAATCGCGAGAAAAAAAAATCAGCTGTTCCCTACATTTATGTTCGCATAACTCGTCAAAATGTAGGGAACAGCAGATTTTTTTTCTCGCAATTTCAGGTTTGGTCCCATGGTAAAAGTTGTTCGTAATGATGAGTACAATCTCCCATTTCGATTTGTCGCTTGTTTTCAATTTCACCCTGTATAATAAAATCGTAGTAAAGTCAAATTCAAATTCTAAAAATACAAAATGAAATTTAAAAAAAACCCGGACAAGTGTGAGTTGAACTCGCGTGGAGAACTCCCCACTGATAATTTTGCATTTTTATCGCCACTTTGACCAGAGGTCATCCATTACGACGATGAATATAAAAACATATATGTAAAGTAGGTTGCCAAGACTTACGTAACATAAGGCTTATGGCATATGGTAAGAATTTAAGTCTTTAATGTTGTGTCATGCAATAGTTGAACTGACTAACAATTGGCAAAAGTATTGTTAGTAGCAAAGGGAAAAAATCTCTTTTCATTGGTGACCTTATGGCTGTTGGGTTTCAGGGCGATAGTTCGGTGCCCATAACCACGGCAGACTGGCAGCATCGCCACGTGGCACGTTGTATGGCGATGATGATTCTTTGGCCAAAAAATAAGTCACGTGAAGATAGGTAAATAATAAAAACCGTGATGATGAATTTTCCAAAACTACCATTTAAAGGGATTGTTGAATTTTGTTTTGAAAATCTTAAAATCAAATGATGAAAAAAATGTGTAGCAAAACGTCGCGGGCGAAACGCTAGTACTTAATATAGAGTGGACTTAATACCTTAAACGGATTAAACCATCATTCTTGTACCTTTATCCCAATTTATTTTGGGGTCGACGCTGCATTTGTCATCTTCAATGCATCTCTATCGTCTTCTCAATACATGATGTCCGCCATGTCTCATAGTTGTGATTACAGAAGACAGAGATGTATGGTTTAAGATATAGACAAAGGGAAATAAGAAGAAAAAAAAAATCTTCAGTAATACCTTTTTTATTTTATAACTTTATCATCGATATTCAGCATCGATCACGCGTATTGTCTTTGAAAATCAACTATTGCTTCATGATTCACACTAAGTACATATTATATACAATAGTCTATGAGAAGAAGCATTACACATACATACATACGTATGGAATGAGTTATGCTTCTCCAATTTGGTTAACAAACTTTGGTTTAAACAGTAAACTCAAAAACTTTATAAATGCACGGTAAATTCAAAGTTTAATTGAATACAACAGATTTTTAAAATACTTATTACAATGATTTAAGACATTATAAAAATAATAAGAAAAAAAACTTTTTTCAAGTACTGACATATAAATAAATATGATCGTTAGATTATATTTTATATTCGCACGAGTGCTTTCGACAACAGCGCCATCCATCGGGTCCGAAACTATCTTTTATGCTGGAATCAACCATACTAGTTCTCAGTTTCATTAAAATCGGTTGGCTGGTTTCGGAGATTAGTGTGTACGAACATACTGACATGATGATTTTTATGTACCGTAAAACGGGGTGAATAGGGATGCAGGGGTGAATAGGGACGAAACTTTAAAGTGGATTTTAACATTGAAATAATATAGTTTTTTTGCCAAAAAGGTCTCTAATGTGTTTACAATATTATAATTAACGATTAAGTGTCCCTATTGGCAAAAAAACTATATTATTTCAATGTTAAAATCCACTTTAAAGTTTCGTCCCGATTCACCCCTGCATCCCTATTCACCCCGTTTTACTGTATTAAGATAAATTTGTATTTCAGATCTAACGATTCAAATATATAATAGGTAGGTTACGTAATTGATATGTATAATTTTAATAGATTTAGATGCACTGCAACCTACTTTAAAATTTTCTTTATTTTCATCCATTTTCTTAATGTAAAATTAAGTACAGCTTGTAACTAAGGAGTAATCTTAACATTATTTGGCGACATTTATTGATATTTGTAACGCCGACCGTCGTACGTAGTCTATAATATCGTATATTTATTGAAACCGTCCTGTTTAAAAATAATTAGAATATATCGTTGACATAATGGTTTAGTCCTTTTCAGTATCTACTAATTAATAAAGAATGATAAGAAGCATTTAAATTTCTAATAGTAGTTTTGCAAGTGAAGACAGCCTTAGTATACAGGATACCAGGGACATCGACGGGTGAACAGTAGCTATGAATTCAGCTCATGGTGCTAGAACTAGCGTACAAATTGTTCGTAGTTATCAAAACAAAATCGGCTGTTTCATAGAAAAGTACAGACGCCAGCATATCAAGCTACCCGAAACTCAGATTTTCCCAATCAACTTTGAACCTTATACTTTAGCGCTAAAGTTGAACAACTATTAACCTTTTGAACGCCAATCACTTGTATACAAGTTCGTTGTACACAAGTGATTGGCGTTCAAAAGGTTAAAGAAATCTGACAGATTGTAGTAGCTTGATGTGCTGGCGTCTGTACAATACCTATTCGGTCAAAACGACGTATGGAACAGCAAATTATATTTTAAAATGTGTAACGTTAAATGCGCAAAACCTGAAAATAGTTTGATCAGAATAACGAGCAGAATTAATTGAACAACTTTTTAATATATTTAGGTCACATTTTTCAAAAAAATCTCCATAAAAACGTTGCCGCGTCTATTTATTAATAGGTCAAGCAAGCCAATGTCAACGCGGCGTAGCGGCCCGGTGACGACTCCTCCCTCGGTAAAGCGTCGTCGCAGACGCAAGAAACGATCAGAATGGCCAGTAAAACTAAAACAGCACATAAAACCTTTACAATTATTTTAATGACTTATTTTCTCTCTGAAATAGGTCAATTGAATTAAAAATCAGTTGGGGTTTCTGAGGTTTGGCGCATTTAACGTTACACGTTGTATAGTCGACGAAATATGCAACACATGGCGGTTCAGAATCGTGTTCATGGTAACCGGTTGCGCGTTGATTCCACCTGCCATCCTGTATTTTATAATTAAGATTAATACATACAATGTTAGTCGATAGGGGATACTAAACCGAGAGAGTGTTAAATTTATTTTCAACATCTTTTAGTCTTAGTATTAGCGTTACCGGTGTTAAAAAATTACGCAGCCCTAACCTAGCCTTGTAGCGTGACTAGGCATCCCAAACTATCTTCGCAACGCGTGGCAGGGCATCTCAATCTAGCCTCGCAGCTTGACAGGGCACCCCAATCTAGCCTCATAGAGTGCCACAACTTAGCCTCGCAACGTGACAACAAATTGATGTATTATAAATCATCGTTTTGCTGAATTCGAGCCGGGCATTTTTGCCTGAATTATTCTGGTTATTTATTATAATATATTCCACAACTTTCACACAACGCCATCTAGTCCCAAACTAAGCAGAGCTTGTGCTATGAGTACTAGACAACTGATAAACATACATATATATTACTAAATACATACATATTATAGATAAATTACACCCAGACAAAGAACAAATGATCGTGCTCATCACACAAACATTTGTCCTAGGTGGGAATCGAACCCACGACCTTGCGCATAGCAGTCAGGGCCACTGACCACTAGACCAACAGGCCTGTCAACTATTGGTTTGATATTACATGTAAGTTTAATATTAATAAATGATATACATTTAAAACCTTCCGGAATCATTTTTCTAGCTGGTGTAAAACCGCATCATAATCGTTGCTTAGTTTAGAAGAACAATGCGATCACACAGACAGACACGAAAGGCGACTTCAATTTATAATATCAATCCCTTTCCAACCGAGTGTGAGTATCGACTTCACAAAATTCTGAGCAAAAATGTAAATAACTTTAGCGGCGGCAACCGGCGTCGATCAATCGTGACTATCTGAATGATACAAAAATAGTTTTGCACTCTGTGCGCACGTTTCGTCCTGCCAGCACGTTGAAACCCGGATGAAGGATGGCTGCGTTTTTTAATCCCGGCGCCTCCGCACATATACACACGATCGTGCGACTAGCAAATTAATCCTGAACCTCACGTGCGCGAGAGTCTGACTGCTGAAGACCAGCTTGCATGAGATTTTTTCAGTATTTTATTCCAGGTCCTCTGAACACTTTCCAAACGATTACTAAGTTTTTACTGATCTGTGCGAGTTTTTTTACTCCCGCTTGCAAAGGGTGTGTATAGAAATAGATTATACCCTTTCGGCTGAGCACCTATTTAATATTGTTACATAAGGGCAAACACGTGCACCCTATCTTATAAGGAATACATTTTCTTACAGTAATTTATTGTAAATCTAAAAAGATATAAAAATCTACTTTGTCATACACACGAAGAATTCATAATACTCGTCGTTCGAACTATGAAGGCACAGTCACACGCAAATTGTTACTAATTTTATTAATACTTGATGTCATATAGTTAAAAGTTAATATTATTTTCGTATTATTCTATTCTCAGTAGTAACTTTAATATTGGTAGCACATATCGACGGCGAAGTGCCAATAACAACTAACTGACATAGTCAAAAATTTACACAAACTGAAAAAAACGTTCAGAAATAGACACGTTGGTTTATCTAGCCGTGAGGTGTTTTCACATTTTAATTGAATGCTGTTGCAACTACTAAATACACTTAGGATATTTCATTATAACACGAGAATAACGCCTTTGAATTCCAAACGATTAAAAAGTGATTTTCTCGAAAAATGTCAGTTACGAGGTATAAGCACTTCGCCGTCGATATACAAAAAAATAGTTAATCTTTTCTCTACGGCAGCCTGGCCGAGTCGATCAAGCCGTATTATAAAGTCAGACCGTCACATCTGTACATTTTCAATGCTCGGCTCAACTCAACACCGAAAGTTAATAACCCAGTGCGCGATAAAATCCCGCCGCGATATCTTTACGTACGTGCGAACATGGGCTAATACAATAGTTTATGCAGTATGTCATACTGGACGCCTGACTGACTAGTGCTTTTGAAAATGTGTTATATATACCTAAATAAAATTGACCCCGAATCAAAATCACATCACAAAAAACTCAACAGTCATTCGGGGAAACGCGTTAAACTTTCAACATTAAGGAAGATATTTTTGACATAAGATTTTATAAGCTACTCTATGCGCTATAACCGTCTGAGAGGTACCGCGTACGGAGAGTTCCAGTCTCTCTCGAAGACTTCCTGTAGATCTTTCCTGATGTCTCTCGTGACGTTCTGAAAGATTCCGTCCGTGGTCTGGTCTTGGAACACAAATGCGACGCCGGCGGTGGAGATGAAGTAGTCGCCCGACCAGTTGGACGTGCCGATGTACGCGGTGCGGTCAGTCACCATGTACTTGTTGTGGTTCACTCGCGCGTACGGGATCTTGTCTTGTTCAGGCGTTGAGGGGACTACGAAGCGTTTCTGTAATGAAAGATTTATCGGAATATTATACAAATGTACACACATACTGGACATTTTTTTTTTTTTTTGAGAAATATGTAACATAGAGCTGCTGTCATCGTGTCGCCAACAATAATAATGAATCAACAAGTTTTCATATTAGATCAGTGGTGGTTGGAGCCTCCTTTTAAGCGTAAAAAACTAGGTAGTAGGTAGCACAAACTGGTTTACATAAGCTGGCTAGCCAAAACCGTTACATGGGTGGATTGTGGACATCGGTTCACCATGGGCAGTTAGCTCCGCTACCTTGCTGCCTATCTCATATTTTAACTACCGCATGAGCTATTTTCATGTAAGTATTGTAAAGTGGCACGAAGGCATACAAACGAAAAACAGACACAACGTGTAACGTTAAATGCGCAAAACCCGGCCCGGTGACGACTCCTCCCTCTCGATAAAGCGTCGTCGCAGACGCAAGAAACGATCAGAATGCCCAGTAAAACTAAAACAGCAGATAAAACCTTTACAATTTTTTTATGACTTATTTTCTCTCTGAAATAGGTCAATTGAATTAAAAATCAGTTGGGGTGTCTGAGGTTTTGCGCATTTAACGTTACACATTGTATAAGTTTTTATTAACACCCGTCATTTATCCAGGCGTAACAGCTTTATATTAGATCGTCCTATTTCCGAAGATAGACGATGATTACCGAATCGCATACTTTTCTATGTAAACTGTATTTATTTGTTCCGGGGTCACGGACGATTAATGAATACTCAAGAGATACTTACAACTTGCAAGTCAACCCTCGGGTAAGCCTGCGACAGATCGGTGAGTGACCTCAGGAAGTAGTCCTCGGAAGGCGCCGAGTGCTTCCACCAGCTGATGAGCAGCTTCACCTTCACTTTGTTCTCGAGCGCTGCCTTGCGGATCGCGTCGTCTATCTTGGGCCAGAACCTGAGTAACGAAGAGAGTTGAACAGATATTGATTATTTTATGACTTTTCTGACGGATTTCGTAGATGACATGGCTAGAAAGGAGGATATATGCATACTAGTAGCTACCTATGAGAATACTGAGAAACAAAAACTCATAGCATTTATTTGAATTAAGCCATCTTTGAATTGTCAAGTCGGTAAGTCAAACATTATGAAGCTTTACTTGCCCATTCCAAAGCGTGTTGGATTCCTAAGGAGAAGAACGGGTAGGAAACTCCATAGATACTCTTTTAAATTAAAAATATTGGTTACATCATTCATGTTGAAATCATACATATACATATGTATGAGAGGACGGCTAAAAGAGATGAGTGGAAGATGAAGACATCATGCTGCCGCCAAATAAATCGCAATAAGGAGATAATTATGACATCGGCTGTATTTGGTCAGAGTATTAACGGGCCATGTAAAGAGACTATAACTTTTGCTTATCAGATGGATGGACCTTGTCTGTACAAAGCATCGTTTCACTAAAATCAACTTATTTTTAGACTTGAACAATGTAAGCAGGTATAGGTACTTACGACAACTTATGTGTGAAGGTACACATGGGCTCGTACTCCATGACGGAGATGTACACGAACTGCTCTGCTGACTCTATGATGGAGACGATGGCGTTGGAGTCGTCCGTGCGCCCGCCGGGGCTCAGTGGCGGCGGTGAACTCTGCAGGGAAGGAAAATTATATAATTAATTTATTATTATTCTGTTATGTATTTTATTGTTCTTCTTCTTTTTATAGTATTGTTATTACGTAATAATTATTCATTCATTTTGTTGCTCATTTAGTGGCACTCATTACCATTTTTGTTTGTAATATGCGGATAATGTAGTGGGCCACAAAATTGTTAACACTCCTCATAATATTCTTTAGCACGTCTATTACCTACAACAGACACCTACCAAAGACCCAATTACCGTTCTTAGTGTAGGAGATAGGAAGATGGGAAGACACTGAAATAATAAGTAATTATGTAGAATGAAATTTACCCCGAAATAATGCTTTTAATAGGAGATATCATAAATTAATATTTTACTCCAGTAGGAAGAAGTTAAATGGTCTGTGTTGGATACACCAGCACCTAGTCAGACACCGAAATCATAGTTACCCTTTTGAGTGCCGGCACTCATTATATTATCGATCCACATTACAGTGCCAAACAACATAGGTCGACACGCCTCCCGTGATAAACATCGGCGATTGCCAGCCCTATTATACACACGCGCTGTTAAGCCGTCATCACTAATTATACAGCTGGCATTCCGATGGTGCCGGACATACGAGAATCATAATTAGGTATAGGTGTAAGTTCTGTTAAGTCCCCATGACACTAAAGAAATACAACACATTAGTAGGTTCCACCCGATGCCCAACCGGCCACTACAGGAACATTCGGTGGACTAAGTATAAGCCAAGCGCGCATCACAGCCGCAACGAGCCAAAATTGCAGTGCGGCCTGGCAGGATAGTGCGTGGATTCATAGAAAATGTACGAAACTGATGCAGGAGCATTTTTACAATGCACTGCGTTGCGGCGCAGCCCGACCTAATACAACGCTTTAAAGAACCAACTCCCTCGTCATTATTTCAGCAGACCATCATCGAGTTCAATTGTGCTACAACTGCTGGTGTTAAATCTGGAAGAGGCACGGTGAGTTTAACCTTTTGACGACCAAGTGTAGGATGAGAATATTTGGATCAAAGTGTCGGTTACGTGTTAAGGAAAAAAAAAATTGTCTAGATAGCTGTCACAAGATACGGTGAAGAGGTCTATAAGACTGAACCACGAATTCGAAAAAAATAAGTTATGGGATAGCTAGCTATAATCTAGCACTTGCCATAACTAATAAAAGTCGTGATTAAAGTAAATAAAAGGGTTTTATTATGTCACTAGCACTTTTATTTACGATCTTAAAATGAACATTACAACCGTTACTTTATAACATGTTTGTCCTATTTTAACATACCTATTTACACATTAGATCGTCTCAACAAATAATTGGCATTTAATTTACACAACAACGTTCATACGTCTCCGTCTACTGAAATACCATTTCCAGTGCGCGCGGGAAGAGGGGTTGAACAAAACCAATGCCGCTTGTGGTATCATTCTGTTGTAGAACCATACGACCATCACATCGTCATGGAAAAAGATAATCAAGAATATCCACAGAATCGTACCAGCGTCACATATTAAGGCTGCTCCTACTAACGCCACCACGTGGCCAAACTTCCTCTGAGACATGCTTTTCTTGCAACACGACATTACAGATGTAATAACATTTATAAACAAAGCTATCTTAAGCATCAATATTAAGAATAAAGGATATAAACCTAATTTTGCGGCGTCTATTTCATTTAAAAGATAAATGTTTTCGCTAGCGACAAATTTAATCATTTTAATGACGAATGTGAATCCATACACGAAGAGCGTGATGAGTAGCTTCTCACTGGTTATTTTCACGGTGTGAAGTAGCACTAGCTTAAAATATGCGAGGAGTGAAGACGCTAGCGACCAACTCATTGCTGTTAGAAACATAATGCCACCGGTCAATTCTATAAAATGACTGGCTTCTTCGTCGTACACCATGAGAGCTGTACAGATCAAATGTAGTGTTCCCACCGTGATGTGCTGCACACTCACGTAGTTGTGAAGAGTTCGCCATCGTGGCAAGATACACCATGTTGTCCATAGCGCTATTACACACACAATTGACACTGTGATTCCCATTAAAGTTAATATAGCATGAATAGCATCTGATAATGAAATACTTTCGGTGTCCATTTTTATTGTGCGATGTACGATGATGTAGTATACTATGAATATTAGGTACTTTACATGCTGTTCGGTAATGCGCCTAGTGCGGTGTGCTGATTATAAGTAATTAACTTCTACATTATTACGTTCATAACTATAACTAATGAAGGGAAAATAAATATGATATGATTTAAAAATACCTAATTGAATATAGCTTGATAACAATGCTAATGAAGTTACTTATTAAAAATGTATGACGTAGCCAAGTTTAGAGAAGTAAGCAATCCAAGCAACGACCGCTACTGATTTATCGGTCGTATGAGAAGGACTGCCAATGGAATTGTACCGTTCCGTTACCGTTGAACTTGACGCCTTGAATTAAAATGATTAAAACATGAAAAATACAAGTAAATGCTCGAAATAAAACTAATAATAAATAAACATTTGATTTTTAACTACTTTTTTTACACCAATTCTTCGAGGTCTCCGTTGATAAAGATGCCGCCACCAAGTTATTTTCTTCTACACGGAGTTTGTCTCATAATCGGAGTGCATTTGAGTGGTAATGGAAAAATTACCATTAATTTATTGGATAAAATTTATCATTTATTTAAATAGTGAATTTTTCCCAATCTCACTCACAAAATTTTCTGTAGATGTCACTTGCACTCACTTTACAGTGACGAGCACAGTATTTTTTCTAAGAATTTTCTCTCCGTGTAGATAAAAATGGCTAAATAAAAATCAAAAGTCATTTATTCAAACTAGGCTGAGAATCAGCACTTTTCGAACGTCAAAATTACAAAAGACAGTCCCCCAAAACGCCCGCCCTTCAGGCCTTCACCACTTCCTAGTGCTTTCGCTAGTACCATTGTTACCTAATTATGCGAGTCAAACGCAGATTTAGAACTTTGTGTGGACTACACAGCCAAGTTCATTCTTCTTCGTCGATTGAAGTACCATTTCTAGTGCGCGCGCGACGATGCGTTGAACAACAAGAATAATTTTTGGGGTATCAAACGAAGCAAATACCAGAATTTCGTTATCGTGTTGTGAAAGAAGAGAGCGTGAGCTGAAAACATCCAGAGCACCATCCCAGTGTCACATATTAAAGCCACTCCGACTGGTGACAGCACATGTCCAGCATATCTCTTTGAAATTGCTTTCTTGCAGCACATCAGACATTATTCTAAACTATCATAAGCGTCATCATTATAAATACCATAAATAACACAATACAACATTAGTTTTAGTATATGCGAAACCCGAAACACGTGTTTAGTATTTTTATGTAAAGAATCTATGTACAAAATTACATAACTTTATAATGAAAAATCACAAAGTTATAAGCTTGTTATGTTACCTGCTTGTCCGTACAAAAATATGGTTACCACTTACCACGCGCCGCCGGCCGACCGGCCGTGATCTGTGTTGTGCGCATATGATTAATGTACTTAGTGTCGCTCGGTGTCCAACTTCTAACCTTTTTTAAATAGTTTTGGGACAAAATATAACATGGTGTAAAAAATATTTGAATCGATTCAGTTACTTATTCTGAACAAACTATAATATTCAGGTTTGCAATATACTAAAAATAATGTTGTATAATTATCTCGCAATATGTAGTCAACATTATAGACTGTTCCTGCCACAAGTCATTATTTGAATGCTAAAAGTTAATCCGTACACGATGATTGAGATTATTAATTTGTCATTACTTAATTTAAAGTTATGCAGGAGCAAGCACCAGCTTGAAGTATGCACGAGAGGTAAATTGTCAGAAATGATTAATACGTTTATTAAACTAATAAGAGGTGCCAAGGGCAGCACAACTGTAGGGTTCTTGCGGTATTCTGGTTGACAATCAAATCAAATCAAAAATGTTTATTGCAATTACATACAATTAAAACACACAATGAGTTGGAGATCACCTTTTAAGCAAGAAGATGCTTGTGTTAGGTGAACTCCGCTCTTCCACTGTCATAAATAACAGGTATGCAATTGATAAAATTGAGCTAAGAGTAACAAAAATAAAAATAATCTAATTTAAATAAAACAGAAAGACAAAGCAAAAAGGAAATACAAAAGGAAGGAGCGCACTTGTGTGATGTGATGTGTGTGTCTTATGTGATGATGTGTGTTATGTGATGATGTGTGTTATGTGTGGTTTTGTTGTGTGCGTGTGTGAGTGTGTGCGAGAGTAATGGCGTGAGTGAGTTTTGTAAGTTAACTGCTAAGTGTAGGTTGAGTGTTCATTGCAGTAACTTAAGTTGTGTTTATTAGTTTTAGATATCCGTTTAGGTTTAGGTTCAGGTTTGGGTTTAGGTTTACGTTAATGTTTATGTTGTTTATGTTAGCCCTGCGACAATGTCTTGGGATCAGAAGAAGCCAGGCACAGCTTCCTCCACTAACACTTTCGCTACCATGGTCCTTTTAATTATTAGACAGGTTATGGAAGAGAAGATACTAGGGCCTCAATCTCGTCGTAGGTTTTTTTCGTAAGCCATTCAGTCATAGCTAGCTTACAGTCACGGAGTTTCAAAGGATAGATGCGTAACTCCTTATTCAGAAGGTTGTATAAGCGGGAAGATTGCCTTTCATACTGCCTCTCAGCAAAAACAGATCTGACAGGGACAGTTGGAGCAACTAAGTAACTTCTCCTGCTACTGATACTCGTCTTTGTGGGATCATACGGGAGGGATTTGTGCTTTCTCAAGATAAGGTGGAGTAGGTAAAGTTTTCTAACAGATAGGAGGTCAGAGGTTAGGTACAGGCTTTGGGTTGGGAATCTGTAGGGTTTAAAGAATATAACCTTGAGGAGAGAACGCTGCGCTCTCTCAAGTTCCAAAAATTTCATTTTTGTAGTCCCACCCCAGCATGGCAAACAGTATGTAAGAACCGATTGGGCTAGTGATACGTAGACTTTCTGCAGCAGATTCTTTGAGGCAACATGTCGCAATGTTTTAAAAGTCCAAATTAATTTCCTAACCCTTTTCATGATCAGTTCAGTATGCATGTGCCAGGACAGACGCTGGTCAATCATGATGCCCAGGTATCTAGTGTATTGCAACCTATCAATCTGTGTACAAGAGCAGTCGGTAATTGGGTGGTTGGCACAGCAGTGGATCTTAATTTGGAAATCGGGTGGAGGTTGGGTGTGCGCATACTTGGTGAAGCAAATGTAGTTGGACTTGGAGGCATTTAGCGTGAGGAGGTTACGATTGAGCCAATTTGCAACTTTTGAAAGGCCTGTTTCGGCTGATCTTCTAACCCCCGACCAAGTCTTATCAGCAAATACTATGGCGGTATCATCCGCATATGAGAACAAGCGACCCCCATCAATACTCATATTGCACAGGTAATTAATATAAATAAGGAACAATGTCGGGCCGAGTACGCTCCCCTGTCCGACGCCGTACGAAATTGTTTCCACTGAGCTAGTAAGGTCCCCTATTTTCACTGTTTGTTTGCGGTTATTGAGGTAGGATTTGAATAGCTCGAGAGGGGGCCCCCTTATGCCGATGCTTTCGAGCCTGTACAGGAGTATGGGGACAGATACAGTGTCGAAGGCCTTTCTGAGGTCTAGGAAAACCGCCAGACATTTGTTTCCTTTATCTACATTGTCAGCTATGGTAGATGTCAGTGACAGTACTGCATCCTCAGTAGATCTACCCTGTCGAAAACCAAACTGAGACGGAGATACAATGTTATGCTTAGAGAGGTATTTAATTAAGCGTGAGTTTATGAGTCTTTCTAGGATTTTCGAGATAGATGGCAGTACTGAAATTGGCCTGTAGTTTGATGGGTCAGACCTGTCTCCACACTTATACACAGGCGTTATTACGGCTACTTTCAAGGCATCTGGGAAAAGACTCTGCTCAAAGCATAGGTTTGTCAAGTGGCTTAAGATTGGGACTATTTGTCCATGTGCAGCTTTTAGAAATTTAACTGGGATATTGTCCCAGCCAGGGGCGCTGTCTAGTTTTAAGCCCATTAGTGTAGCATGAACTTCGCCAGGGTCTGTGTCAATTAGTGCATACGAAGAGGTCGGTGTATAGTCAGCTAGGGATGGGTTTGGGTCGCTATTATTGAGTGTGGCAGTCGGAAGTGGTGTGATATTATCCGCAAGAAGCTTACCTATGTTAGAGAAAAAGCTATTCACGTTGTTAATAGAATTCTGTGGGCTATAGGATAGTTCTAGGAGATCCAAGTTATTTGTTTTTTTGGGCTTTCGCTGTGTGATGTTGTTAATAATATCCCATGTTTTTTTAGGATTTTTGTGTGATTTAGCAAGTTGGTCTCTATCATGTTTACGCTTTTGTTTTTTGATGATGCAGTTACAGTAGTTTCGGTATCTTTTGTAGGTAATTTTTAGTATTTCGTTGTACGGGTCGAGTCTCATTCTCCGTTGCATGTTATTTCGGTTGTGAATACAGCGCAATAAGCCAAGTGTCATCCACGGTTTTAGGGTTCTATTTTTAACCGGGATCATCCTAGTGATAGTACTAAGCGTGATACAGTTTTGAAGAATTTCGATTAGCTTATTAACAAAAATGTTAGGGTTAGTTAGCTTTAGAAGGTCTGCCAAGTTACTATCTTTTAAGAGGGTGAGTCCCTTCTCTAAGTTAAAATCTGTTTTTATTTTAGTAGGTTTAATTATGTGTGTATGGCTCGTGATTTTTAGGAAAGTCATGAAGTGATCTGTGATAGTTGTGTGTTGACACTGACGTAATTCTGAAGAGTTCACCATCGTGGCATGATACTCCATGTAGTCCACAACGCTATGACACACATTACAGAAAGTGCAGGTGCAAACTTTGATAGTAATAAATCAAGATAATAATCCACCATTTTATAGTAACCATAAATACCTATTAAATAGAAATACTTAATATTATGTGCAAAGTAGGTAACTAGGTAGGTAATACTGTTTTGACCAAAACTCAAAAGGTACTAATAATAATGAATTATTGTTTTAATTAGATTGTTTTAATCAAATCAAATCTGTAGTACTTACAATTAGTTACAAGTTATTAAAATGTTGTAAATCTAAGCACAGTTCTCAGTCTGTAGGAAGAAATTATCATCAAAACTATGAGATATTAAGAGTCCATATGATGCTGTTTTGTTGATATTGGGCGATCTGGATCTGGGTATCTATGTGACCTATGAATTTGCTATTTGGACAGATTAAACTTGAACTAATAATCTTTAAATCTGTTGAAGCAAAAACACGATTCGATAAAAAACTCTCGATAATAAAAAAAAAACAAAAAACCTCGTTTTGCACTTATTTTGCGTGCGGGTCACGTGTGTGTCACGTGTGTATGCATGTGAGTCATGTGTGTGTGGTTGTGGGTCACGTGTGTATTTGTTTTTGTCACGTGTGTATGCATCTGAGTCACGTGTGTATTGGTGTGGGTCACGTGGTGTCACGTGTGTTTGCAGGAGCGTCACGTGTGCATGAATGTGAATCACGTGTTTAGGTGTGGGTCACGTGTATGTCACGTGTGTTTGCGTGTGGGTCACGTGTGTGTCACGTGTTTATGCGTGGGTCACGTGTGCATGAATGTGAGTCACGTGTGTTTGAGTGTGGGTCACGTGTGTGTCAGGTGTGTATGCGTGTGGGCCACGTGTTATGCGTGCGGGTCACGTCTGTGTTGCGTGTGTATGCATGTGAGTCATGTGTGTGTGGTTGTGGCTCACGTGTGTGTGTAGTTGTGGGTCACGTGTGTATGTGTTTGTGTCACGTGTGTATGCATGTGAGTCACGTGTGTATTGGTGTGGGTCACGTGTGTGTCACGTGTGTTTGCACGAGCGTCACGTGTGCATGAATGTGAGTCACGTGTGTTTGGGTGTGGGTCACGTGTGAGTCACGTGTGTTTGGGTGTGGGTCACGTGTGGGTCACGCGTGTGTCACACGTTTTTGCGTGTGGGTCACGTGTGTGTCACGTGTGTATGCGTGGGTCACGTGTGTATGAATGTGAGTCACGTGTGTTTGAGTGTGGGTCACTTGTGGGTCACGTGTGTTTCACGTGTGTATGCGTGTGAAAAATATTTAACACTAGCAATTGCCCGCGACTTCGTCTACGATCCAGGATGAAAAGTAGCCTATTGCAGCTGTTCCCTACATTCTGATGAGTTATAAAAAGCGCTAAAAAGTGGTTGTAAGATGGTCCACTTACTTTATTAATTTTTTTTTAAGATGGTGCAACTTATGGATTTTAATGAAACTTAGCATGGTGTTAGGCAAGGTATAGACAATTATTATTATTTTTATTCAAATTGGTGATTCAATTCGATCTGATAGAAATCAATTTTTTTTTTTTATATTTGCATTTTTTCACATCTTTATTTAGGGCTAGCTCGTAGAAAATAACTATACAATACGCTGTAAAATGTACCATAACAAATGGAATTGGTTTTATTTTCCTAGCTTTAAAATTAACAAAAATATACCACTTTACCTACAACACAATAATAACCTACTACACAATAGACACTTTTTTTTCAAATAGCTCCTCAATTAAATAAATAAATAAATAAATAAATCCCTGGACATTTCACACAGCACCATTTGTCCCAAGCTAAGCAACCTAATGCTTGTGTTATGGTAACAAGATGGCTGATAAACTACTTATATACATTTTTTTTTTTTTTGTAAATACATACATATTATAGATAGAAAAACACCCAGACTCGGAACAAATACATGTAGGTCATACAAATATTTGTTTCGTGCGGGAATCGAACCCGCGACACGCAGCGCAGCAGTCAATCGCTTAACCACTACGCCAACCGTGCCGTCTGATTAATTGACTAAGATATGGAGCTAATATCTCCTGGATCAACTAATATTAGTACCCTCTACAATATAACATATTATGTAGGTTACGATATAGGTTCCTATCGGGGGCAGGTTTGCTGTGAAAGTACGGCTAGACCCTTTGCTTATTCCTACAATTAGACGAAATACTTAGTGACTTCGTTGAAACTTGGGACACTCCGGGTGTGCTTCTCTCGGATACTAAGAAGTCCACCCATCACTGCTGTTTCCGTATGATTTTATGTAAAGAACTGTCCATCGCTGTCTTTTATTCGTTGACATAACAAATGCGTACACAACCGCTATCTCTAGTTGGTGAACTTTTGTAGGTACCTATTGACGACGTAAAATGTCAACCGCTAGATCACGTAAACATCCATTAAACGAGCCCTAGACTGATCCAACCTGCACCCTAATTGCGTAACACACGATTACTCTCAATTGGAATCATTTTGAAGCATATTGCTTATCCATTGCTCCATATGTTCGAAACATGTGTCTGCTCAACAACGTAAATAACGCAATGAATGTTGTTGAACTGTCAAAATGAAACCCATTGCTACTGATAGTGTGTTACGCAATTAGCCTGCTGGATAGGGTATCTCGATGTGTAGGTACGCAAAGCTAGGTACAAACAAAAGCAGCGCTTTTGCTTTCCACCGATACTCTGACGCTGAGTCAGCTCGAGCAAGGTTACCGGAAAGCAGGCTAAGTTCAATATAGGTAACTTTCAACTTGATGCTTTGTTACATCAAGTAGGTTCACGTAGGTAATTAATGTCGAATCAGGCTGGCCAAATATCCATACCGTAAGCCCTTGTGCGATACAAGGGCTTACGGGATGGATATTAATATATTATATTAATTAATAATAATTGGAATTACACCTACGTGCAAGAAGAGTCAGGTATGGATACAAAATAAGTGACTTTGTTGATTTCTAGACAAAGGGCTATATTGTAAGGCAATCATTAAAATCAATTAAAGAATGGACGCACAGTATTGTCAACTTAACTAATTGTAAGACAGGCTACACCCAGCTTGAAATATCTGACCTTTTGCATTCGCAAACATTTAGCGCTTAATAGTGATGGAGCTAGATCGAACTGTATAAACAAAAGATCCATTTACCGAGCCCTGTAGTCTGTTTCGAGGTTCCGACCTGGATACTGGAGGAAGTAGTGATTTCCACTTCTATACTTTAACAACCCATCAAGGTTACCGGATGGTTGCTATAAAAGCCTTAAATGGGATAGCCACACCACTCGCCATATTGCCAATTTAAAACGTTCCAACGACCTTTAATGACAGATAAAATGTTACGATATTTTTTTAACATACATGGGTACTACAACTTTATTGGTCATACGCGACGTTCTAAAAGATGGAACGCTGATAAATAATAATTTCTTGCTACGCTGTCTTTTACAAGACCAGACATTTTATGATGAGGTCAGCTGATCTGCTATCGGAACTCGAGGTTGCGTTTGTGTTAGATTACAACGGTAATTTTAAAGCAATTCGTCGATACATAAATATTTTAGAGGAGTTATGTTTCGGATATTCAAATATCGTTTAGAGAACTCATTAGCAATGAGAACGTGTTTTGAATTAGATACGACTATTGACGACACCGCACCCGCGACACCATATATGAATGTCAAACAATGTACAGACGCCAGCACATGAAGTTACCCGAAACTGTCAAATATTCCCGATCAACTTTGAACCTTATGTGTGAACCATAATGTTGAAAATCTATTAAAGAAATTTGACAGATTGTAGTAGCTTGATGTGCTGGCGTCTGTACTTACAAAGAAGCAAAGGACCAACAGTAAAATAACTAGCTATATTGACTGAGTTAGCTGCAGTTTGCCTATTTAATTAACTATTGATTTTGAGAAAAAAAAAAAACTTTCCCCGCAGCTACACGAGGATTACGTCCATTGAAACAAAAACGTTTTCAAATCCAAACGTCAATTTACAAGGAAATGTCAAGTACTTTCATTGTGCGCGCAGCGCGACGAACTGTAGGTAACGCTGGAGAAAATTGCCGTCGATAGTGACAATCAGTGTATCACTTGACTTGTGTCACAGTAAATAAGTGCTTGTGTGTGACCTATCGAACGAACATTGATTTGAGTATGCGTTTAATTTAAATGATGATAACGTTTTTGGAGACGCAAGAAAATGTTTGCTCAGTAAATTCTTCAATTATTTGAAAAGCTACGAAGATGTTATGGCGTAGCATTTACGTGTAATAATAATGTTCGTATCAGCTACGAATATTATTGGTAGAAGTGGCGACAAGACCAAGATTAACAACCCTAATTCAAAAAAAAAAAAATGCGGGGTAATTTGGTAACACACATAAAATGGCAATCGATCGCAATGCCTTTCATTTTGACATTGATTGCTTCATGGGTTTCAAAAATTCGTCTGCTCAACAAAGTAAACAACGTTATGAACAGGGCTGAACTGTCGGTGTTACGCAATCACCCGGCTGGATGCGAGTCGGTCCGGTGTCAGCACTCCCAGTGGTACTGGAGCCAGTACATCCTGTAGGACCGGGATCCCTTGTGCGTTTATGCGATCGCACGACCGAATTTCGTATAAAATCGCATGCAAAGTGAGCGCGGCCTTATATTTATTTTATTTTTCTAATATTTTCAATGTTATGATGTCATTCAGGTTAAGGCAGATTGGGGCGGGCCGTACCGCATCGCAGCGCATTGCAAAAATTTTCCTGTAATTTCGTACATTTTATGTGAACCAACGGACACTAAATGCGGGCCGAATCCCACATTTTTAAATAAAAATGCGTTGCATTGCGGCTTTTTGCTGCAAAGTCAAATAATTTATTTCAAATGGCACATAAAAGGCACCTCTGAATAATAAGCAGATGTAATGAGCACTGGGCTTTATAGTACGCACAGAACAGCAGTGCGATTCTGTAACCATCTCACTTAGGTGAAGTGAGCGTGGAGTGAGCTGTCAGTGTCATCCCACCTGATACGAGGGATTGACCAAGAATACATTTACAACCATAATCAAGATTTTAACAATATTTATGCTAAGTTTATTTTATATAATTTCAAAGCTAGTATTGTAACTGTCAAAACATTACTATTGTGTCGGGTTATAATCTAGGAGAAAAAAGACTAGTCTTTATATAAGGACTGACCTAGTAAAAAAAAAAAAAATGATATTCTGATTAAGTTTCTGTTTTGCTATTTTATTTTACAACCCCTCAAAACAGTAATTTTTGATAACTAAAATACTAGTTTTGAAATTACGTAAAATGATCAATAGAATTAGCATAAAAAATATTATTAAAATCTCGTTTATGATTGAAAATGTTCGCTTAGTCAATCCCTAGCATCAGTGGGATGACACTGACAGCTCACTCCAAGCAAGTTTTCACGGTAATATTTTTACAGAATCGACATGCAGGGAAGTATGGCAGATGAAAGGGGAGACCTATACCCCAGCTGCGGGTAATTCCGAGCTGAAATGATGATGATGATGGGTTAACTAACATATCCGCATGACAAGCAAAATACTCACAGTAATATACGCGCCGTAGCTATGCTGCGCATCGGATATGTTCACAGGGTTTTCCATGTTGATGTCTGTGTTGAGCTCGGCTGGCCATGTATCTGGTACCACCGCATCTGGAGTTCCCAGGCTCCAGTATACCTATGTAGAGTAAAATAATAAGTTGTTATTTATAGTTAAGTTCATCTGCCTAGCCTATTGCCAACTATGTTGGGGTCCGCTTCCAGTCTAACCGGATGCTGCTGAATACCAGTATTTTATATAAGTCAGGGTATGGTCAGGAATAGGATATAATATCTATACAGGGTGTCCCTGGAAGTATGGATCAAATCGAATAGGGGCATAGGCAAGGTAATTTCCAAACTTTTTAACCCTGAGAATATCAGTGAATTTTTTTACGGTTCCAAAATGATTATGAATTTTTGTTTTTTCAATCACTTCGCATAGTGTTCAAAGAAAAAAAATCATAAAAAAAAAAACTATCATGGCTATCAATTAATATTTTTTGCTTCATGACGTATTAGAAGAGTGGACCTTTCCTGAGGTAATACTTTTACGCAGCTAGAAAACATGTGTTCAATAAGAAAAAAAAAACATTTACTGCAACGGATACGTGCTGGCAAAACCTGAAAATAGTTTTATCAGGATAACGAGCAGAATTAATAGGGAAGATGCAGATATACTATTTATCAATATTTTGTGACTAAAATGTTAAAAAAACATAAAAGAAGGACCACTGCAACGTTTTTATTTTAGTTTATATTGATTTTTAACAATAATTACGAATTAAAATAACGTGAAACGGAACGTATTCTAATCCGTCACTCATGTTATGATGACGTATTTAAGGTTATAGTTGTGAACGTAAACAACTTTTATTGCGGAAATTAATCGCATTTTTTTAATAAAAATGGGTTGGGTTCATAAAAGCAGATCCCAGGAATCTGCCGAAAGTTAATGTTGGTGATCTTCACAGCATCGAATGACAGTCTAAAGAATAAATTGTCATCCCTCTTCGCAGCTTGGAACCACTTTTTTCTCAACTTCGGGTCAGAAGGTCCAGTTAAAAATATTTTATTTGGAAACTTAGTTGAAGTCGATGGACACATTTTCACAAAACACGAAGCAACTCGGCGTATCCTCGGGATATTTGTGGCATTGTTATGACAGCCTGTACACAATATTAATCTCAGTTTGAATCATTTTGAACACATTTTTCGAACATATGAAGCAATAGATTAGGAATATCCTTATATTGCTAATCTATTGCTTCAAATGTTCGAAAAATGTGTTTGGTCAACAAGGTAAAAAACGCAAAATGTTCTTCAACTGTCAAAATGAAACCCATTGCTACTGATAGTGTGTTACGCAATTACCTTGCTGAGGTTGATGGATACTTAGTCCATTTTTTTTATAATTTAGAGTATCTTACATGTATTTATTCAAAAAATATCTCGAAAGTTGAAAATTACGCAACTATGAAAGCCAGCGACGAACAAATATGGCCAGTGACAGACCGGAGTGACGTCATCGTAACTGTAGATCGTTTTCGCGCGAAAATTTAAACTGTCAGTTTGAAACCGCAATTTTTTTCAGTAAATTATAGTATTTAAATGTTTTATTATACTCTTGGTATATTCTACATGAAATTCATTCAAATGAAGGCAAAAATAAAAATATTGCATGTTCTCTATTGAACCACTTTTTAATATTGGTCATATTTTTCAAAAAATCTTCATTAAAAACGTTGCCGTGTCTATTTATTAATAGGTCAAGCAACCCAATGTCAGCGCGGCGCAGCGGCCCGGTGACGACTCCTCCCTCGATAAAGCGTCTTCGCAGACGCAAGAAACAATCAGAATGGCCAGTAAAACTAAAACAGCACATAAAACCTGTACAATTTTTTTAATGACGTATTTTCTCTCTGAAATAGGTCAATTGAATAAAAAATCAGTTGGGGTGTCTGAGGTTTTGCGCATTTAACGTTACACGTTGTATATTCATTTTTTTACCAAACTAATATACAAACTGTATTAAAATACACAGCACAGCTGGCTAAAAAGCAAAAACCAGCCGTGTATAGAACGTATAAATTTAAACGGAAAACCCACACTTGTAAATTTCACCAGATAAAACAACAATCGCGTTAGCATCTCAAGTTAAAGACGTAACCTTCCAATGACCTTACAAACTTTAAGCCGTCCGCCGTCCATTAACTGTTCAGGTTTGACACATAGCAAAGTAAGTTTGTAACGCGACCGTGGCGTGCTACCCCGTGCCAGCCAGTATTAGCGAACAACTTTGACAATTACTTGATTGCAACTTTCTAAGATTATGTCGCGGAACGATCTGCAGTGCGATTCTGTAACCATCTCACCGTGAAAACTTAGGTGAAGTGAGCGTGGAGTGAGCTGTCAGTGTCATCCCACCTGATACTAGGGATTAACCAAGCATACATTTACAATTATAATCGAGATTGTAATAATATTTTTTATGCTAATTCTATTGATAATATTATATAATTTCAAAGCTATAATTTTAGTTGTCGTTTGTTGTTTTGACAACTAAAATACTAGCTTTCAAATTATATAAAATGACCAATATAATTAGCATAAAAATATTATAAAAATCTTGATTATGATTGTAAATGTATGCTTGGTACCCTAGCATCAGTGGGGTGACACTAACAGCTCACTCCACGCATGTTTTCACGGTGAGATGGTTACAGAATCGCACTGCAGATCGCCCGTGGCTGTGGCCCGTGGCTAAATAATAACAGTCGCACAGGTCGATCGATCAGGTTAAGCTACGCTTGCAGTACCTATCTGTCTGGCATTAATGTTGAAATTAACCTTTTTGGAGCAGCCGTGAGTGTTTGTAGCAATTTACACACAACCCAGTGACTGTGACTGAGAAAAGATGAAAGGGTAAAATTATTTAATTTTATAGTCCTTTGGAAGAGATCTAGGTACAGACGCCAGCATATCAAGCTACCCGAAACTGTCAAATTTTCCTAATCACCTTTGAACCTAATGGTTTAGTGATAAAGTTGAAAATCTATTAAAGAAATTTGACGATTTTTTTGCTTGATGTGCTGGTGTCTGCACGACGAAGCCCTAAAAAAATAATTTCAAGAAACAAGGAATACTATAAATTGTTGGTAAACCAAACCTTTGTTTGCCCTGTTTAAATGATATCGGTACAAATCGGTGCCTGCCACCGGTAGCTTAATAAGGAAGCAGCAGTGCTATTCTGTAAAAATCTCACCGTGAGAACTTAGGTGAAGTGAGCGGGAAGTGAGCTGTCATTAGGGCTTAACAATATTGATACTGCTCAGTTTAAGCTCACTTCACTTATGATTTCACGGTGAGATTTTTACAGAATCGACCGGCAGTTTGTTGTCACAAACGGTAGCGTTTAATTGTAATGTATTTATGAATATCGATCCTATTAAACAGGCAAGCTATTTAATTACCATGCATCAGCTGCACTAAATATACCGTAACGGGCCAAGGTCTGTCCCCGAGCTTGGCACTGACACCCTGTTGTAGTAGGTTATATTGTACTTTCACGGTCGAACACGATAATGGCTTTATTCATTTCCGTATTGAAATTTATGTAGCATGGTAAGAAAGTTGAAGAAAATGAACGCGACATTGAAAACTTTGTCCACATATTCGTATTGGCACATTGTTTTGGGCAAGGTATTCTGCACAAAAACTTAAATCGGTCGACTGTTTGTGTTCAGTGTATTGTTTTCTCGTAGTTTGCCATTTTGAGTCTTTGTTAAATTTGATAAGAGCTGAACAGCACTCCCCTACTTCTTTCGCATTGAACGCTTAGGATTATGATAGATTTGCGGGGAGAAATTTAAAAACTCATACCGCTAAGTAATTGCGTAACACGCTATCAATATCAATGGCTTTCATTTTGACAGAAAAAATGGACGGGCAATATCCGCCAAAGATGATGAGATATAGATGATTGAGAGAGATCCAAATTATTCAAAGAGATTCAGATTGTGATGGATATTGTGTTACGCAATTAGGGTGCAAGTTTACGTAATGAGCTTTATTCTATTAGGGTGCATGTTTATGTAATGAGCTTTATTCAATTAGGGTGCAAGTTTATGTAATGTGCTTTATTAAATTTAGGTGTAATAATAATTTTGGTGATCTTGTGATACAGGAACAGGGGTTTGTGGCTAAGTAATAACAGCCGCACGGGTCGATCGATCAGGTTAAGCTACGCTTGCCGCGGTTGGTCTGTGGATGGGTGACTATCTTCACATACCAAAACTCCTCCGTGACTTGGAAAGCACGTTAAGCCGTTGGTCCCGGCTGTCAATCGTGGATCTTTGACAGTCGCTACGGGTCGTCAGTAGCCCGAAAGTCTGACAACCAGTCTTACCAAGGGATATTGTATTACCCAGTAACTGGGATGTGGAGATCAGATAGGCAGTCGATCCACGTAAAATACTGGTATTTAGCTGCATCCAGTTAGACTGGAAGCCGACCCCAACATAGTCGGGAAGAGGCTAGGCAGATGATGTGATACAGGAACTCCTAGTACAAGACCCAGGGCTACACAGATATTTGTGACTTTGAAGTGTAAAATCTATCTAACTACGATCATGATAAACTCTTAACGGCAGTTAGACTTTAGAACTTTATGTTGTACCTAAGCGGTAAACTCTAAGATGAAAATACATATTAGGAACAGCAATATTTTCTGCTCAAAATACGTACGTACTAATTAATAAGAAAATTACTGAATATTTTAAGAGCGAACAGTATCTAACTATGAAATATTAAGACGACAAGCTGGCGCGACGTGGTGCTAATTAAAAGCTCTCGCCTTACGGTCTCACGGATGAAAGCTGTGCACTTTGTTAAGCGGAATTGTTGTTATATTTCTTGGACGAAAATAGCTGATAAATATCAAGACTGTGTAATTAATTTTAGTTATAACATGACTTTTACTCATTTTTCTTTGGTGGAAATGTGAGTTTATCGAGAAAAAATATTATTATTTCGTTTAGAAAAACTTGTTGTGCCCATTGGTCAGTGGATGCTGTTTTTGACAAAATTGTGTTTGTAAAAAATTCGTTAAGTCAAAATGATTGATTATTGGGTACCTATAGCGCTATACAAGGTGTAACTTAAATAACGCACAACCTCTTAAGGGGTCATTGTACTCATCATTATGAACAACTTTTACTATGGGACCAAACCGGAAATCGCGAAAAATAAATCAGCTGTTCCCTACATTTTGACGAGTTATGCGAACATAAATGTAGGGAACAGCTGATTTTTTTTTCGCGATTTCAGGTTTGGTCCCATAGTAAAAGTTGTTCATAATGATGGGTACAATGAACCCTTAAGAGGTTGTGCGTTATTTAAGTTACACCTTGTATAAGGCTCTTTTGGCGCGTGGTCAAAATTGGAACTAACACCAATTGCACAAATGTTTACCAACAGCGTCCGGGGCTGTTAATGTCATTCGAGCGCTAAAAGATCTTTGTAGCAATGTTATAATCACATCACCTGCGGACAGCATGTCGCGAATTCGGCATTGGCGACGATTCCCTTGTTCACAAACCAAACTAAATTTAAGTTCAGTGCATCTTTTTCTTACTATTTCATTAAGAAAAGGTCAAAAGATAAATATTAGATAAGTCCTGTCAAATTAGTCAGCGCCTGGCGTAAATAGTAGCCAATTTTTTAATCACGTCTAAACTTGTCTATGGAGTATCTTAATTTGACAGGACTAAACTAATATTTATCTTCTGTCCCTTTCTTAATGAAATAGAAAGAAAAAGACGCACTGAACTTAAATTTAGTTTAGTTTGTGAACAAGGGAATCGGCGCCAATATCTTTTGCACCTGCATTTAGATGCTCACTCTTGATTTTAAATATGCAGGTTCAATGAAAAGAATGAAGAAAGTCCACAGGCTTCCAAAAATACGTTTCTAAGATCTTAGTTGAATGTTTGATCTTTAGGTTTCTAAAGTCTAATTTTTCGAACGCCAGATAATTTTACCCAAGAATTTTCAATTTTCGACAGTTCATTCATACAAAATGTGATAGATGTCAATTTAATCCACGAATAAAAATTATCTGTCGATTGAAAAATCAGCCCTAAGGGCGCTTGTACACGGTAAGAAAATACGCCGGGCCTACGCAAGAATTCGTGTCGTAACTAGAAAATAACTGTGCACACTGCTCGCAGCGGTGCACGAAAAAAATCTTGTCTGCGCAAGACACGACGCGGCGAACGTTGTTGCGGAGAACGTTGTTTCGTGTGTAGAACAGACAAAATTCTTGTCGTGTACACGAAGAATTTGTCTTGTCTGCCGCAGACACGGTAAATTTTCTTACCGTATACAAGTGCCGTAGTAAGACATGAAAATTAGGGTGTTTGGCGAAAAAATTAAGAAACAAAAACTTACATCAAAGACTTTCCCCAAGTCAGTTGCGAGGCAGGAACAGTTGAACGCAACTATACCCAACTCTTTCACCTGAGGACAACAATTTTCTAATAGTATTATTATCAAGATATTGGGTTCGCATTTCGAGATGATTGGTCTTTCGGCCGAGATGATAATAATAATAATTATTACAATATACAAACTTCGGAGTTTCCTAACATTTAAAAACGTTTTAAAGTCTTTGTACAAAACTACGTATAGAAAGAAATAAATAATAATATTTCAGTTTGCCATAAATTCATCATTTTATGAGGACTATTATTATTTACACCTATTCTATTAAAGATAAAGGCCGGGAGTGGACCTAACTATTATAACAGTACAATACGTTACACCATCTGCCTATATTTACTAGGGGGATGATAAACAAGATCACGTTAAAACAACGTATTGCTAAAATACATAGTGAAATTTCACTCAAAAATCTGAAAAATATATCATTGTACATACAACTACAGCGGGCCAAGCATGAACGCGCGGAGTAAACTTAACGTAAATACGAATGATTTTAAAATTGTAGTACTTACACGTTTTTCACATAATATTTGCATAATATTTTCGTTTCGCAGTGATACTAATCGTGCTTGTCGCAAAAAAAAAAAGCCTGAATGTGCCAGTGCCTGACGTTAATTGACGTAATTTTAGTAGGCAAGTTTTGAATCACGTCTAAACTTGTATGGAGTAGTGTCAGGCCCTGATTAATTTGACAGGACTGAACTAAAATTTTATCTTCTGTCCTTTTCTTAACGAAAGAAAAAGATGCACTGAACTTAAATTTTGTTTAGTTTGTGAACAAGGAAATCGGCGCCATTGTTGAATTTACATGACGTTTACGTCGTAGTTTCGTGCTAGCGATTCAGATTCACGAGCTCAGATTTCTTGAAAGTGTATAGTCACCTGTGTCAGCGCTCTCCAGTCCATGTTGGCACTGCCGATGTAAAAGTGTTTTCTATCTATAATCCAAAACTTCGTGTGCAGGATCCCATTCCCTAGTAACTTTGAAAAGTTTAAACTCCGCACCTGGTAAATGAGAAATAAAACGATAAAATTATTTTTAAGATTTTTTTTTTTTAACTTTTTCTGCAGTAACTGCCTCATTGGTCTAGTGGCCGCAAGCGCAACTGCTCAGCATAAGGAAGTTCCTGGACTTGATTCCCAGATCGGGTAGAGTTAGTGGGTTTTTCCATCAGAAATTTCTCAGTGGCAGGCTGGAGTCTGGGGTGCGCCCGTTTGATGGCAATGACTCGCCCCATATTAAAGCGAAATATGGGTGTACTTTAGATACACGTCTGCCTATCCCTTTGGGGATTAAAGGGGTAATGAGTGCCAATATGAAATACACAATCAACAATGTTTATTGCTTACCTGTGCAGCTTTCTTCTTAACTAAATATTCAGTATCTACATTAGGATATTGTTTACTGGGCCAATTTTGAGCAATTTTTAAATCTATATTTCTTTTTGACCCGGCAGCATATAAAGCTTGGAATACTTGCTCTCCCTAAAAATAAATAATATAAAATTGATTACAAATAATTACTGCTGTCGACCACACGTCAATGTTAACAGTTTGACATTAAAAGCACCTATATTTTGTAAGTAGTAAGGGCAGTTTTATTAAGTCAATTGTAGCGTTTAACTGTACAAGTCAAAACTAAAAAATTAAAACAATACCAACCTCTATAGAGGAATTATAAGGATATTCTTCGTTATATCTAAGAGACCAATAAAATGACGCTATTTCTATACTCGTTTGAGCTTCATCTATCAAGTCTAACCACACATTTTTCGTGGGTAAATGTGTCATGTTTGGAGGGTACATATGACCTTCCGGTATACTTTCAACTAATGATAACCTGGAACACAAAAATGGTCATTAATCACAATATCTAAGTCATTCTTATTCACACATCATTATAGTTGGAAAACCTATATTAAGATTGAGTGTCTTTATGCTAACCATATGGGTTATACAAAAAAACGAAATTGAACTGTAGACCTCAGCAGTTAAGGTTGAAATTTGTTTCCATTGTATCAGCTTGTTCTACCTAATTAAATGACTTTTACTTTAATATCCAAATAAATGGTTTGAAGGGAAGATATGTGTTTCTAAGTGAACTAGCCATTTATAAGAAGAGGCCACCCTATATTTATAAATGGAAATTATAGGAGGAAACAAGGTCAAAACAGTAGTAACTCCGCCGACTTAACCCAAAAACTATTCATTGGTATAACCTAGATAAGGGTTTGCTAATATGCCTACCCTATTCTTATAGCCTATTCTTAAGTTCAGTGTTCACCGTATATGATAACATTTGCTATAATGGGGTTTATTTATAAACAATTATTAAAGTTAAGTGACAATCAAACATCAAAAATGTATGGTTAAACAGTCACAAACCACTATTTAACTTTATGCAATGTTTATCAATAAAGGGGAATATGCTTAGCATTTACAGTTCTGCTAATATGCTTACTAAGTAGAATAACATGGATGAGTACTCTTTATTATGTACACCATATAAATTACAGACATAAATATAGAAATTTTACAAACGGTGACACAGTGGGCGACTTATTATATAAATATATTTGTAAAAAACAAGTTTGAAGTTAAAATTTTGTAATCAAATCAGTAGAAGTCAGATAGTGGTGTTTGTTGCCCTACATTATTTCTCAGATACAGATAAATGGTGAATGGGACATTAAAATGTTATCTTCAACCATAATAGATCAAATATTTCTGACCTTTGTTCTTTTATTAATGTTTCGTATGAGAAGTCTATATTAATTTTAATCATCTTCCAAAAGTTATAATTCTTTTGAATAAGTAGTAATTACTTAACATAAGTACTGTTTTTAATTGTTGTGGTTTTTAAAAGACCCATAAATGCATATGTACGACATGCAAAAAACCCCTATATTATGATGGGACTTTTAAAATGCTACCTTTTGCTGGCTTGTCTGGAAAAATTGTTTCAGTTACATCTAGGTTAAATATACTAGGACAATTGATAAAGCAGACACCACTCACCTACACTCATCTGAGCAATGTAAAGAGACGGCAGCAATGGTAGCGTTCACATTCACTATGTTTTGCTGGTCCAGCAGCGGGACCAACACTACCAAAACTATTAGAACTATAACTATGGAGACTGGGATGCAGGATGGACGACACCATATACTGCGTTTTTTTCTTCTGAAACAAATGTTACACAATTTTAATCCATTTTTTATGCAGCATTGGGTATTTGTCAGATAAATTATATAAGTAATTGAAAATAGCGGGTCCCATTTTGGCTTTTCTCCTTTATCAAGTTGTTGTAAGTTTTGACACAACATACACACATAACAGATAATAAAAAAAAAATGCTGTGCATCATTCTTTAATAATGCTGAAATAAAATTACTAATAAAGGCCATAATAGGTAAAGAAGCCTGCATCACATAATAAAATGTTTGCAGGCATCAAACCACAGTAATGCAGATAAGAATATACAATTAAACACAAGTTAATTTACTGTTAAATACAAAGCAGGACAAATTGTGTAGTATTACAGATCCAAACAATGTAATCAATCAAGGCATAAGTAATAAAAGTAAGGAATAATTAGTTACTTTTAAATTAAACATGCAAATTATGCTTACTTGTCATTATAACTATTGCCATTTTCGTCTCGCATCATGAATATTTGTTCCCACTGCTCCAGTTCTTCATCAGACGACGAGGCGTTCCCCACACTCCCAGTTTCTAGCACAGTCTACAACAAAACAACGAAAAATATTAACACATGACGATAGCACGCACAGAAAAAATCGCGATACAAAAAACAGGGAATGCTAATTCCAGCCAGTATCCAGTCCTATCATAATCACGCAATACCCATTACACTGTAATTTGAACATAATTTGGCACATAAATTATTATATTACACTCATAAAACGGCGAATATTTTAAATTATAAAGTAAACCGACTAACCTTAACATATTCCAACAAGTATTTAACAAAAGAAATTAAGTAGCCCATGATTATTATGTAAATAATTTAATTTTGATGTCTAATCATAACAAAAGTATAGAATTACTAAAACAACTGAATTGAGGCTACCGCTAAGCAAGTTACCGTAACGGAACATCTAAGTTTTTAAACAAAGAACCTTCGTTTGTTTAGGTGTTATTATTCTGACGTCTATTTTTTGACATTATTGACAATTAACAAGACACCGACGTATCAAGTTACAGTTGCACGTTTTATTTTAATCGATTGATTTAAAAGCGCGTAAGTCGATTATTTAATTATAATAAGTCTGTTTTCATATTTATTTTATCTAATTTAATTTCACCGAACTGATACTGACCATATTATTATTTCTTCACTAAGTTATTGAAGCATATAAATTAAATATTATCAAACTAATAGGTTCACTGAGCAATGAATTTATAACACAATCACGAAAGCAACACGTATTAAACTGCATTTTTGTGTATCCTGGCGTTCCTTTACAAACCGTGCAGGCGCATTAGTAGCAAAAATATTACTGCAAAGTAGATGACGTCGGCAACCACTGCATTGTACATGTGCATTTTAAATACTAGGTTAGTATAAGCCGTAAAACTATTCAGGGCAGAACTGTTTCCAACATTGTTATTACAACGATATTAGATAATTATAATTGTTGTGTAATACTGTAAAATTTTGTAACGTTTTATTGGAGTTTTAACTCTTTCAATTAAGTAGGTATTACTTTTGACAATATTGAAGTGATTTTTTTAAGTTTTACCTCCAGCTGTTCACAGATCCAGTACTTTTTTTGTAACTTCACACTGACATGACACCACATGTAACAGACACTTCAAATTACAGAGCTCAGTGACCGACGATTTTATAAATAACGTAAGTAAGGAAAACATTCAAATAATTTACCACCCTGTCGTGTGGCCACGGCAACTCACTAAATTATACTGTGACAAAATATTTTGACCGTGATATTACACAAAATACACATTAAACGCGACATTAAGCCTGGCTCTACTAAACTAAATTGCAAGAAAATAAAGCCTTACCTTACCTAGCCCAAATGGATAGGTACACCGGCAATAAATTTGTTAATAGGTAGTATAGTTGTACGAGGTTGTAATAAGATTGAAAGCTTTTGGTCTGGTATTGACTAGACTGTATGTATGTGATTTCACCCCGTGTATTTAAACCAATAATAAAAGTAATTGCTTTTATCGATTGTGAAGTCTTTTTAATCGATGTTTTGCACAGCACTATTATTCCAATTTCAAATTTCGATTTATGTCAAGTATACTGCAGTGTTTACGAATTTATGGTTAAGTATTTTTAACTACGTAATTTTAGAATAATATTATCTCCGTTGCGTCGAATACGAATATTTGTAATTTTTACTCAAAAACACTATGGAAGGTCATTATGACTTCCGTTTCCGGTCTGATTAATAGCGCTTTTGTCGATTGTTGTGTGTATGGGCTCGGAAAAACAGCCCAGTCTTGCGCTTGCATGTTTGTTTGTTTATTTGACCCTGCTGAAGTAGGCCGATTCTTACCATCAAAATTATTTTATCTCTAATTATATTAGTCTTGTAAAACACATTTTATATAAGTATGTACATCTAATTTACAACTGTGTGGTCTGTGGTATGTCTTTTATTGTAAGAATAAAAGTATTACTTTAGTCACGGTTGGTATTCTAACCGTCCGTGCTTTGTTTCATTATGAAAATTGGTTGCTAACTACAATTTACAAGACCTATGTTTTTGCCGAGGGCTGCACGAAAACAGAACATTAAAATATAAAAAACCGGCCAAGCGCGAGTCAGATTCGCGCACGAAGGGTTCCTTACCATTATCTATAAAAACGGCAAAAAAATCATGTCTGTTGTATGGGAGCCCCCTTAAATATTTATTTTATTCTGTTTTTAGTATTTGTTGTTATAGCGGCAACAGAAATACACCATCTGTGAAAATTTCAACTGTCTAACTATCACGGTTCATGAGATACAGCCTGGTGACAGACGGACAGACGGACGGACGGACGGACGGATGGACGGACAGCGGAGCGGGTGTAATAGGGTTCCTTTTTACCCTTTGGGTACGGAACCCTAAAAAGAACTTGTAGACTGGTAAATAGGTTGCTTGTGAAAAGTCATGCAACGGTAGATAATTATTATTCCTTGCATTTTTATCAGGTAAGTACAAACTTTGGAAGTTTCGTTATAGCTATGTACCTACCTACCAATCTACTGCAGTTATTTATATCTACCTATTCTATTTTTGGACAGTATTAGCAGTAATATTGTAATAAAACACGGGTCATGCATATAACTAAAACAAGGGATATATCTGCAAGTGCTGCAGCGTCGATTTTTTTTTCTACCGACGCCCTGTATGATTCAGTAATCCAATGGTAAGTCCATTGGATTATTGGATCATACAGGGGAACTCACTGAACAGAATTTGCACATATTTTTCTCAGACGTCCAAGTTGTTTAAAAAAAAAATATATTCATAGATTGGGCAGTTGGTAGCCCTAGGTAGGCACTGCAAGTAGACCGCACGAAAGTAGGTACTGAATGTAACCCTTTTTTTTGGATGGGAAATTATCATATAACTTCTTCGTGTCAGACTTTTACTGACTAAAACCCCCGTGTTCCTTCAGTTGCCTGTGCCAAGGGCCATGGTAACTCTTTCGAACAACCCGCGACCCTGGCAGACTGAATGTAACCCTTATCTCTTTATCCGCCAGTGAGACAGAGATACCTATAAAATACTAGCTAGAAACTGACTTCATGCATTTTATAAATCCTAATCTTTTAGAGTACCTACCTACTCTACGCTTGCGCTTGTTAGGTACTGGGCAATGTGATAGAAAATTGGTTCGGACCACTCCAATTCTACTATACTCCGACTCCCGCTAGACTGGAACGTCGAACGGTTACAGGACAATAAAATGTCGAGTAAACTGCTTCATCATGCTGCACCTTCAAGAATTCCTCGCAGCCAGATAACACCACTGCGTCCACCGCAAAGAAGAACGGTTTTTGGCTCCAATTCTCCTTACGCGAGATTTTGCAAGGTGATTAATGGTTGTAGCGAAACAATCGATCTGCACTTTAACTCTTTAAGTCAATTAAAAAACAATATTTATAAATATCATTCCGATTTAGATTTAGATTAGACATTTATGAAGTCGCGTGTTTTCAATAATAATTTTAGTTTTTAGATTAGTTTAATTAAGTTTGTTTTTTTTTCTCATAATTATGTAACTTATCCTTAAAGCATGCGGAGTTTACCTATAAGTGATTGTTACACAATTGTACTCTACTCTATTGCTTGTTACCTTTAGCATAATACCAGTGTAAACAATTGTTGGTGAACCAATAAATAAATAAATAAATAAATAAATCATTTTGCCAAAGGATCCTACTTTATGTGATGAAATGTTGAGAGGTGTGACCTTTTTATTTTCAGATACTATTTCAGGTAGATAGACCCTCCTGGTCTTTACGGCCGTCTACTGTCTAACTAGATATACTTAAGTGTTATAACAGGTTCAAAATCTTGATATATGTATAGGCTGAAACGGAAACTGCAAATGCAAGTTGGTCGACTATTACTCGTAAACTTGTAAAGCCTTTTAACTTCCTAAAATATACGAGTATGCTACCGCCGCGTTTTTTTTCACATATCCAAAAACAACCATTCAGCCGGCAGGGGGGCTGCTCGACTCTAACAAAAATTAGCTTTCACAAACGGATCCCTGAATTGAAAAATTGTTTTCACAAACTGTACTGATTTTATTTTACCACTTTGTCGTCGTGATTAATATGTATATCTATGCCAAATTATAGCTTTCTAGTACTAATAGTCTCTGAGCTAAGCTGCGGACGGACAGACGGACATGGCGAAACTATAAGGGTTCCTTGTTGACTACGGAAACCTAAAAAGAGACCTTTATATCCAATTTCGTAAAATTACAAAACTGCTGCCTGAAACCGAATGTTGTCTGATATCCACGAGTGCCGACGTAAACAGTCATAATGCCCCGACATGCCACACCTCTGACCGGCGGCGGAGTATTTAATCGAGCCACTAGCAAACAAAATTTGGCTTATTCGGTAATGTCCCATTTATCTACAGACGCCAGCACATCAAGCTACTACAATCTGTCAGATTTCTTTAATAGATTTTCAACTTTAGCACTAATGTATAAGGTTCAAAGTTGATTGGGAAAATCTGACAGTTTCGGGTAGCTTGATGTGCTGGCGTCTGTACTAGGTTAGGAAATTTCCGTCATAAGTACCTACAGGTAAATTGAAAACTATCAGCTAGTTCAGTAAAGGAAGCGTAGATGTTTGTAATAAAAAGTTATTAATTTAAGTTATTATTAGAGAATTTTCCACATTGCAGCATGTGTGTAAGGTGTTGTAATGGTTTCTGAAATTGAAAGGCACGCTTTCTGTCTGAAAGCCTTAAACCACAGACACATTACTGTGTCGTGTTGGGTTGTGACTCGGGATACACCTTTCAAACGAATCTGTCCAGGACCTTGTCAAATCACAACGAGTTTTGATTGCCAAACACCGCGTCAGACGGCGTCACGACACGACACATCACAGTAGGTAACATGAATCCAACTTTAAGGTCTCCGATACGAGAATCTGCTGTCAAATCGTATGTATGTCATAAGGTTGTGGTTGGTTGACTGATCAAATAGCCACAACCTGTCAGACGTTGCCTGGAAATTTAAAGATACATAGAAAAGGCTGTCAAAAACTGCTTCGTTCTATATATTAGTGTGTACTGTGAGCACCATGCGCACTTACAGTGCCAGCACTAAAGATGGGGGGAAAGGCGTATTTATATTAATTTACATATTATATAAACGCGCCCTTCATCCATTTGAAATTTCATGTTCCTCCAACCCACGGCATAGCGTCGCGCATCTCTCACCCGCGCTATTACTTCGTTTTGGCTTAGCGTTATTTAAGGCTTTATTTCTTTTGCTTGGCTTCTAAGTGCCATAGCATGATGTTTAATAATCTTCTTCGAGATGGGCTATCAAATGAAAACATATTTTTTTCAAATCTGACAAGTAATTTCAGAGATTATTAGCGTGTTCAAACAAACACACAAATTCTTCAGCTTTATTATATTATAATATAGATTATTTCTATAATTGGCACTACTAATTTTACATTATGATGCGAGCTATCAGCTTTCCGAACTAATGCTCTACACTTTTTTATTTTTTTATGAAAGTGGTGTTTATCTCATTATACATGTCATCAACTTGTGAGGTTACGGAAAGCCGTGCAGGCTAAAACCACTATAATACCTATCTGCCTAGACAGATTTGAACATGAACTAAAACGATAAAAACACGCCTCACAACCTTTTTTTTTTTTTTTTTTTTGTTTCGGGGTGGAAAATCCTCATGGATGTCCGCCGCCCTGGGGCGGGCGGCGGGGTCTGTCAGACTCTTACTGACTAAAAACCACCCCGGTGTTCCCTCTCTCACCTACGCCGGGGGTCGCGGGAACGAACGATACTTCCGCAACCCCCGGCTGGTGCTGGCCCGCTCCAGCGGGCCTCTCCTCGTGTCAGGGGGGGGAGTGAGGTGTTAAACTCCCCCCGCGACGTCTAAGAGGGGCGCGCGTGGAACACTACGCGCCGCCGCCTCGGGTCCTAATGTGTGGGGGGCGACGGACGTCCCCAAGTCCGTCGCCCCTGGACCCATTTATGGGGGCTGGAAGAGGGCGTTGTCCGCCCTCCGCCTACGCCCGGTGCGCCTGCTGCGGGCGGGGTGAGGGGATGAGATCTCCCTCTCCCTTTCCGCAGCCTCCTTCTGCGAGACGACTGTTTCGCAGAAGGAAACCACCGCGTCCCAGGACTCCTCGCTGCCGACCATAGACTCGACCACGGCCGGCAGCGATAGGTCACTGCCTACTCCTGAGATGAGGGCACGGCGCGGCTCCTCCCAAGCGGCACACTCAGCCAGCGTGTGCCGCGCCGTGTCCTCCCGGCAGTCGACGCAGTGGTGACACCGGGCGTCCGGCTCCCTGTTTATGCGACACAGGTACTTCCCGAAGCAACCATGCCCCGAGAGCACCTGCGTCGCACGAAACGACAGGACGCCTCACAACCTTGACCTAAGTTTTTGTGGTCAGGGTTGAAGCTTTCCAAAATTGATGAGTCAGGTAGTTTTTAGTTGTCCCTACAACTTTACTGAGAGTTAATTAAACGTTTCCGAGTCTTGATTGATTTGAGATTGGACGTTAACGTTTTTTGGGTTCAAATATATTAAGGTCATCCCACTTCCAGTGTCATATTTTTTTATTATTATTATTTTACAAAAACTGACTACTATACTATATAACCTTGTGACACTAATCAATAATCTCCACCACTATTAATCACTCGCTCCCAGACTGCTGGCAAATCTTGAACACCATTTAAAGTACCACTTTCATTTAATTCATCAATAATGCTCTTTAGTTTAATATCTAACTCCGTTTTGCTATTGTATCGAATACCCGACAATTTCCTCTTCACATGGCCAAAACAATTGAAATCACAAGGATTCATATCCGGGGAATATGGCGGCTGAATAATTTCAATCCATCCTTTATCTTCAATTAAATTCTGAACTATTTTTGATTTGTGCGGTCTGGCGTTATCATGTAAAATTATAGGACTCGTTATATGATGTTCGTCTGTCCAAATAGGAATATTTTCTTCTAAAAATGACTTATATCGCTCTCCAGTCATAGTTGTATTTTCATCATAAGTTCTCCAAAAAGCAATGCCTCTCACATCCATAGCTACTATTAGTAGTATTTTTCGTTCATGTAGCTCTGCACGTGGTAAATATTCAGGTGAAGTGCCCGGTTCCACCCAACATCGTGACTGATGTCTTTGACGAGGAGTATAAAATTCGACCCAAGTTTCATCAAGGCATATGAATCTATTAAGTATATTTTTCTTACGGCGATACCACGATAAATGGCTACGCGCAGTTTCATAACGAAACTCCTTCTGATCCGTGTTCAGAGTGTGGGGCACCCACACTGAACTTTTATTGACCAGACATAAATCCTCCGTGAGTACTCTATGTATAGTGGAATGAGGAATGTTAAGTTGAGTGGAGAGATCACTGACACTGACCCTACGTGACTGACGAAGTGCTTCCTTGATTTTGTCCCTTGCTTCTAACCTAGTCGATGATAATGATCGAGGTGCTCGCGGCTCATCTTCAGCTGTGGTTCTTCCTTGTTTGTACATTTCAAGCCATCGCTGTGCGGTTCTTTTATTTAAGGCGTTACGACCAACACACTTTACCAGTAAGTCGTGCGCAACTCCTCCAGAGTAGTTGAGTAAAGCACAAAACTTTAGAAATATACGTTGATCCACTACATTAATAGATTTTTTTAAATCTTCCATTTTAAATCAATGCACGTTTTGACAATACAACACACCAAATTAAACTAACATGATTGTACAAGACAACACATGTATTAACTATTGCATACCATTGCGCAATACATAAATATTGGAAATAAAAAATATGACACTGGAAGTGGGATGACTTAATATTAAAAAAAAAACAAATTTTCCTGTGTTTATCTAAGTAGATATATACCTAACTTAGGCATCTATGTTAGTCTAGGTAAACATGATTACCTTCTGGCATTACCAATGAGATTCGGAAATAAATTACGGTTCTCGAAAGAAGAAGACATTCTTTAGGAGATCTGCCGGTCGATTCTGGAAAAATCTCACCGTGATAACTAAGGTGAAGTGAGTTTAGAGTGAGCTGTGAGTCATACTGATGCTAAGGATTGACATTATTGAAGACTCACTCCACGCTCACTTCACCCAAGTTTTCACGGTGAGATAGTTACAGAATCGAACGGCAGTTCTGTTCAATAATAATAATTCAAATAACTGTAAATTCTTAGGTACGTTCAGTACAAACCACATAAATATAAAGTAGAAGTCTCCAACCAACAGGTGAACGTTATAGCCGAGGACATTTCTTCGGACAGAACTATAACGAACCTACCGAATAGTCTCGTACCACGTGCGGTCTACAAAACGACTTGCCTTCGTAGCAAAATATTTTTCCAAATAGGCTTGACAAGAAAACGAACATTGTCTATACCTATTTTGATTAATACTTAATTCATGTAGGTCGACGTCCTGACGCCTTAATGTAGGGTATTGTAAATATTCATAAGGTTTATGTAAATGAATAATGTGAATTATTGTACTACATGGCCATAGGTAGGTTAAGTAACCAAGTCGAAAATACGGCGGGGAGATTATTTTACCTACCTAATGATGTAGATTTTAAATAATCACTTACCTACTTAAATTCTGAGTTCAGCTGCACGGTTACTGACAAATGCGTGCACTGAATGGACAGGTCCACTCAATCTGTGTGGTTCTTTCCTCAAAAGACCATTTCAGACACAAATCTACATGGTCCTCAAAGATTATGTCCGGATTTTTATATACACATTGACATTGATGAATTTTATATGTACAGACGCCAGCACATCAAGCTACTACAATCTGTCAGATTTCTTTAATAGATTTTCAACTTTATCGCTACAATATAAGGTTCAAAGTTGATTGGGAAAATCTGACAGTTTCGGGTAGCTTGATGTGCTGGCGTCTGTACAAACACCAGCACATCAAGCTACTACAATCTGTCAAATTTCTTTAATAGATTTTCAACTTTATCGCTAAAGCATAAGGTTCAATGTTGATTGGGAAAATTTGACAGTTTCGGGTAGCTTGATGTGCTGGCGTCTGTACAATGACATGAATACCTACTTGATAAAGTATTTTTTATTATTATTATTGTGAATGTGAGGACTATGTGGGTCATTTCTTTTTTATGTTTTCCTTCTTAGTTAGGTTTAATTATGATCTGGCAGTTTGAGTAATTTACGCGGCCTACCCAAATGTCCTTTCATTGGTATTGTTCGTCGAATCGTGAGGCTCCTCAAGTTCTGAGTTGAGCTGCACGCTTTTTGACAAATGCGTGCACTGACTGGACAGGTCCGCTCAATGTGTGGTTCTTTACTCAAAAGACCATTTCAAGCACCAATCTACATGGTCTTCACATGATCTGACCAAGATTATATCTGGACTTTAAAAGAGACTGTGACCTCTGAGTTTGTTTCGGCCTTCTCAGAGTAGTCAGATAGGAAACGCCGACCTCATCTAGTATAAAAAAAATATGGTTGACATATAAAAGTGTTTGAATCTACTTACAGAAATAAATCATTTATCATTATCATTTACCTACACGAGCAATTAAAATTTGAGCAATTCTTTGCAATTGTGGTCGACTATGACACTTCGTCAACCCTAAGCAATTTACTGCGATGGCAACTTTGAAGCCAAGAATTTATAAAACTAACAAAGGCTAACATAAAAAAGGGTTTCTATTATGATGATAATGATAAGATAACCTCCAATTAAAAAGTAATTAGGTAAGTAGATACAACATTAAAAAATTATCCAAAACTTGACCCACCTGTTACGACCTCTATACGATAACAATTCTTTTTGACGTAACTCGTTTAGTCGTACCAATTTGTGCGTCTACCCTCTTCCAAGGAAATGGTCCCTAATGATACAAACTCTAACAACAGTGCTGGAAGACAAATGGGCGGCACGGCGAAAGGTCATCAACATTGCGTGCGGCCAGGAACTTCGTAAATAAACATTTCTTGGTAAATAAACATTTCACTCAGACTGTCCATTGGTTTTAAGTACTACGTGCAAAATCCTTTGTTAGAGTAGATCTTTTTGGAATTTACCAACATGTTATTTGTTTGGAAAATAATTGCAAACCACACCGAGACTGCATTATTTTCTTTGTAGAAGGCAATTAAGAATTAGGTATTCCTGTATCTACCAAATTTTTCAATGTTCAGTCGTTAATAGTCCGGCCGTCGAGAGAATGGGATCCTAACACCTGTCAGTGTGACAAATTCTAGTAACTAATAAAGTTTAAATTCGCTAAACACGTATTTGTTTGTCTCAAACTGACAGGTGTCAAGAACGCATACCCTCGTTCGCCGCACTGTCGTCACTGTTGCAATGGCTACTCAAAATCAATAAGATTAGGATTAAGATTATAAAATCAGTCGGTATTAGGATTATATGATGTTTAGTTTAAGAATAATTTTCATTGTTCCAAAGTTAACTCTCCAGTTATACAGCATGCTGTTTTTACCGGCTCCAATTTTTTACAGGGTGTTCCACCCATGAATATGAATAACTTTCACTATGGAACCAACTCTGAGATCACAAAAAGAAATCAGCTGTGTCATACATTTTGGTCAAGTAGCTGTTGAACGTTTGTATTAAACAGCTGATTTTGTTTTCGTGATTTCAGAGTTGGTCCCATAGTGAAAGTTGTTCATATTCGTGAGTAGAACACCCTGTAAAAATTTGGAACCTGAAAAAAAAAACATGATTTCAATTAGGTAGCTAATGGCGCCAATTCCCTTATTCACAAACTAAACTAAAAAGTTCAGTGCATCATTTTCTTTCTATTTCATTAAGAAAAGGACAGAAGATAATTTATTAGTTTAGTCCTGTCAAATTAATCAGTGCTTGGCGTAAATTGACGTATTTTTAGTAGCCAATTTTTTAATAACGTCTAAACTTGTCTATGGAGTATCTTAAACTATCCACGGCTATCAGGACAACCTGATACATCTCCACTCCTCAAGCACCTCAGGTTATGTTGCCCTCTTGTCGCTGCGTCACTAAGTGCCAGCGACAGTTTCCGGGGGCCCATTATTGAGTGTGCAATTAACCCCCTGCCATTTTTTCCATGTATTATAAAACATTGATCAGTCAGGGGCGATAGTCTTCCCTTAGTCCTAGATAACAAATTCACTTTAGCCACCCAAACCCTGAATGCAATATATATGTCAGCGCTGACGCTCAGCGCTGATATGCTGGACTCGTTTTCTCCTCTACCGATCATTTTTCTCCAGACAGTTCATTTGGTTTATAAGTAGGTATATATGTATCTATATATGTATTTTTATTAATTCTTGTATTATATAGTGATTTCCTAGCTATCTATTCCGTATATTGCATCTACCATATTTTGTCTCTGCATCACCCTAAGGCCCCCCTAAGGTCCCTAAGGTTGACTGGTAGAAAATGCCTCAGGCATTAAGTCCGCCTTTGTACAGTACTTTTTTTTTACTTGTGCATAAAGTTTTAATAAATAAATAAATTAGTTACCACCAACCGGGGGCTGTCCTTGGGTGCACTTGCATAGTGCGTACAGGGATAGTCATCGGTTAGTGCCTCGTTTCATTAAAAGCATCTAGGGCCGCTGCCTGCGAGCTAGCTTCGGCCCCTCGTACGAGGGGTCGGGGACCCCAGGGTCCCGAGATAGATAAAATACACTTTAAATAATAATAATAATAATATGTACATGTGTTTAAAAAAAAGAGGCGAAGGAATAATACCCATAATATAGGTTCAGTGAGATAATTCTTTTCAAAATAAATTATATCTCTACCTTATCTTTTAAAGTTCTTTGTTGCATTCATTTAATAAAAGTCCCGCAAAAGCAAGAAACCTTTATGAAATTTCTTTTTATTTCGTTGCAATAAAGTTTAAAGAGTTCAAGATGGAGATAGCATGTTTGTAGAAACTCAAAGGAAACGTTTGACGTAAACTTGGACCGCCCGGGGGAAATGGCAAACAATAACGTGATACTCAAGAAAAGATCTTGCTCTATCCTCTCCGTGACCTTCACATTAAATATATGTATTCACTGACTTCTGCAAATGTCTCGAATTTCTATGTAGACGCGTAGAAACGAAATATTCAGTACTAGTTGTCCTGTCTGGGTTCGCACTAGTGCCTGTGTGTATTAAACCTAAAGTATAATATAAATGATTTATAATTACTCACATAACTCAAAGTGTCTCCTAGTGACACTATCTTTTAGTGAAAACATGAATAAAATCAGCGGAGTATACTGGATGCTTTTTTTACAGGCTGTTCTCATGAATATGAACAACTTTCACTGTGGGACCAACTCTGATATCACGAAAACAAAATCAGCTGTTTAATACAAAAGTTCAATACCTACTTGACGAAAATGTTTGAAACAGGAGATTTTTTTTTCGTGATTTCAGAGTTGGTCCCATAGTAAAAGTTGTTCATATTCATGAGTAGAACACCCTGTAAAATTTAGAGCCTGAAAAAAAAACCATGCCGTATGTAATTGCGTAACACGCTAACAGTAACAATGGCTTTCATTTTGAAAGAACATACATTGCGTTATTTACGTTATTAATAGTAGATAGTAATATCCTTCAAAAGATTCAGATTGTGATTGTATTACGCAACTAGAGTGCTGTTTGTTCAGCGCTTTTCAAGATTAGCATAAGCATAGCTAACAAAATTATGCTGTATCGAGCCTACAGTCGGTCGATTCTGTAAAAATCTCAACGTGAAATCATAAGAGAAGTGAGCACTTAATAGTGTTAATCCCTAGCGAATGACAGCTCCTTCCACGCTCACTTCACCCAAGCTTTCACGGTGAAATGGTTACAGAATCGCACGGGTACTGCTTTTTACACGTGCAGCCTGTGGGCTAGATATACGTAAAGATCGTACAGCGCTCTTCGCGTTCAATATAACAATGCGTTTAGGATACTGGTGGGGCTGCCCCGTTTCTGTAGTGCGTCAGGGATGTTCGCAGATGGGCATGTAGATTACTTTTACGCAACAATGCGTAAAAGATGCGCTTCCCTGGTGCGCAGGGTGTCGGGCGGCTCCAACAGTGTCTTAGGCATGGTTGAGAGTCGCCTGGACTGTCTATACGTGGGTCACTGTTGTACCGTCTCTCATGGGATGTCGCAACGGTGACCAACCGTTATTTCTTGTGTTTTTGTTTAGTGTTTGTGCTTACTAACATAGTCGTAAGTTTTACTAACAGTCTTTTTGAGTTTTGTTACTCCAATAAATAAATATATTCTATTCTACAGCATAATCAGTCTATATTGTTCCCACTGTTGGGACACAGACCTCCTTTCGGTGAGAGGGAGTGGGCCGTAATCCACCTCGCAGGCCCAGTGCGGGTTGGCATGTCACATGTCTTCAAATGTTTGCTCTAGGACGTGGCGGTTTCCTCACGATATTTTCCTTCACCGTTTTAAGAGCAATGGTGATGAAATAATTTACACTAAGTAAAGCGCCTGTCTGGGTTCGAACCTACGACCTACAACTCGTAAGTCACAGCTGATACCACTGGGAGGTAGCCTGCTCTACATTTTTTCGAGATTAGAGCTTTAAAAAATCAGATGAGGCACTTTTACATTATTATATCAGTGAAAATATCTACATCTTAGACAGATATGTAGAAATAATGAAGTTCATCAACGATTAGCTACAGTTTTAAAGTTGACGACAGCGGTGTATTTAGCGAACTTTAATTTGTCTGCGAAAGTTATTTGAAAAGTAAACTGATTGTACAGACGCCAGGACATCAAGCTACTACAATCTGTCAAATTTCTTTAATAGATTTTCAACTGTATCGCTAAAGCATAAGGTTCAAAGTTGATTGGGAAAATTTGACAGTTTCGGGTAGCTTGATGTGCTGGCGTCTGTACATGAGTTTAGAACTTGTAGTGTTATTTTTGTTGCCATAACAACCAATAACAAAATTAGGCAAATATTCAAGCCCTCGATTGCGTAGTTCACTGATAATGAGCTGTGACCTCGGTTGGCGGTACAAATGTCAAAAATATTATATGTATTATAATATGCATATGATATGTAAATGAAGGTAGTTTGGTAAATAAATTAGCATGTAACGCCAAGCGGTACAATGTTAACACACTATATATCACGCTTGTATATCCTAAAAGGTTAGGCAGACATGCACCATTGGATATGTACAGACGCCAGCACATCAAGGTACCCGAAACTGTCAGATTTTCCCAATCAACTTTGAACCTTATGCTTTAGCGCTGTTCGCTTGTACCTGTATTGTAATTGTTGTCTTTGTGAATAAATGTAATAATAAAATACTTTTACTATATAAAAGTATACTATATATTGAATTATAGTACAGACGCCAGTACATCAAGCTACCCGAAACTGTCAAATTGTCCCAATCAGCTTTGAACCTAATGCTTTGGCGATAAAGTTGAAAATCTATTAAAGAAATTTGACAGATTTTAGTAGGTGTGCTGGCGTCTGTACTAGCTTCTATTCGCGAGTTCGTTCATGTGAAATTTCTTGTTCCACGATCCACCGCGTCGCATCGCATGCCCTCGCTATCAGGCTTTCGCTTATCCCGTAAGGGTTGAGGAATAAGGAAAAAGTCAGAAAGAAAGTACACTTAGGTGTCGCAGATGGATGTTAGCCAATAACCTTCCTCAAGAATTAGATAAATAGATAAAACATTTATTTGGCGCACACAAACGACAACACAACACACAAAAGTACAATTAGATGATAACCGATTACCTACATGAACATAATATAAAAACAAGGTACCGATATAAAAACAAATAAAAAAACACACACATCTAAGTAAAAGTGACACTATGACAAATAGGTACTTAAGAGCATTTACGCCGTATGGCATATCATACAAACTTTCAAGCCCTTGTTTTTCGAAATGAATGAACTGATTTTAATGAAACTTCATACGCATAAGCAGAATACAAAGGTCTAAAAAGTTAGTTAAGAACATTTTCAAAAAATAATGTTACAGCCAAATCAGACCTATGTTAAATTTTCCATAGAAACAGATTTACAGTTATCTTTTTCTAAATAAGACATTTCGAAAATGTTCTTTACTAACTTTTTAGATTTTTTTGTCCTGCTTATGCGTATGAAGTTTCATTAAAATCGGTTCATTCATTTCGATAAACCAGGGCTTGAAAGTTTGTATGAAATGCCGTACGGCGTAAACGCTCTTAACAACGAAAATATGTACACAGAGCGGTGTGCGTCTCAAGGTTGTACCAAATGGGGGTCCAGCTCAGCACGCAGAGGATTGGGCTATGAAACGCATTTTTTTTTTTTTAATCCGACTGTTAGTTCCAGAGATTAGCGAGTTCAAACAAACAAACAAATTCTCTTCAGGTTTATTATTAGTGTACAACAGAATCACTCACACATACACACACACACACACACACACACAGGTCACAGGTGTCTGCATCCTTATACTTACACCTGTCGGCAGCTACAAAGCAAATAAAATTGATCAGCAATATAATGAAAAGTTTATTAAAGCTATCCACCGAGCTATATGACGTCTATGAAACAGAGATAAAAGTGAAAAATGTCTGCTATCGGAAAATTTATTACGTTCATATAATAAGTTATTGGTTTCTTTAATAATAAATTAGGTACATGGATGGATTCTTTTATTTAATTTTTACAATAATATGTTATATTATATTCGAGCACTTCCTAAGTCAACGTCCTTGTAGAATAAGGTTCTACCCAGACTGTGCTCTCTCTCTCTGTAAATAATTTCTCGTAACCTTACTATGTTTAAGGGTTGAGAGGAAATAAATAAACAATTCTTTTTTTAGGGGCACACGGCCCGAGAATAGACTAAACTTTCAAAAAGTCATGTTTGGATTAATTCAACTTTTGGACTTACATTGGTACGAACTATTGAACTACGTTTTTTCTCAATTAACAAATCCCAACGCGAATAAATAAAGATAGAGAAGCACTTTGTCTTACTGACCTTTAAATAAATAAATACTTATAGCACAATCTACTCTGTTACAAACTAGAACTGATGTCTTCCTCGTTTACGTCACCAGCTATTTTCCACTATCTGCTGCAGACCACAAACCGCGTGACCAATTCAATTAGATTTCACGAAACTTTTCCCCTCTACAAAACTTTGCCACAAGATTGAATAGAATACTGACCCCAGTCGAATGTGTGAAAAAAGTATTGTCTCATCTAAAAATCTACAACGAAGACGTGCTTTTTTCTCCTACCGTTCATGAGTATATTGGTGACTAGGTGCGAATTTCACCAATGAAACTGCATGCGATCATAGCCGCGATCAACCGTGTTACAATCTAAAATACTTCACAAAAATAAAAATCATACTGACAGCCCTTAAACATACATAGTGTATTTGTTGATCGCGTTCAGTTTCATTGGTAAAATTCGCCCCTACTAAATACTAAGGACGAATTTCACCGAATTTAAATTTCACGTGTATATTATAGACTATAGTCGCCTTTCGTGTTTACTGTGAGACCGCGTTGTTCTTCGAAACTAGGCAACGGATTTTGATGCGGCTTTCACTATCAATAAGAGAAATTATTCCGGAAGGTTTATATGCATTAACATTAAATTTACATAATGATAAAGAAATTACGATGTTTTGTCAAGGCGTAAAAACCTTGCAAAGCACTATTTAATAATATATTACAGCTTTCGATTTTGCCTCAAGAAAATGTTCATGAAACATCCGAAAAAAGGTAGAAATGAATGGACCTAAAGAAAAAAACAGCAAATGTGTGAAGAAAAGAACAAACCTATATAGCAGCTATTGTTTGCATCGAGGGGTGGGCATGATCGATTGCCATTTAACATCGTTACCAAACTTCCGGCTCACTCACGCCTAGGCTTTTAGCACGTCACAACACAAAGAAATGAACTACCTAGCACCTACCGCTTTATAACCACGTTGCCATGAAAGGAGTGAACAGATAGATACCTATGTTATAGGTATCATGAGGGTACCTATAATATAATAATACTTAAAGTGCACAGCACTGGCGCTGTTCAATAGACGTCTCTGGCAGCTATAAGATCGCCTTTTGTACCGTCTTTTATAAAATGTATTCGTATGTTATACAATATTGCTGCATAAAACTTACTTTAGGTATCTATGCGGAGTATTGACTACTGAATATCCTACTAATCACACTGATATTATAAAGGCGAAAGTTTGTGAGGATGGATGGATGGATGTTTGTTAGTCTTTCACGTAAAAACTACCCCGCAGGCGAGGACTCAATTAAGCGATTTGCCTATAGACTAACTCAGGCCGCGTTCACACACAACATTGGATTATATTCGAACGCGATGTCAATGGTTATAATTATATTTATTCAGTTCAAAATTTGAATCAAGTGCGAGTCCGATACGAACGATTCTTCACCGTACAATATTCAGCACTGCATACTTTTTTCAAATACAAACGTGGATGTCCACGTACCTAAAATGTTTGGAAACACGTGGACGTTATACGACTAACGTTATCACGGACCATACAGTTTACTTCCCTTTGTTATAGTGGACGTCTAGGTCCACGTTTTAAATTATAAAAGCTCACATTCTCACAGTAGAGTTGGCGACCGACTATACGTTTGTTGTAAACGCAGTCTTACGAATAAAGCAATAAAACAAAAGCCCAAATTGTTGAAGACTGTTTATTGGAAAATGTTCAGTAGACACCACAACATTTCTAATTCGACAAAACTTTGTTGTTGTTTGTAGATTGTCGAAAGTAAATCATAAGTCAACGAACTCACTGGGATGGTAAGAAAACATATATAACGAGCTTTCGAGACGTGAGAGTAATTTATTAAGGAAAGAGTCAATTAATGTAGGAAACAATAAGGCTTTGGTCTCGAAAACAAGTTTTTTGACTAAGAGCCGGTTTTTCAAATGTCAGATAAGTTGTTTATGAGGAATAAAATTGACATATTGATCTCTTTTGTATAGAAAATACGTCAAACTACCACACTTATTCTTCAGATAAAAGTTATTTGACAAATCGTTATTTGAAAAATCAGCTTTTAAACAAATAACAAGTTGAAAGTAAATTAGGAACGCTACACGAAGTAGGTACGTGTAAGAGAAAATAGAAGTAGAGGGTGGTTCATGCATGTTGTTTTTAATTATCTTCTATGTTTAGAGACCTCGATTGGGTTGGTTTATTTTAGAAACATTGTAAGGTTAGGTTAATCTAACACAATGCATGACATTTCTTGATGATGATATAGAATACTCGTATCAAGGTAATTTTCACCGATTGTTAATTTTCATTAAATGTAATATATTAATAAATAATATTATAATTAAAATATTATATTATTATTATATATTTACTTTTTTATTATATATTTATTATTATCTAATTAAATAATATATATATATATATTCGTGTACCTCTATGTAAAATATGTGGGTATAGGTACCTACCTATTTTAGATTGAGGTATACGAATACTGAAATCAAATAAAAATTTAATTAATTCATAATGTGTCTCTTTCTCTGGAGTTTTTTCATTCAAAATAAGTAATATGAATAATACCTAAGACATACCATTAGGTACAATCAGTCATGCGTATTATTTTCTTAATGTATTATTAACACATTAAGAAAATAATACGCATGACTGGTTGTCAAATTAACGTCTTCAGATTTATCTTGATTTCAATCTACTTATTTCGTGGCCTCAATAATAATAATACTAATAACGGTGACGTGTCTGGTGGGCTACTGCCCAAGGATTGATGTCGGAACGTTGTATATAATTACGATATGCCAGTTGCGCGGTGAACTCTGCTTGCGCGATGCAGGTTTTGCGTGATGCCTGTGCGAGTTCGCGTGTGTCGATATAGATGCCGCCACCGCTATAGCCACCTGCAGCAATTATTCCCGAAAGAAAAGTCACGCACAAAGTACCAATCTTCAAAGCTAAATTAACATAAATCCACTGTAACAGAACTAGACACTGTAAAATGATCTAGGGATTCCCACAATTTCGTGAAAGTTCGTTAAATAGTGTCAGATCAATCTTCATTGCTACAAACATTTTGGTCGGCACCAAACTTGGAACTACCTAGAAACTAGGTCAAAATATCAAGAAGTCAAGGAACCCTTATTGTTTCAATAGACTGAATTTGTTTTCGTGTTTTTTATGTGTGCTTTAACGCCATGTGAATAACAAAGTCGTTTAGAGGGTCAGTGTATGGCTAAGGTAGTGGCTGTCTCAGTTGAAAAGGTTAGCGAACTGGGACCCGTGATATTAACAGTGTGGACATATTTGCGGATTGATTATGACGATAATAGGTATGTAATGTAGGCACTTGTGCTTTTTTTTTGTAATTTTGATGTGTATTTCTATATTAAATCACTACATATAAAACTAAGTCCCCCCCCCCCCCCCCCTGCCGCGTCTCTCTGTCTGAACGCGATAAACTCAAAAACTACTGAACGGATTTTCATATGGTTTTCATCAATGAACGGAGTGATTTATGAGGAAGGTTTAAGTGTATAATTCATTAAAAGTTTTGTGTAGATTGGCTGGAATATGACCATGATTGTTGAAGATATCGGAAATAATCATGTTGACTAAGAGCTTTACTGTTAAGCGTCGCGTAAACATTGGATGAAATTTGCCACTCAGTTAGTTTATAACACAGTACTTCAAATCCCGGTAATACGTTCCCGTGGGATATTTTTCAATATCAACGCGGATGAAGCTGTCGACAAAAGCTAGTATAATATACAGTCATGAGAAATGCTGCACCCACAGCGAGGTGATAGTTTTACCACTATGTCATACATCCAGCGACCCAAGGTGAAGAATCGACAAAATTACCAACTTCTATTTCAAACTCTTGTCTACAAGCCCGTATATGACCTTTTCTGTCCAGGCCGCTCGTTTATGGAATGCATTGGCAGTTCAAATAAAACGCGCGCAATCGTTAGCTGTATTTAAGACTCGCGAAGGAACATTACTTGTTGTTGTGTTCTTGTTTCCGTAGCTGCAATAATCTGTAGTCGTCATTTATTTTCGTTGTTTATACGTTCAATTAGTATGTATTTATTACACAGCATATATATATATATATATATATACATAAAATAAAAATAATAATGATTTATTTTCTCACCACAATATAGGTATATTAGAGAGGTATCAATACAAACTACGTAACAGCAATAATTATACTATGGGAGACTGGTGCCTAAGCTAGACGTGAGGTCTGTATTTCAGGACACCAGGTCTCCACCCCTTGGTATTGTTTACATTTTAATGTTATGTACACTACAATAATTCATGCGGTAAGAATTTACAGGAAGCTTGAGAATTGTTTCTAAGTATTATGTGTATAATAGTATACCCATTAATTTGCATCAATGACAACCCCATTTTTTTATATCCAATATCGCAATCACTGTCCATTCCAAAGCTGCCTGGAAGAGATCAAAGAAAGCGGTATGGCCGTCCATTTTAGGTTTTGTAGTAAAAATTGTTTTTTTTTTTATGTATTTTCCGTTTTACAATAAAGTATAACAACAACACAACACAGACACAACACACAGACAGTCACAACTGTCGGCACAATTATTATAATGGCTGAAGTTTATTAAAAGCATACTATACGAAAGCATACGAACAGACTGACGCTGCTAGCCTGATAGAAAGCTGTCTGATAGAAAAATTATGGAATAAGTACCTAAGTACAGCCGCCTAATGGTCTCCACAGTAAGCGATCTTAGCGCTTACGATCTTCGTAAATTTTATCTTACTTTTATACGACTTCCACAACATAAAGTATTACAACTTTTATTTTCTTAACGTCATAATTTTATGACTATGACCGTAAATTATAGCACGAGAATCTATTTAAGGCAAAAGCGTCAGAGTAGCATGCATTTGTTTTTTAATTTTCTGTCTTTGTGTTGTATTAAAATTGTTGATATAAAATTATGTGTAAAAAAAATTGACTTGTACCCACTAACGTATAAAGAATGTTCAACGGCCAAGTCACACAACATTAACTATAATAATAAAGAAATCGCAGTAAGGAACCTTAGACTTGGCACGACTTTGTCTAGATTTCATTACTTTTTAGAGATAAACAAGCAGCTCCATCGCGACTTGGCTAGTTTTTTACAGAATGTTTTTGGTGGGATATTCATTTAAAGAATTATAATCATAAAAGTCATCAATACCTCCCCCTTAATGAGTATTTGTTACAAAAAGCTCGTATTCCATTTAGAGTTTATGATCTTCTGCAAAAAATGGAATGCCGGATGATTGGTTTTTGGGAATGATGAAGCCATGAAGCCTTTTCTTGTTCCATTCATAAATAACCAAAGGTTGGTTCCAATTATTTAAAATTATTCGTTCTTTTTATAACCAGCCAGTCACGTTTCCTTTGTTCTCCAAAGGAATTGGCTTGGCGCTCGCAAAAGCACGACCAAACGTGATCGGAGACCCCAGTTCATAAAAAAAGAAAAAAAAAGCCAACTAAAAGATGGAATTTTATTATGTTCTCATTAATATCACTTTGTTACAGGGCATAATCATTTTCAAATCATGATTGCTTACTCAAACAGGCTTTTTCCGTGTGTATAACGAAATTGGGTAGGAAAATCCGTTCCATTTAATTAAATATTCAACAAAAGCTCTTTTGTGTGTTCTCATACAAATAATTCTCGCATTTGATAATAAAGTGTTTTAATTTTGTAACCACATAATCTATAACAATAGAGAGAAGAAAAGAAAATTATTTTATAAAAGGTTTAGAAAATATCTTTTTATAAAATCTTTTCGCACAAAAGATTTGTAATTATAATGAGCGATGGCTGGGTGTTAGAATAAGGAAAATAAAAGGCCTTGGAGGATATACATAATTATACAATAATCGCCTTGGCAGACCAATAGATGTAGATCTTGTCAATATTCGACTCGATACCTACGGTTAACTTATCAATCAACTTAAGTTAGCACGTCCAATTACACTTAGTAACAAAAAGAAATGAAATTTAGAAAAAAGAAAAGAAAATTTGTATTTTTTTATTTTAAAATGTATAATTTTAAGAAAAATTCTCACGCATATGATCTCACCAAACTTGATATTATTGATCTTTTTGCCACTGTTATAACAACTAAAACAAGACTGCTTGATATTTTAGAAATTAAAAAGTTATAGTTTCGTAGCACTGCGTAGCGCATCTACGCCCGTGGCACTGCGCAGTGCATCTACGCGCGTAGCTTTGCGTAGTACATCTACGCGCGTAGCACTGCGTAGTACATTTACGCGCGTAGCTCTGCGGAGAACATCAACACCCGTAGCCCAGCTAAGCGCGAGGTGCTGCGTAATCGCTGCGTAGCTACGTTTAAAAATATAACAAATACGTTAATTGTTGAACAATTAATTTAATACCTTATTAAAATAATATACAGTTTTAGTAAGTATTATCAATTATCTGCTTTGCAACTGCATGAACTGCATACGTTCTCGTAACAAACAAATTAACGAAAATACTACAAGCTAGCTGACCCAGCGAACTTCCTACCGCCTCAGGATCAATAAGAACGAATGTATGAGAAAATGAATTATCTACATTATTTATTTAATTATTGAAAAATATTCCCATTCCCAAGTTCTGTTTGTTGGATTTGTCTTCGAGGCGGAGACAAATCCAACAAATCAAAGATCATAAGAATCGGTCCAGCCGTTCTTGAGTTATAACTGGTGTAACTAACCCGACTTCGTTTTATTTATGTAGATGAGCAGAATTTGGCAGGCCTGTTGGTCTAGTGGTCAGTGGCACTGACTACTATACGCAAGGTTGTGGGTTCGATTCCCACCCAGGACAAATGTTTGTGTGACGAGCACGCTCATTTGTTCTTTGTCTGGGTGTAATTTATCTATAATATGTATACAAGGTGTAACTTAAATAACGCACAACCTCTTAAGGGGTCATTGTACTCATCATTATGAACAACTTTCACTATGGGACCAAACCGGAAATCGCGAAAAAAAAACAGCTGTTCCCTACATTTTGACGAGTTATGCGAACATAAATGTAGGGAACAGCTGATTTTTTTTTCGCGATTTCAGGTTTGGTCCCATAATAAAAGTTGTTCATAATGATGAGTACAATGACCCCTTAAGAGGTTGTGCGTTATTTAAGTTACACCTTGTATATTTAGAAATATATATGTATGTTTATCAGTTGTCTAGTACTCACAGCACAAGCTCTGCTTAGTTTGGGACTAGATGGCGTTGTGTGAAAGTTGTGGATTATTATTATTATATTATTATAATTTTGGCAAGAAATACAAAACACTGTTATACCTTTATGTCGTAGCAACTGCCAACGCTACGCCGTAGCTCCGTAGCACAACTGCTACAATTCATCACTGGAATCGTTAGGAATTTTAGTAGCACTATTAACGTTCTTAGGTAATCGCTATATAGCGTGAGTATGCACCCTTATGTTACGAAACCCGATGTAGGTACAATCAAACGAAATTCTGATAAATTATTTTAATTTGAAAGCTGAAAATAATAAAATTGTTTCCCACGCAACCAGTTAATCGACTATCGTCAACGGATTTTATGGGATCGTTATTATGTGTCAGTCTTTATATGTAACATATATGCTTCTATATACTTCTGATAGGAAGGTACGGTCCTACCTATTGGAATTTTACTAGAAGCGAGCATGTATGTTTAACGCATAAAAAGCACGTGCTTTTGCATGCGTGAAGCACGCTTTCAGTCTATCGACTTTTATTGGGAAAATAAAATAGAAAAATTTCTCTCATTTTCTCGTACGAAAAAATCTATTATCTTATACGAAAAAGCGCATATAAACGAAGCAAATTAATAAAAAGCTTGTAATAACAAATAATTTAACATGATTATTTTTTACTTAAACAACCTTTTTGAAAACTTAAAACTAACAATAAGTTTTGAACTAATTTTTCTATCAATAAAAATCGGCAAAGATACGAGTAACAAAGAAGTAAAATTGAAAATTGTCAGTCTTTGCTTTTAATTCTTCCTTGTAATTACTATTTTATTATATATACGGCCTGTAATTACGTGCGCGTTTACATTCAAGGTTGAATGGAACATGGAACGGTTCTGATTGACATTCAAAAAGAATATGATATCGATTCTCGTTGGTTTTGCTTGATTTAGTACCGGAGTGACAGCCGTTTTATTTCATTTGTGAATTGTTTGAGAGTGGATCGTGCTAAGCTGATTTGATTGATTCATTGATTGAAGGGTTCAATCCGATTTCGATAAAATCGCATCACGACACGACGTCGCAACGTGCCACGATGCGACATCGTATGTGTTTTCGCCCTTAGGTTCTTAATTACTTACATTACTAACAACCTTACCTATAAGACACAGACGCTTATTACTTACTTTTGAACACCACAGAGGTATGTTGTAGATACACTTTTGTTTTAATTTTGACCAACATTATTTGTTAACCACCTGTAGCAATAATAAACAATACTCTATTCTATTTTAGAAATTACAACTTGGAATCAGATTTCTCACACAAACTGCTACAACTCGCAAGCAGCAGGTTGACTCCTGTTGAACTCCTATATCTCTAAAGATCATCACCTTTCTCTCATCACCATCTTAGTGGTATTTGCTTTGTCTTTTCGACAACCAATCAGAATCAGAAATATTTATTTGCCAACAATGTAGGTACATGTTTGAGATGGTACAGAATAGGATGTTTCCGCTACCTTCTACCTTACGGCATGCAAAACATTAGAAAAAAATACATTGAGATTAAAATAACAAAACATCAAAAAATTAATACACATAAATAAATTGTCAAATAAAAAGTCACTACATTAAAAATTATGTTATCAAATAATAAATTATTGCAAAAACGTATTTAAAATGTCAATCACGATACGGTTTTAAATACGGTTGTAAAAACAATACATACACAAATTCGTTTCGATCCCCTTCAAGCTACATAAGGAATGGAAAACTGGAAATACAACGTCGTTTGATTTCATTACATAATTTTATAAATTCGTCACAGATCACGTTGCAACCTTTTAATTGGTTTTGATCAGGTTTTGCACTAAAGTAAATTGTATTTTAGTTATACGTACGAACTTTTGCGTGGGCAGACCTACTGGCAATTCTAAATTAGTATATTATTTACAGCCAGTCGATTCTGGTAAAATCTCATCGTGATAACTAAGGTGAAGTGAGCTTAGAGTGAGCTGTAAGTCATGCTGATGCTAGGGATTGACACTATTGACGACTCACTCCACGCTCACTTCACCCATGTTTTCACGGTGAGATGGTTACAGAATCGCACGGCAGTACAGCCGTTGGTCTACTGAGCATAACAGCTTAAATCACCCTATTACGTTCCCACTGCTGGGACACGGGCTTCCTCTCTGTGAGAGAGAAAAGGCCGTAATCCACAACGCAGCCCAGTGCGGTTTGGCAGAGGTAAAATATTTTCGAATTTTTGGTCCTAGGACATGCCGGTTTCCTCACGATGTTTTCCTTTACCGTTTTTGAGAGCAGTTGTAATGAAATAAATTAAACAAAGTAAAGTGCCTGTCTGGGTTCGAACCTACGACCTACAACTCGTACCTACTCGGTGGTTACCACTGGGCCAACACTACTACTTATTTAAATTGTCCGTACATCAACAGACTGTTATTATTTGATAGTTGTATGAAATGGCTAAAACATGGCAAAAGGCTAAAACGCGGCAACAAATTGACATAGGATGTCAATATCTGTAGCAATTAATTCCCCTGAATGTACCTATAATTAGTGGACGGAAAATAATTTTATTCGTAGCATCATAATGTCATTTCAGTGCGAACTCTAAGGACTGATTTTTCCAACGCCTTTAATTTTTATTTTGAATTTTTGACAGTTCTTCCATAAAGAAAACTGTCAGACGTCAATTTTTATTCCACGAATAAAAAATATCTATCCATTGAAAAATCAGCCCTAAGAATAATTAAATAATCTAGTTGACCTAATTAACAGAAAACTACAAATATTGAATGTTTTCTCCTCTCCCGTTTCCTAGACTCATTAAAATGGTTTGCAAGTTTTAAATATCATTTTATGAACATGATTTCTCGGAGAGTGAGAGCCTTTTGTTTTAATGACAAAAGAGTATTATTAAAAAGCGTGCTTTATAAAAGAGCTCGTCTTTCTTTACCGTCGGGTAAAAGCAAGTTTATTCATATTAAGAGATACTAAATGAAGGGGGCTGCCGTAAAGCGCAATACACACTGAGCCCGCCGGGCCGCCGACCTATGTCGGCAACTTTTTGTCGTCGGGCTAGTTGACCGCTTCACTTATTGCAAGTCGGAAAATTTTGTCGGCCGCGGTTGTGTCGGCGGTGTGTGTCGGCGGCCCGGCGGGCTCAGTGTGTATTGCGCTTAAAAGAAACATACAGGGTGTATTACAGAAAGGTATACTGAAGCATTGTCACTACTAGAGCTCTTATTGGGTCACATATTTCGTATCTTTTATATGTTATTATTTCACTCCTCCTGACATCTACCTACTCAATTTTGAAACCATCGTTATCTGCCTATCCTTTTCCCAACTATGCTGGGGTCGGCTTCCAGTCTAACCGGATGCAGCTGGATAAGAGTATTTTACATGGACTGCCTATCTGACCTCCACAACCCAGCTAAGGGTAATCCGATACCCTTGGTAAGACTGGTTGTCAGTTTTTCGGGTTTCTGACGACCGTAACGGCTGAACCGTAATGACTAAATTTTGCAACCATTATGTGAAATTCTCCTTACAATTTCTTGCTTTGAAAAGTGACACTCAGAAGAAAATAGCCGTGTTATAATACCTACATTAGAAACGTCAATCAAACAATGTATTTGCTTTGTTGAGTAACCAAAAGATCTATGGTCCAATTTTTGAGATTCCGTAGAAGAGATTTGAGTAAACAATACAACTAGATACCTACGTGTCCAAAAGCTTACTATAATGACGTCAGACTAAATTCCACAAGTTTGAAAAATATTGATAAACTCATGCCATCAAATATTCACGAAAGCTATCACGAATTCGCGTGAAAACGTGCTAAATACTCGGTAAATGTGACACATTGTTTTATGCCATAATTACTCGTACAATAACGTCACCACAGCTCGCTACATAGTTATTTATTCGCTAGTAAGTGGAGCAGACATTTTTTTTTTTTTTGCAGCAGTTGATCAATCGTGCCTGGCCCTTAGATTGTATGTAATCAGCTGGTTAGCCGATTATGCAACATTTTAAAAGCAGTGGTATAAAGAGTTTGAATCGCGCAAACATTAGTATTTATATAAGGTGTTAAAAAATTAACCTTACAAACTTTAAGAGGTGCTTTAGACAATCAAACTGAACAACTTTCACTATGGGACCAAACCTGAAATAGCGAAAAAAAAATCAGCTGTTCCCTACATTTATATTCGTACGAGTCGTCAAAATGTAGGGAACAGCTGATTTTTTTTTGTGATTTCAGATTTGGTCCCATAGTGAAAGTTGTTCAGTTCGATGGTCTAAAGCACCTCTTAAAGTTTGTGAGGTTAATTTTTTAACACCTTATATAGTATTTATTTGCAAGGATTTATTGATCAAGAAGATTCACGGTATAAAGCACGAAGCTAATTTAATCCTGAGCCTTTTTCTGACCACTATTATATTAAAATATACGTAGTAACCACGGAATGTTCTGTTCCGTGGTATTTACCTACAAGTATTCATGCAGGGTATGCAGATATCCACTTCTTATACATATACAAGGTGTAACGTTAAATGCGCAAAACCTGAAAATAGTTTGATCAGAATAACGAGCAGAATTCATTGAACCACTTTTTAATATAGGTCTCATTTTCCAAAAAATCTTCATTAAGAACGTTGCCGTGTCTATTTATTAATAGGTCAAGCAAGCCAATGTCAGCGCGGCGCAGCGGCCCGGTGACGACTCCTCCCTCGGTAAAGCGTCGTTGCAGACGCAAGAAACGATCAGGATGGCCAGTAAAACTAAAACAGCACTTAAAACCTTTACAATTTTCTTAATGACTTATTTGAAATAGGTCAATTGAATTAAAAATCAGTTGGGGTGTCTGAGGTTTTGCGCATTTAACGTTACACGTTGTATAATCAATCACTCGACTTCGTACCCTAAACGAGCCCACATGGACTTGTAGTTCTTGTCAACAATACATCATAATGACATCCAAGGACTAAGAAACCTTGAACACATGGAAGACGTCTACTTAACTATTTCAACGTAAACGTACGTAACGTTCCTTTCGATAGGGATTCAATGCCCAATGTCCTTTGGTATACAGCGGAACATGGAGTTAATGTTTTGAGTTTGACACATAGGTGGTATGGTATTATAGTTCAAGGATATTCTGACACGTGGTCAAAATCGGAACTAACAACGCCATCTTGTTTTTCAATTCATTTTCAAATAAATCTCCTTTCCTTTTTCCTCTCTAATCTCCTTTACTCTTTCACACGCTGTCTACACCTCTCTATCTATTGTCCTATCGCAGGTATGCTGGAAGAGATTTCTTATGAAACACCACCACCACCTCACCATCACCTTTGTACCTATTTTTCTGTTCTGTTTTTTCTTGTCTGTTTATATGTGTGTTCATAAATGGTAAAATAAAGAAATAAATATTTAAAAAAAAATATTTCTCAAATGTTTAACGACATCGTCCCCTTGAGAGTAGTGTTGGCCCAAAGGCCCCTGTAAGGCCCCGACTTACGAGAGTTGGGTCGTGGATTTGAACCCAGGCGGGTGCTTTACTATGAGTAAATAATTTCATCACCGCTGCTCTCAAAACGGTGAAGGAAAACATCGTGAAGAAACTGGCATATCCTAGAGCCAAAAATTCGAAGACATGTGACATCTTCTGCGTGGTAGACTACAGCTCACTCCCTCTCGAAGAGAGGAGTCCTGTGTCTCAGCAGTGGAAGCATTGTAGGCTGATTATCCATAGAATTATCCTGTCAATGACATTCAAGTGCTTAAAAAATCCTTAAAGTGCCTACTGTACAAGTGGCGCCCCCATCATCTGTCAAGATATACTGGTTCATTTAATTCAATCATCTGGTTGATAAAATGTAAACACCGTCGCGTGATAGCACGCTATATGAACCACTATATGAGCCGAGAGACATGGAGTATCCATAGAGGGTAAAACGAACGGTTAGATGGGCAGTGGCCGCGGCTAAGTGGAAAAGCTTTATTGGTAATCGGTGTTTGTTTGCAATTGCAATGCTTCCGTGTCTCAAAAGAAAAAACGGAACCGTTATAAGATCACTTCGTTGTCCGTCTGTCTGTTAAGACCCTTTTTCTCAGGAACGCGTAAAGTTTTCAAGTTGTAATTAATATCGGATACTCAAGGCTGCAATCCCTTGAAGTAGTGAAAAAATCAAACTTTTAAGTCAACGCATTCAAAAGATACGGGCGCTTATGTTCCGTTTATGCCGCATATTTTGACACTCGCAAGGGAATCAAAACCTATAGGGTACTTCCCGTTGACATAGAATCGTGAAATTTGGCAAGAGGCAATCTCATGTAGGACAAATAAAGGAAAACTTCCGAAAACCGTAAATTGTACGGATCCCTCGGCGCGCGAATCCGACTCACACTTGGCCGGTTTTTCAGCTAAATCCGCACCGGGTATTTTTTGGTCGTGAAAACTTAGGCTCAAAATATAAGTATTCCTATGTGATATCTAGGCAGTAATGTAAATTTTGGTTTGTTTAGACAGACGGGATACCCTGTCTATGGGTATAAACCAGCACAGCTGGGTAGTGTTGGAAGGCCTCCCTGACTAGATGGACCGATACCCTGGTGAAGGCCGCAAGAATCCGTTGGATTTGAGAAGCACAAAACCCATCGAAGTGGCGATGCTTGGAAGAGGCCTATGTCCAGCAGTGGACAGACGTCTTTCGGCAGAATGATGATACCTAAATGAACCCGAGTCGGCTTAACGATTATTAACAGATTTTTTTTTTGCGACAATATCTAAGAACCACATTTATGATGAGTATGACTAATACATAACTACTATGTGCTAGGACATCAATACATATTACCCCAACCGATTTTTACGCCATGGACAGGTTAAAATGTATCTATTAAAAACACAATGTCATACGATGGAGGACGTCCATCACTTGTTGGTGGAGTGCGTCAGGACCCGAGCTGCTAGAGAGGCGCTGTTGAATACCTTCAAAATTAATTTGATAGATGTTGGTTTTTTTCAAAGCATATTATCAAAGCCTGTCTCGAATGCAGCTATCTTACTTTATAAAATAGTATATAAGGTTTTGAAATCCGAGTAGTGTAAAGCTTTTATTGTATTAGGTTATGATGGGGCTGGCATGGTCGTATTGTGACCAAAAGCCCCTAAATTTATAATAGATAGAAGAAAGAATAAGAAGAAGATAATAGAAAGTTGCATAATGCAATTATTTTAGGGCAGCTGAGCCTGTGTGTACCCGACAGGTACGTGTGGCGACGACGACGACCACGTCTGTTAGTGGAGCCGCGCGGTCGGACCAACCTGCTGGGGGAGGCGCCGCTGACGCGTGCACTTCGCACGCTTAACCTTATTGCTGGTGAGACGGATCTATTTTGGTGTACTCTAGGTGAATTCACAAGGAATGCATTATTTGTAATTAGCTATAGATGTTAGTTTAAGGTAGGATAAGCGCATTTATCGCATTGGGTTGTTACCTGTTATGATAGATGTAAGTTGAAGAAATAAATAAATAAAAAAAATTTATTAAAAAAATATTTCTGTTCATTTTAGCTCGATTGAACACGCACAGAAAAGCGAAAGCAATTTTTGTTGCCCCGTCAAAAAGAAACGTGACGACGTGAAAAGAGTTTTTATCACAATAAAAACTCTTCTATTGCATACCTCCCCTACTGAAATCTACAGATCTTAAAACAGAATCAACAAATCACAGCGAACGCTCCGAATACGACGAGAAAGTTTTCTGTTTGTTAGAACTTTGACGATGTTTGTTAGAAGTTGTTAGACTGACATCAAACAGATGAGTACCTACATAGGTACAGATATGTACATCGGAATTCACCAATCGCATGTACTGTTTGCATTTTATCGATTCTATCAGTAAGCGAATCTTTGCTAGTTGTATGAATGTGCTGCTTTACAAAAGGTCAGGCATTAAACTGGAGGTCATTTATATATATTCATTATTATATATATTATTATATATATTCATTGATATAATGAAGTAGATGTTGATACAGTGAAGCGTCGATTATCCGAACGTCTCGCTCAACCGAACGACCGCTTATCCGAACTACTACGCCCGCCCGACTCACGCGTGCCTCTCTCCCGCCTCCCGCGCTTGTGCTTGCGGCAGTCACTTGTCACGACTTGTCGATTTGTTATGTAAATGTAAATATGGTTTTCATTAACCTGTACGTAAATATGTATGGCTGAATCAATTATTCTATTCTATTCTATTCTTTATTCTATTCTATTCGAAGATATTTAAAGCTAAGAAAACGCTTTAATATATACCAAAGCATTACCGCTAGTTAATGACAATTCTTTAATGACAATAATTATTCTAATGAACAATTCACGATAGATATATGTATAGCTATATCGATCGTGAATTCTTCATTAAAATAATAAGAATATGCAGTAGGTATGCTGAAAGAGATTTCTTCTGAAATAAGCCGTCTATCCATATATGTGTGTATATACATATGTGTATTGTCTGTTATCGCATTTTGTACTCTTGGTTGTTCTTGATAATTGTAAGTCTAATTATAAATACAACTACACTATTGTATTAGGTAAGTAAGCCTGTGATGATAGTGTATGTGAAATAAATAAATAAATAATATATTGGGTTGGCACAAAAGTAATGAGACACTCTACAAAACTATACATTTCCTTTTTCAATTTAATTGTTTTCGATAATATTCTAGAATGTTGTAGAACATTCTAGGTACTTGTGATGTGGGCGTATATAAACCCGCCTTCACGATCGGTTTAGTCAGTTTGAAGATAAATGGTCGAGCGACAAGTTCGAACACTATACTTATACGAGTACTTGTTGTTGGCCACAGTACGCGGGCTGCGGCTGACAATATCAACTCTGCATTGGGCGCCGGAAGTACAAGCCATGCGACGGTGTCCCGATGGTTTGACCGCTTTAAATCAGGAGACAGGAGCCTTGAAAGTCAGCCACGCTCAGGACGACCACCCGCAGTGAATGATGACGAGTTACGCCGCGAACTGCAGTCGAATGCGTATGCTACCACTCGTGAATTAGCGGAAGCCCTTAACTGCAGTCACCACGCCGTGGAATACCATTTGCATGAGTTTGGGTATCTAAATGTTTTAGGTCGGTGGGTACCGCACATCCTTACAGACGCCTGTCGCGCAGGCCGTGTCGCTTGTGTGTGTCAATCGTCACTTTTGCTGTGACCCCGACGTAAAGAGTTTTTGTCTGATCTGGTTACTCAATCAATCATGGATCCATTACGAGAACGATACATGTCATGCTTTGTGGCTGCCTCGAGAAGAAATGATAATAATAATAATCCACAACTTTCACACAACGCCATCTAGTCCCAAACTAAGAAGTGCTTGTGCTATGAGTACTAGACAATTGATATATTGATTATATAGATAAATTACACCCAGACAAAGAACAAATGATCGTGCTCATCACACAAACATTTGTCCTAGGTGGGAATCGAACCCACGACCTTGGGCATAGCAGTCAGGGCCACTGACTACTAGACCAACAGGCCTGCCAGAAATGCCACCAACTCAACAGAAGCTGAGTCAAAAGTTCTGCTTTGCTGTTTCTGGGACTCGCAAGGCATGCTGTTTTATGAACTATTACACAATGAAACTATAAACGCTGACAAATATTCAACCAATCTCACCAAACTATCTGCTGCTATAAAGAAAAAATGACGAAGACGTGTCAATGTAGTTTTACTACGCGATAACGCTCTACCTCACGTCGCATCTACCGTTCGCCAACAGTTGGAAAACTTGGGCTGGGAGACGATACCCCACCCACCTTATTCCCCAGACCTCGCCCCTTCAGACTATCATTTGTTTAGAGCCCTGAAACAACATTTGCGGCGTGAACAATTTAATGATTTCTCTTATGTAGTGGCGGAGTTGAACAACTTTTTCGAGGTGCAGCCATCAGAGTTCTGGGCGAACGGCATCCAAACTTTGCCGGATCGTTGGCAAGAAGTCTTAGATGCTAATGGTGATTACATCATTGACTAAACTTTTTGTATTGTAATAATAATAATAAATATAAAACGTAAACCAAGTGTCTCATTACTTTTGTGGTAACCATTATATGTGTACATAAATGGTAAAATAAATAAATAAAATAAAATAAATAGATATGTCTGTCGCTGATTAATAGACGTATGATTTCAATTACACTGCTATGTGTACTTTTACCTAATAATATAATAATAGCCCCACCGCCGTATCTATAAGGTGATGTCGTGGTGGGGCTTGCGCGTTCCGAACTCTAGGTCTGTGCTGGAAGAGTTTACTTTGCCGGAACAGTTCTAGGGTGAGGAGCCAGACCAAGAGAGATACAAAAACCCGCAGAGCAGCATGTGGCGAGCTGTTGGGCAGTAGCGACTTGCCTTTATTGGCGGGCTGGAGTGAACACGCGGAACAGAGCTCGGACCTCATTCTTGCCTTTATTGGCCGGCTTGAGTGGAGATTCGCAAGAGCAAACGCGCTAAAAAAAACTAAAACGATAACTAAAACCAAACGTGCAACGTATTCCAGTAAGAAGCTGGTAGGGATCTTGACCGTGATTATGCCAAGAAAGTACTATGCCAAATCTCGAAATTCCAGAGATATAAAGGTGCCTTGGTGAGAATTACGTGGTGAGCCTTTCTCATCGCAATCCTCACCTGATTACCGCGGAACGCTTACTTAATGTATGTAGAAGTTTACATGATGGTAAACTAGGTTGAAATTATCATGTTTGGAGACGACTATTTCTTGACACCAAATTATTATTCAATTTCAAAAACGTAAGCTTTCCGCGGTAATCAGCTTATAATGTATTCTTATTTCAAACATATGGCAACAAAGTTCACTAAAGTTCGCGACACTATCGAAGTTTCGCCAAATATGTACAGACGCCAGCACATCAAGCTACTACAATCTGTCAAATTTCTTTAATAGATTTTCAACCTTATCACCAAAGCATAAGGCTCAAGGTTGATTGGGAAAATTTGACAGTTTCGGGTATCTTGATGTGCTGGCGTCTGTACCTACCTAACGGCCCGTTCACGACCTTGCCGCTGTGAGCGGCAGCTAGTCTCGTGGCGTGCTTCAAACATTTTCATACTTTTGATCTTACCGCTCGCCGCCCCCGCGCTTAGCTGCCGCTCACAGCGGCAAGGTCGTAAACGGGCCGTCAGGCTGAAGCCACATAGTTAGGGAGCTTAGCTTACTGCCACTCTTGGTGACTGAGTGAGTACTCGTAGCGTTGTTCGAACAAGTGTCAAATTAGTCTCATGCAGAGTCCCAAGCCATCAGACAGGCCATTTCAATAGTAAAACTTTGCGTTGGTTCGCTAGATCAAATATCACTAGGGTTCCCTACTTTTCTAGAAGAAATAAAGTATTTTTGAGTCGTGCAATAAAGTTAAGAATAAAGTAAAGTCAAGAATTAAATAGGGTCTCCATACAACATACGTGCTTTTTCGGCGTTTTGTGCCTTGTGCTACGGAATTATTCGTGTGCGAGTCCGACTCGCACTTGGCCGCTTTTTTTTTAGAGTGTTCAATAATATTTTTAGGAACGTAAAATAGGAATCATTACAGGTTTGATTAAATAGATGCCTTTATCTATTGTAACTTTAAATCCTGTCAAGAAATACAGTGGCCCGATTTGTTGAGAGCTTACCGGTAAATGTCTGTAGGGCCAAATCAAGAGAATAATGTATGACGCCATCGTAAGAACATGGTTCATGAGGTCCAAGAGTAAGAGTAGAATCTGTTAATGAATCAAAACGCGGTATCAAAACGTATTTTATTCCAAAAAAATTGACATGCTGACCACTGGTACCTTTTTACTAAACTTTTGTCTTAAAATTCCTAGTACTTAGAAACATCATATAAAGTCGTTTACTATATGAACTTGTACACGATTGAGCAAATCAATTAAAGTCGCGAAATGCAATGTTTTCACTCAACTTTACAAAACTGCGTATGTATAACTCGGAAACTAAATGCCGAGAACTGGACTGCTGTTCTTTTTGCTTGGATGCCCACATATAGCTTTGACTAAACTATTAACAAGATTACCAATCAAAGCTATGGGTAAGTAAAAGAAATGAAATGACCCCGCACCGAAGCTGTAGCAGGCCTATTCTGTAAAGATCTCACTGTGAAAACTTCGGTGAAGTCATCTTGAAGTGAGCTGTCAACCCACCTGATGCCAGGGATTGACAACTCACTTCATCTACGTTTTCACGGTGAGATTTTTACTAAATAGACCGACTGGTTGTAATAATGAAGTGCGAGTTCAATGTATTTTCGGTGATTGGAAACATCGAAGCATCAGGACTTATCTGTGTCTGATATCGCTCTTTTTGTGTAAAGGAGCATTTGCCCTGCAGAAGATAATCACAGGCTAGTAAATAAATACACAATGATTAACGACACTTAAAATAACGAAGGACAAGTGAACACAGGCTGTATCGGCAATCTATCTGTTAAAATTTAAGGTCAGCATTGTTTTGTACCTAATGGCTGTATGGCGTGAACATCGAGTGTTCCACTGAATTGTTTAGACACAGAATAGTAGATAAATATACCTTTCTTTCACGTTTTATGTGTACTTATTATATTATTTGGTTTGGGCAATGTACCTATACTGTGAATGAAAACTACTAATCGTACATTAGCCCGAGCATCATTATTATAAAAACTAACTAAATTATTTAGGTACTAGATATCTAGGTATCTTTATTTTATGGCTCGTGCCATGGAACGATAGTAGATTAACACTTCACTTTATTAAAATTAATTTGGAGCAGAAGAAAAACAATAAAGAATATTAACTCTTACTAATAATGCTTTGCCAGACCTAACCACCAACATCTTCTCCAACGTGGATAAAAAACAGAAGATAATTCTTATTGTCTTGGATCTGGCAAAAGCCTTCGATACAATATCTGTCCCCAATCTTATTGCTAAACTTGAGAGGATCGGTATTAGAGGCATTCATCTTGCTCGCTTCGCCACCCTGTATACCCAGTTTTTGATAATAAAATCTTTTTTTTTTAGTATTTCTTTGTAACCAGCAGGGTAATTGCGTAACACACTATCCGTAATAGCAATCGCTTTCATTTTGACAGTTCAACAACATTCATTGCGTTATTTACGTTGTTGAGCAGATAACTTTTCGAAGATAAGAAGCAGTGGATTAGCAATATCTTTCAAAATGATTCAGATTGAAATTGATGATAGGGTGTTGGGTACTAACCAATGAAACGCGATAAATCACAAAATCGTAACGTTGCTTATACACAACAATTGCTCCATAATTGCTCTAACTCTAAGTATGATTAGTAATGTTTGGCCTTTGATTCTGTTGAATTCTTTAGAAGCACGTCAAGCTCTGAGTTGTCACGGGGTGACATGGGACAGGCCTTTAACATGACTCAAGTAAGGTACGAGGAAGCTCAAGAATTTATGTCAAGTGTAAGGGTATTGTCATTTAAACCTTTGTCTCTTGGAAATGTTCTACATAACATCATGATTGTATTCCCTGAAGGTACACCCATATTGTGCCATTAATTGTATACCTAGGGACCTGCTTCGCTTTGTTATATATTCAGGATTTTGTAATATCTTCATTTAAAAGAGTATCTTTGAATCCGAGTTTCTTGCCCGTTCTTCTCCATAGAGGTCTACGTTTTGGAATGGGCAACTAGCTTCAACTTTCTGAGTAATAGACCAACTTTTTGACATTTCAAAACTTCAAAAAGGCCTGTAAATTGTTTACTTTAGATAAATGCTTTGAGTTCGAGTTTTGTACGACATGACAAAACATCGTGGTGAAACCCGCACCAACTCCGTTGTGTAGTTTAAAAGAACTAAGCGGTCACACAGACAGACACGAGGCGCGGCTATATTTTATAAGTAGATACTAGTAATAGATAGAAAACTACTTTGATACCAATCCGCAGGCATAAATCCTGACCACCAGCCACTACGAAGAAGTCGAAACAGATCGCAAGAAAGCGAAAAATAAATTTCTTACACAGCTTCTAAATTGCAATTTAACAACCAACCAAACTATATTCAAGTTGATGAAATGCAAAAAATAAATAGAGACATACACACACTAATAACATTTACAAAGAGAATGCAAATTCAAAAACGCATGACGAGGCAGGCTTATAATATAATTTTAAGAGCACCGAGGACTAACTACGGTAGAAAGACTGTTGTATATAAACGGTCTACCTAAAGTAATTAGGGAATCGAAATCACTTCACTTTTAAAAGGCTATTAAAGCACCATGTTCTAAATAGTTCTTCCACACAATTGTAAGTTTTTACTGTATTTTAATTTTACTTTATAACTCAGCGAAACCGTCGCTTATCTTAATTATTATGTTTTTCCTTATAGAAGTGAATAATTGTATTCTTTTTGAGTGAAATAAATTGTCTTACACCGTAACCGTAATGCGTAAAATCGTATAAATTAAATACTGTGATCCCGAATTTGCCAGAAATGTAAACACGTAGGACGTATAGAGAATTTCACGCTCTATTAAACTCTCCATTCAGTCGTGTATCTTGCAAAACATATCATACATATATACTATGTGTGTAGATACTAACCGACCCCGTATAACATATATAACACCTTACATATACAAAGCTCTCTCCGTTCTCGAATAGAAGGAATAAAACGTACGCGACGAAACTAAATTTCTACGAAAGCGGTGCATTTTACATTCGTCGCACAGTCGTCGGTAGCGAGGATTTAGTTCGAAATGTCATACACTCAAATGCACGTGTGGAGCGGACATTATCTGCAGTGCTTTCACGAAGACTCTCCGAGTACCCAACATTTTATCTCAACTCACGTTTGGAAATGTACTCGAAAATTGCAGACTGAAAAAGGTTTTGGGTTTAGTCAATCTAATTTTATCCCTATCGTCTACGGCAAATAAAGGTATAATTGAGTTACTGAAACATCTGAAAACTAAATTACTGGAATAACATAGTACGACTAAGTAATTCCAGTAATTAAGTTTTCAGATTTTCTTCTTCTGTTACCCCAACATACAAGTTCTGTACGTCTGTAAGTCACTTAACCTCTCTTAAACGAATAGACTGATATTAATGTTTTTTTTTGTGTGTGTTTGAGTGGGTTGGCCCAGGATGGTTTAGATCTACAAATTCGACCGGGTTGGTGACACTGTTCGGGCAGGACAACGTTTGTCAGGTCCATTAGTAAAATGACCGCATTAAAAATACAGACAAAATCATTAAGCTACTGTTCATCTAATTTAGCAGTAATTGGTAAAGTTTTTAGGTACACAGATAAAACAACATGACGTGGATTTTTACTGATATGTAGGTAGAACATAATATTGTGAATCATGTCGGAAACGATCTAAAATCGCAGACTAAGACATAACAACAGTAAGAACTCAACTCGTAGAGTACACGTCCAATGTTGAACAATATAACAATATTATACTTTTCTTTTTTATCGGGAATATTTTATTATGTAGGTACCAACAAGATAATATTATCTCGATTACCAGATGGATGGCGATCAACTTTTCAGTAGAGTATAAATTAAATTAAAATTTCTTTATTTCAGTACACCACATAATAAAAACAGACACACCAACATTTAACAACTAAACATATGGAGCTGGAGCATTGCCGGATGTACGGGCAATCCAGTCTGCTGGCTATCATCGCCAGGACGGTGTTGGCGCTGCCCCGCACCCTGCGCACCGGTGCGCATCGTCGGGCATCGTCGCGTCGCGTGGAAACAAAAACATGCGAAAATGCCCGATGCGCTGCAGTAGCGGGGCAGCCTCAACATCGCCCTGAACGCGTAATTGAACTAGACATATAGTTAATATATCATTAGTATAGTTCGTTTCAGATCTGGCTGATAAACTATGACTTCTGGTACCTAAGCAACTGCCGAGCCTTTTCCCAACTATTTTGGGGTCGGCTTCCAGTCTAACCGCATGAAGTTAGGTACCAGTATTTTACATAGAGCGACTATGTGAATGGTGTACTAGGGAATACGATACCGGGGTATGTGTGCCCCAGTACCTGGGTTATAGAGGTCAGATAGGCAGTCGCTTCCTTCACCCAGCAGCAGCAGTCGGTCACTTCTCAGACTTTTGGGGCTCCCACTACCCGTGACGACTGTCAAAGGTCTACGAATGACAGCCGGCACCAACGGCTTGACATGTTTTCTGAGACACGGAGGTGTCTCGATATACAACGTGTAACGTTAAATGCGCAAAACCTCAGACACCCCAACAGATTTTTAATTCAATTAACCTATTTCAGAGAAAAAATAATCAATAAAAAAATTTTAAAGGTTTTATGTGCTGTTTTAGTTTTACTGGCCATTCTGATCGTTTCTTGCGTCTGCGACGACGCTGTATCGAGGGAGGAGTCGTCACCGGACCGCTGCGCCACGCTGACATTGGGTTGCTTGACCTATTAATAAACAGACACGGCAACGTTTTTAATGAAGATTTTTTTGAAAAATGTGACCTATATTAAAAAGTGGTTCAATTAATTCTGCCTGTTATACTGATTAAACTATTTTCAGGTTTTGCGCATTTAATGTTACACGTTGTATAATGGATGGTCACACATCCACGAACCAACCGCGGCAATCGTAGCTCAACCTTAAATCGACCCATGCGGCTGTTATCATTTAGCCACGAGCCCCGTCAACTGGAACATGGATCGCCTGCCTATCTGACCTCCGCAACCCAGTTACTGGCTAATACGACAGCTAAGAACGGTTGTCAGACCTTTGTGGTCAACGATAGCTGCCTAACAACTGTAAAACCCAGTAGATAGGCACTTAAATGTCATTGCATTGAGCACTTTATCCAGAAACTAAGAAATGTCATGTTTGTCTTTAATTAGACTCTTGGCACTTAACGGAGTATCTAGTAAATTTACGGTTTTCGGATATTTCCCTTACTTGTGCTACACAAAATTGTTTCTTCCCTAAATTTCATGATTCTAGGTCAACGGGAAGTACCCTATAGGTTTTGATTCCGGGACATAAACGCCCGTATCTTTCGATTGCGTTGACTTAGAAGTTTGATATTTTCACTGCTTCAAGGGATTGCAGCCCTTAGTATTTGATATTAATTTCAGCATGATAACTTTAAAAAGGGTCTTGACTGACGGACAAACAGACCTCATAAGTTCTCTTATAAGTAGTAAGTGATCTTGTAAGTTTTCCGTTTTTTCTTTTGAGGTGCGGAACCCCTAAACATACAGGAAAAAACTGAGATGACCTAAAAGTCTTAAATGTTTAACTAAAGGATTTGTTTTTATTTGTTGGAATATTTTAAATGTCACGCGATATCATTATAATTCGTTATAAGTTATCATGGCCTTGGCAATAAAAGTATTTGAACTTGCAATTTTATTTGTGTTGAATTTATTACCTAGTTTTAGTTTTTACGGTAAAAAATCCTAATTAGCCAAGTCATAATTGTTTACAGAAGCAATAAACTAAGCGAAAATATTCAAATAAAAATACCTAGTTTAGTTCGCGTTAAGAGTGATTTCTTCAAATACATACTTAGCCCACGAACGCACGGACGTAAAATATCCCGGCGGGATTTTATCACGCATTGGATTTTCAATAACAGATATACCTTACATGAAATTAAAAATAAATTAAGAGAATGGCTCTTATCCTTAACATATGATGAAACAGAAAATATATTGGCTATAGAATCATAACTGTGTCATAACTTTACAAAACCTGCATTGAAAGACAGCTTATCAAACACTCACACTTCACATACACACCTCCCTACACACAAACTACACTCATATACACACTCCTAGATCCACATACACAATTATTCACTCTATTTGCTTTGTTAACAACTACTGTACCTAACCAAACTGTAAAGTTACGGTTGTATTAAAAAAAAAAATTGAAGCCGGAAAAAATCCGACTCCTAAGATACAGGTCTGCGTACCTAGTTTAGGAGCCCGGAAAACTGACAAGAATTTTAAACTTGGTAGTACAACCCACTGTTTCCGTGTGCTATGTACTGTGTTGTTATTTTTCTTTTGATGTACTAATAAAATTATTATTATTATATTAACTCTCGGTGTTGAGCCGCGACCGTCGAGAATCCAACAGAGTGCATTCCAGCGCGTCAAAAAACCACACTGTTGGATTTTCAACTCTCGGTGCAGTGCGTTAAAAATACAGTGCGCTAAAAAAAATCACCGCGGGGAAAAAGGCCCCATTTTGAACCTGGGCTTAAGTTTAAAAAAAAATGAGATTTTTAGAGCGAAAAGTGAAAAGTACTATCAAGGAAATAACCAATATCGCTTGATAGCCATAGCTACATCCTATTAATGGGGGCGTATAGTTAGCGGTGCTCGTGGCTAAATGATAACAGCCGCACGCGTCGATTGAAGGTTAAGCTACGATGGCCGCGGTTGGTTCGTGGATGGGTGACCATCCATTATATATTGAGATACCTCCGTGTCTGGGAAAACACGTTAAACCGTTGGTGCCGGCTGTCATTCGTAGACCTTTGACAGTCGTCGGAAACCCAAAAGTCTGAGAAGTGACCAACTGCTGCTGCTGGGTGAAGGGAGCGACTGCCTATCTGACCTCTATAACCCAGGTACTGGGGCACACATACCTCGGTATCGTGTTCCCCAGTACACCATTCACACAGTCGCTCTATGCAAAACACTGTTATTCAGCTGCATCTGGTTAGATTGGAAGCGGGCCCCAACTTAGTTGGGAAAAGTCTAGGCGGATTCAGCTTATCATAGTTGGCATGCTAGAAAACTGATCGATAGTCACATATTTCTCTTCCTTATCACTTCTAATGAATTCCCGCATTTTCCAATAAAATGGGAGGTTTACGACCGCTAACAGCTCTCCACATTTCACAGACAACTCGTAAAAAACTAATCATGCAAATGCATGAACCTTTGATGGTATAAGTAATGAACTTTAAAGTAGATGTGTATGACATTGAATATTCATGGGAGTTTATCTTTTATTTGTTTAAGTGGGAGGACCTGAATTGTTTGCACATGTCAGGTGTCTTGTACCCTTGTCAACGAATTTTGAACTAATGAAGCTGAACGCGTGAACTGAGTAATACGGCTCTTGAAAAAGAGCGGTAAAAGTCGTGAAAATAGTTTGAATTTAAAATTAATTCAGCCGTGCGATTCTGTAACCATCTCACCGTGAAAGCTTGGGTGAAGTGAGCGTGGAGTGAGCTGTCATTCGCTAGGGATTAACACTATTAAGTGCTCACTTCACTTATGATTTCACGGTGAGATTTTTACAGAATCGACCGGCAGTATTTATTTTAGACGCATTATAACGATAAACAGCTCAACAAAGAGGTTAGTCTAACTGTGCATACAATGACCCGCTAATGAGATAAAAAATTAAGGAACTTCATTTATTTTGTGCACTTTTCTTCTCGAGTAATAGTAATTTTAAAATAGCGCTTTATGTAAGTTTTGCGACCAAATGACATTATTATTGAGACTAGACAATTGTGCAGAAAAATTAAGATGCGTACCTACTCTTTATTAAACTCAGGGTGTCCGCATTGTATTAAAAAGAGCGCGAATATGCACATACCCCCTTATTAATTAAAATACATTAACTCAATGACATCACCTCATTTAATGAAGAAAATTAAAAAGCTTTACAAACACAAAACACGTCATACTAACTGTGTGTCTGCGTGTACTGGAAATGCAAAACAAATTGTTCCAATGAAACTGGTTAGTCATCAGTGGCGGACTAAGCTTGTCCGGGGCCCGGGGCGGTAATACAAAAAATGGCCACTTGTATTTCTAGTAACATTTTCAAAAAATGAATAACGCCTAAAAAATGAAATTATATCGTGCGTAATATAATTATACTCTACCTATATCATGGGCCTCGCAAGCAGCAGGGTATTTCAGGGAGGTGCATATTCATCCTCTCATTATGCTGTTCATGAAAAGCAAGCAACGATGTGAGAGCGAGCGAGAAGAGCTCGTAAATCGAAATGTTTCACATATACAACGTGTAACGTTAAATGCGCAAAACCTGAAAATAGTTTGATCAGAATAACGAGCAGAATTAATTGAACCACTTTTTAGTATAGGTCATATTTTTCAAAAAATCTTCATTAAAAACGTTGCCGTGTCTATTTATTAATAGGTCAAGCAAGCTAATGTCAGCGTGGCGCAGCGGCGCGGTGAAGACTCCTCCCTCGGTAAAGCGCCGTCGCTGACGCAAGAAACGATCAGAATGGCCAGTAAAACTAAAACAGCACATAAAACCTTTACAATTTTTTAAATGACTTATTTTCTTTTGAAATAGGTCAATTGAATTAAAAATGAGTTGGGGTGTCTGAGGTTTTGCGCATTTAACGTTACACGTTGTATATTTTTACCTTGTTTGGGATTGATTAAAAAGTACTTCTTAAGATTTGGGGCCCCCTGGATCAGGGGCCCGGGGCGGGCCGCCCCTGCCGCCCCCCTCTTAGTCCGCCAGTGTTAGTCATTATTAGGGGGCTCTTGGAAAGCTTGTTGAATTAGCGTGGTTAGTAGTTTCTCGAAAATAAAAGAGTACCTAGGTATCATTACTTTCAAGAAAACAAAATAAATGCTTTTCTATTACCATAGACCAAAATCAATCAGCCTAGCCTTTTCCCAACCATGTTGGGGTCGGCTTCCAGTCTAACCAGTTGCATACCAGTATTTTACATGGAGTGACTACCTATCTGACCTCGACAACCATATATCCGTGTCGACAACCCAATTACTGGGTAGCACGATACCCCTTGGTATTGGTAAGATTGTTTGTCAGAGTTTTGGCTACTGACTACCCGTAACGACTGTCAAAGATCCGAATGGCAACCGGGACCAACGGTTCAACATGCTCCCCGAGGCATGGAAGGGTCTCGATATGAAATGGTTGGTCACCCATCCACAAACCGACCGTGGCAAGCGTAGCTTACCTTCGATCGACCCGTGCGGCTGTTATTATTTAAAAAATATTAAAAATCGTGTGGGGTCGGAGGACCCCGGCAGGAACACAGTTCAAAATAATAATAATAATAATAATAATAATAATAACTCTCTCTCTCTCTCTCTCTCCCCCTCTCTCTCTCTCCCTCTCTCTCTCTCTCTCTCTCTCTCCTCCTCTCTCTCTCCCCTCTCTCTCTCCCCTCTCTCTCTCTCTCTCTCTCAAACCTCTCTCTCTCTGTCTCTTTCGTTTATATAATTGAAAAGTCGCCCCATGGGTCGTATTGCTTTTTCTTTACGTGACGATTTCTCCCATTTTAGTCCTGCCGCAAGCTCCGTAAAAGAACTTCGTTCCAAAATATATTATTTCGCGAAGACCGGTACGCGAGCGCTGCGGTTATTTCGCGAGGAACGGTGGCCTGGAAATAATCCTTCTGTTAACCTTCCTCCTTTTTGGCGACCACCTCATAAAAAATCTACTATTTTTTATACGTTAGCAATGATGGAAATACTTTATGGTAATCTCCGAAATGGAATTCGAGACCAAAAAGTGTTGCCAATTTGATATAATAACCTCAATTGTGTAGTTTGTCGAAAAGTGCTACAGTATAGTGCTATAATTGTAGGCATATCTTAAACAGGTAAAATATAATAATACACACAGCTTTCTACACACAAACAGCTTTCAGTTACTTAAACTACGATCCAAGAATAAAATATAACTGTTTGAAATAAAATCGTGCAAATTATTTTTATGCTACTGGCAATAAGGCTGAAGCTCTAAACATTTGGACTTCATTTATTATTTTCTAATTATGAAATGGTTTTCCTTGTAAACAAGAGAATCATAAAAAAAATCGTAAATAACATTGCGTTATCCTAATAATCGATTCAAATGGGCGTACTTACTGATCGCCATTTTGTTTTGGTAATTCGGAATAATTCGATTTCTGAAGTTTATCGTGATTGAATGTGTCCCTCGTGAGTTTTTATTTGTTGTTAAGTTTTAAGTTGTTGTATTTTAGGTTTTTATTTATTTTGTTGTTGCGTAAAATCGTGTTTACGCGTAGTAAAATAGATATACCTACTATGGGTGCTTAGCCAGCGCCAGGGCCCAAATGACCAAAATGGATAAAAATGGATATTCTATCACTACCTAAAAAGTGACAACGCACTGCTATGTCTGAAGATCAATATTGGTCTTTAGGTGATTGATCTTTTATTTTCATTACTTTACGACGAGACCTTAGGCTATAAAATGTTATATTTGAGACGCCGCTTCAGCGTGATTTTCAAAAGCACGAAATTTAATAACATTAAATAACTATAATGATTAGGAAAATGTTGACTACCCCTGAAACGTCACTATGACAATGAGATTTCTTTGTTTACATTTTTGATCTGGCGTTGCATTCCCGAGATTAGTTGCTTATAGTGTTGCATGACATCCATTAAGGATTGGTTAAAAGTAAACCAAATGCACAATAAGATACGACGATTCTAGAACAGACTAGCTTAGCCTTTAATCTGGCGGATCTAGGTTTGCGCTCAGCCAGTTTCCTGTCTTTGAGGAAATCCTTTCTGTATCGTGCAGATTGCATAATACCTTTTCACACATTACCTACTGTATCGAATTACAGATCCCATAGATGTACATAATATCCATTCGCGATTTACTTGCCAAAAATGTAAACAAATATGAGTTTATGGAAAAATAACTTTAAATCCTACACAATAAAATTCAGTTTACGCCACAACTTCATAATTTTTTATAACTCGTTCAACAGTGCTAGTCACTCTCAAATCAACTTAATTTCCATTTAAATAAAGTTGGTATTTGTTTAACTTGAAATAATATTAAGACGATATCGAACAATACACATGACATAACATCACGCAAAGGGTTAAGTAGAGGTGCACCTAGTACACCCACATGTCGTCAGTTATGTTTAAGTTCCAGGTAATAAGGGGCGAGCCTGTTGCCATCAAACCGGGCACAAATCCAGACTCCGGGCTGCTACTGACAAAATCCTGAAAGAAAAACCCAGTAACACTTTACAGTTACAGCAAAAAGGTTAAATATTTCCCTGCCTTCCCAGCAATAATTCCGTGGATGACTACACACCATCAAATCCGCTCGAGCTCTGTAAACCCTATCTATCCATGCGTTTGACAAGCGCTACGCTAACAAACTGCCGAACGGTAAAAAAACAGAAAGGTTGTACGCCACTGCCCTTTGAAGTTGAACTATAGAGTCTTAAGCCCTGAACTGCCAGTTGATTTAACCTACGTAGTAGTAGGGGTCGAAAAGAAGTATAAAGGAAAGGGCACCAGGCTTTGTTTGTGATGTTTCCAAAAGACATGTGTGATCAATTGTTTGGTGTCAGCAAGCCAATAAAATATACGGGCTGCTGTGTATTCTATCGTTCATCATTTTTTAAGGGAAACTTCTAGGCGCATTTTGCGCTCTTTCTGAACAGTGAACGAAACTGAATCGTCACGCCTCGGGTCGGTGACGCTGAATCGCGTATACTCGGCGCTGATTTGTGTATACTAGGCTCCAGTCGTAAGGTTTTTTAAATCTACAAATATCCAAAATTAAAAGTACCTAGCTTATGTCTTTCTCTAGGTCCCCAGCCACCTATCTGTATAATATCATAACGGTCGGTTCAATTATTTAGGTGTGAAAAGGTGACAGACACAAATACCAAGTTACTTTAGTACCTATTTATAATAATATACGTAGGTATGGGTAACATAACACACATCGCAAACTCTGTTAATGCTTATATGACAAGAGATAATCTTTGTCTAATAAACTTTACAGCTAAGCTACATGGCATAAGGAGCAATTCCGTTACTTTAAAAAAATACACAATTCTATACGTAAAAGTTTTAGTTTTAGATCTTAATATGAAACTTCTTAGCGATATGACCGCCCATTGTGTCACCCTTTGTAAAATTTCTATATTTATGTCTGTAATTTATTTTTTGTACATAATAAAGAGTATTCTATTCTATTCTATTCTATGAATCTTACCACCTACCATGCGGATTAACAGTCGTACCTATGCAAATAACCCCTGAGGAACAAAGCAGTAGATTCAAATGAGCTTCTGTAGATGCATATCTGACCATTTACAAAATAGATCTTTCGAAAAGCAATTTACATAGTGGGTTAATAGTTATTGCTTATGAGCCACACGCAAGGGATAATACGATTAATATTCATTAGTTGTTACAATTTGTAGGTCGAATCGAATCCCAATACAATGGTTTTAATCGATATTAAGTGCTTGACAGTAACGTCAAATGTGGTCCGTTTTAAATGTGCGTGTAACTGTTATGTCAGTAGGTTTTAGGATAAATTAATTGTTTTGCGATAAATGATTATTTGTATTGGATAGAAGATAAATAAACAGATAGTAGTAAGCTGTCGTTTTGTTTTATACCGACTTACGGCCGAACCCAATACAATACCTACACCTATTTTCAGTTAAAGACAGATCGCTCCTCATGGTAGCCAGTATAATAATAACTGCCAGTATAATATAATCATACAGATCGCTACTGATATAGATTATTGGGACGTTTACATCCGAAATAGGTTTTTCTACATCCAGTATACCAAAACTGCCGTGCGATTCTGTAACAATCTCACCGTGAAAGCTTGTGTGAAGTGAGCTGTCATTCTATGAAGTGCTCACTTCACATATGATTTCACGGTGAGATTTTTACAGAATCGACCGGCAGGTGATAGATAGGTAATTGGGTTAGGCAGTTATTAGTTGTTATTTATATATATCTTTGTTCGGGATAAAGTTATTGCGCTACAAGAAAGTTTGCACCTTGTTAACGTTTATACATCTGGCAATGTGCCAGAGAACTTGTACTGACCAAATACTTTTGTGTTAGTTCTATTGTGTTGCTAGAATGTCGAAGTAAGGTAAAGATCGACAAATTCGCTAAAATCATCAATAAAAAAAACCGCTCAAGAGCGAGTCGCGCACCGAGGGTTCCGTTCCATTATACATAATATATTACATTTTCATTTTTTTTTTCTGAAAAGTGTGCTGTTTAGAGACGTCGTTTTCTTTTTCTTGTAGTCTTTACATAAACTTCTATCACATAGAATAATTTCAGATTTTTCTCTATGCAAACTTCGGAGATAAGGGGAACGGTATTTTTTTTACGTTCTTCATCAAAAGTCGAAAACTATGCGGCCTAAAAAAAAGAAAAATGTTTGAGAATGTGCAAACAGCACTCTTTCATATGATAACCCACATGACCTAGTAGCCCCACTTCGAATTTTTAAGACCCCCTCTTTCAGTCCCTGTTGCAAAAAATAAATATATTTTTATTTATGTATTTCTTATTTACAAAATAGTTGGGCAAACGTCATCTAACACCATTATAAATTTCAAGAAGATATAGTTCTTGAGATATCCAGCTGTGACAGACGGACAGACAGACCGACAGACAGAGTCGCACCATAAGGGTTCCTTTTTACAATTTTGGTACGGAACCCTAAAAACGCAACCTTCATGTTTTTTGAAGTCGGTAAGGCAACACACACCACACGTGTTGCCACATGGGGCAACGAGGTGAAAGTTAATAATTAAGTAAGTACATATTGTATTTTTCTACGTCATACTTCGTAAAAACTCCATTAATATTCATAGAAATGGGCCATTAATCTTGTACAACTGTATGTGATGTTTTAATTTTTCAGAGCATATGTGACCTTGGTTGTTCAACCCTGACCCCGGCTCAGTGGTGAGTCGACCCGACCTTCGCGGATTAACTAGATAAGGATATGGCACCCGTAAAGTGTGGGTACCTAAGTACTTACTTAGGTACCCACACTACACACAAAACATGCCACTTCTAAGAAACAAACTATCGTGTGCACTTGCACACGATAGTTTGTTTCTTAGAAGTGGCATGTTTTAGTCTAAACTTTACACTAGCTACAGTAGCCGGCACATAACTTGGCAAGAGTCCTCCCCTTTTCCTCTCCTTTCTTTCACTTTCTTCTAAATAGATGTGTTTAAAATAAATTATGGAAATAGCCGTAGAATAATTACAAGCAATCAAAGCGATATTTTTTTTTGTTGCACTAAGTGTACATGCGCAAAATTATTCCCACTACGGCAAAACCTTGCCAAGTTACGTGCCGCCGACTGTACTAATATTTAATTATTAAAAAAAGGAGTGCATCGCTTCTCCGCCGTGGCCGTGGCAGCTCGAACCGGCTGAGAGTGTTGTCCAAGCGGTGGGACTCGCCTTTTTACGTGTGTTTAACCATGGTCGTCTTGCTGACCATGGTTTTATCATTGTTTTCATTATTAATAACTTGTTTATTTAGTTTCCTTATGGTCCTAGTTTATCATTTGTGACTTCAAGCGACAGCTATGTAAACTGAACCCAGCATTGCATAAATATGTTAGCGGTCACGCCCTTTATACCTGGAGGCTTTTATTTAATTTCCATTTATTAATTTTTGCTTGAGTACGTATAGTTTTTTATTGTATTTCTTGGTATATTGGCGTTGCTAGCTGACATATGGCCAATAATTTAATTTAGTGTTCTGTGTCTTGTAATGTTAATTGCTTTGCATACCTTGTATTGTATTCAGTCAAGTATTTTCTAACTGAACAGACAGCTGTGCTGCTGGGGAGTTTGTTGCGCCACTTCTTCTTCCCAGCGAAAGCACTAGGAAGTGGTGAAGGGCGGGCGTTTTGGGGGACTGTCTTTTGTAATTTTGACGTTCGAAAAGTGCTGATTCTCAGCCTAGTTTGAATAAATGACTTTTGATTTTGATTTTGATTTTACGGAGGTGGCTGCAGCTGCATGCCAGCTGAGGGGCCCGTGGCTAAATAATAACAGCCGCACAGGTCGATCGATCAGGTTAAGCTACGCATGCCACGGTTGGTCTGCGGATGGGTGACCATCTTTACATACCGAGACCCCTCCGTGCCTCGGAAAGCACGTTAAGCCGTTGGTCCCGGCTGTCATTCGTAGATCTTTGACAGTCGTTACGGGTAGTCAGAAGCCCAAGTCTGACAACCAGTCTTACCTAGGAGTATCGTATTACCCAGTAACTGGGTTGTGGAGGTCAGATAGGCAGTCGCTCCATGTGAAATACTGGTATGCAGCTGCATCCGGTTAGACTGGAAGCCGACCCCAACATAGTTGGGAAAAGGCAGGCAGATGATGATGGCTGCAGCTGCATGCCAGCGCCTACGATTATCATACAGGGTGTCACTGGAAGTATGGATCAAATCGAATAGAAGCGAAGGCAAGGTCATTTCCAAACTATTTAACCCTGAGAATGTCGGTGAATTTTTTTGCGGTTCAAAAATTATTATCAATTTTTGTTTTTTGAATCACTTCGCATAGTGCTCAAAGAAAACAATCATTAACAAAAAACTATCAGCGCTATCAAAACACTTTTTTTTTTTCATTACGTTGTAGAAGAGCGGACCTTTCCTGTGGTAATACTTTTACGCAGCTTGAAAAGATGTGTTCAATAAGAAAAAAACATTTACTGCAAGAGCTACGTGCTGGCAAAAATTTTATTCAATGTTCGAGCAAAAATTTTATTCAATTGCACCGACTTTCTCAGGGTTAAAACGTTTGGAAATGACCTTGCCCACGCCCCTATTCGATTTGATCCATACTTCCAGGGACACCTTGTATAATTAATATGTGTATTAATTTTTAATTATTTAAATTTTGATTTTAATTTTATAATTTTGTGATTTTATTTTATTTTGTACGACTTGTGTAAAATTTACCTATGGATATTTATCTGTAATAAAGTTAGGAATAGTAAGGTGCACTCATCATTGGCAAAGAAGTAGTCTTAGTCAGCCTTATGAAATCATTATTACACCCATTTCTCACTTTTGACAAATTACATGAGAAACTGTTAAATTAGTGAAAGAACAGGAATAGGGGAGAGAAATCTGTGTTTTTTGCTGACAATCTTCATAACAATGCGGAATAAATTTGGGAAACGAACTTCAAAAAGTAATAAATAACTAGTAACTAAACTGTGTTCAATCACAACACAACGGTACGTCACAGCCTCTAACCATGTGCGTCCTAACTAATAATGGACCACCCATTTCCAGGCTCAGTTCAGTTAGAATTAAAAAGTTGTTAAGTCAACCTAACTTCTTATACTACCAGTACAATATTCCAAACAAACCGCCAAATCTTACAACATAACAGCCTTATCGGTAGCACATTCTGCCTAACGAAGGCCACTTTTACCCAAAACGCTAATATATGCCATCTGTACGAATATATTTTGCATAATGCAGCCTATTTTCGTAACCGCCTGCCTGTAAGTGTACCGAAAGACAAAGGGTTTAAAAGAAAGTTAGAAACAGTTTAGGGTGAACGGTGAACTAGGCCAGGGGCGAGATGAATCGATAGGTAACTTTCTAATGCACCATGAATTATTTATACCCGGTCAGGGGCTGATCTCAAAGTAAGACTAACGTGACGAGGTCAGTCTATGATACATATATGGGGTCATTTCAACAGCAAAGGAGCACTGGTGGCCCAGTGGAAACGGCCGTAACTTAATAATAATAATAATAAAAACTTTATTATCAGACCAGATATCCATAATGTAAACGAACAAAAAAAAAGAGACATTCAATAACACAATACAATATACTATACAATACAATAAATACTATACAATACAATATAATAATACAACACAATACAATACAATGCAACCTACCTGGCTACCTGGCTACTTCACATACCTGAAAGACGGTCTGTGTACCGCCATCCAGTGAGACACCATTAGGCCATCCACCCTGCCGGCTACAGTAGCCACGAGGCTATTGGGGCTGTCGCGCATCCGACGCATCAGTGATGCTATTCGCAGCCGCAGCAACGAGACGAAATCAGGAACACGCGCGTCCGCGAACATCCCCGACGCGACTTAAGTTCAAACCCTTTACTTTGTGTAAATTATTTCATCACCACTGATCTCAAAACGGCGAAGGAAAACATCGTGAGGAAACCGATATCTAAGAGCCTAAATCAGCTCAAAATCAAGAATCATTAATTCAAACTGTATGCTGAAAATCAGCACTTTTTGAACGTTAAAATTACATAAAAACGGCCCCCCAAAAACCTGCTCTGCACCATTTCCTAGAGAAGATGAATTGGCGAAACCAACTCCCCAGCAGCACAGCTGTCTGCTTAAAACTATAGACGTTCACAAAAAGACAATGTTTATAAATTGAGAAAAAGATTCAATAAATAATTTACTAAAGTTCGGTCAGCAAACTATTTTATAGCTTCAATTTGACGGCAAGTTTACCAGCTATTTTCATTCTTATTACTGTAATTTTACTGTCAAGGCTACGACATGAAGCGAGTAAAAAAACGTAACTTGACATGACTTGATATAATAGTCGTTGAACTCGATGCATTGTTGTTGTATTGCAATTTGCTGTACACATGATTATAGTCCCTACATTTACCATGTGAAGGGAAACGCGATGCATATCAGCGTACAATCGCACGCTATATTTAGGTGCGTCGTATTCATAAAGATATGAACGTTTATGAATTCAAATTGTTGAGTGCAATCGCAGTTTTAATGGCTACTTTTATATACAATTGAATGTAGAAGAAATCGTAATAAATAACTAAATGCTACTTTTATCAGTAGATACCTTCGTGAAACACGACTTTAAAAAATATGTTTCGTGCCAAGCAAGGGAACAAACAATACAATAGGCAGTGTTATTGCTTATCGATGGGTGGCCTCGTAGTATACTAGAAGCCTGAAAAACTTTTTATGTATCAGCTGCAAATGCTGCGATCCCAGTTTGGATAGACGGCAGACTTTATTTAGGGCATCAATACAAATAAAATACCACTCTCAGACACTTTAACTCATCGTCCAATGATCCACGAGGTACCTACTATTACTAATATTTACTTTAGTTATCCTGTTGGACGCTCAAAACAACACACTTATATTCAGAAACATGACGGGTATTATTTACAGAAACATGTAAAAACATCTATCCACGCCACGAAAGTGTTAGCAAATAAAACGCGCGTTCACAATTTCAGAACTCATGAATAACTTAGAAGCTTTACATTGCCCGTCTGTTACATAAGTATAGCATTTTCTTCAGTAAAATAAATCACACCCCTACAGCGGAATAATTACGAGTATAAAAGATTTTACGACAGCGACAAGGAACTACGCTTGTCATAATTTGCGTGCAAGGCTCCGGTTGTATTAAAAACGACAGGAAACTGTTTTAAATACTGATATTTCCGTCAAAGTTTGTCATGCGATATTTTATTTTAATGGGAGTCGTAAAATGTAGCTGTTTTGTAAAATGTTTTCTCTATTGATTTTATGAATAGAATTCGCGAAAGGTTAAAAAATATAAAGACAAATCACGCACCTTTATCATTCAGTTATCAATTCAGTTTTATCGAATTTTATCATCCGTCCGTATGCTATCTTGGATTTACGTTGAGCTTTCCGACACCACAATCGTTACAAGTCCCAGAATATGTACCGCCCATTTAATTTAAAAAACAAATTGGTTTATTAAGTCCCTCGTAAGCCTTCAAATCAAAAGGTGGGTATACTCCACAAAGTGATATGTAAATGTGTCGATGGTGGCACGCGACGTTAGCATGTCAATTGCGGTTCACCAGTACAATACAAACCATTTGTGTGTTACTAATACACCCTTATATGCTTCGTATATGAAATGAATGTAATATCGTGTAAAGATCAAGGGTTAAACATATGTTCAAATAGGCGACAGAGAGAATGGATGACGTATTATAGACCCCATTTTTTTTTTTGTGGTGAATTATCAAATAACTTCTCCGGCTCTGGCCGGAGCGGGAGGGTGTGTCAGACTTTTACTGACTAAATCCACCCGTGTTCCTTCACCTGCCAAGGCTTCCTGTGCCAAGGGTCACGGTAACTCTTTCGAACAATCCGCGACCCTGGCAGGCATCGGCCCTATTGGACCCCGTCAGTTACTGCTGACATCTCTTTGAGGCGCGCGTGGAACACAACGCGCCGTCGACCCGGGCCTGGTCCTTACCGGACGGCGAACTGCCCATTGCTCGCCGTCCGCAAGCCCGCGCTTACGGTGGCCGGGAGTCGGCTCTTGACTCCCTACACCCAGGGCGTTTCCTGCGGCGAGTAGGGGCGTGAGGGCGCAAAGATTGCCTCTCTCTCACGCGTTCCGCCTCTTCCTTCGCAAGCATTACTGCTTCGCAAAAGAAGGTGACGGCTTCCCATGCACTCTCGCTCCGTACCATGGCCTGGACCAGGGCCATCTGTACTATGAAACCGCATTCTCATCTCTAATTAAGTTTAAAGTTTGAATTTGGATTCAGAACCAGTTTTTGTGGTTCTGGAAACGTAGCACAAATATTATAAAAGATTCATAAACATATCCATATTTTAAAATACCTAAGTATTATCTGCGTGCCATTCATATTTCCATTTATACGTTCAGTATAAAATGAACAGCCAATACTAAAAAAAATGCTGAAAATAATTTGTTCGTGGAATAAATATTATCGCGGCGTGATTACAGGTAATTCTAGCCAGCAATTGGTCGCACAAACTTTTTACAATACAATTTCTATAGGTTCGCTTTTACGAGGTTTTTTACGCCTCTATAAAACCCGATGAGGTTAGCCAAAGGACATCGAATACCGCAGATTTCTCCGATGACATTATCAAATGTCATTTTAAGCTCATTTTAGGTGTACATTTTTTATGACTATCGTTGTTAGGGTTCCGTAGTCAACAAGGAACCCTTATAGTTTCACCATATCGTATGTCCGTCCGTCCGTCCGCAGGTAAATATACATGTTAATCACGCCGACAAAGTGGTGTAATAAAATAATGAAAAAACAAAAAAAAATTTTAGGGTACCTCCTCTACACGTATAGTGGGGATGTTTTTTTGTTTTTCTCGACTACATTGGATAGGTCTTTTAAAAATATTACGGGTTTGTGAAAACAATTTTTCAGGGATCCTTTTGTGAGATATTAAGCTTTAAAGTGTTAATTTTTGTTAGAGTCAAGTGTTCCAGCCAGCTAAATGATTGTTTTTGGATATGTGAAAAAAATTACGCCAGTAGTATATATAGAGAAGTTAAAAGGAAAACTATCACAGCTAAGTAGACTTTACAAGTTTACGAGTAATAGTCGACCAACTTACATTTGCAGTTGGTGTATGGGAGAACATGACTCAACTACAATGTTAAGTTTGTTCTTGGGATAAATTTCATTCCAACTATGGAACCCTTCATTGTGCATGGTCCGACACGCACTTGGCCGGTTTTTCATTTTTCTTTGATATAATCATGTCTATAGAAAGAAAGAAAAAACGTTTATTCAGCACAAACAAAACGCACGTTACAAATAAAAAATAAAATAATAATAAAAAATGAAAATAAAAAAAGACATACAATATAAAAGGTACTCAAAAGCCTCGTACTCAAGCGCTAGATGTCAGGGCTACAGAACATGGTCGTCCAAATTGACCATTGAATACACACGTAACATAATATCATCTCGCCCGTATTTCCCAAAGGGATATACCTATTAGCTCAACTGTCACTAATGAGACATAATTACTTTTTCTATTGTTACCGATCTTTAGGAGATTTCTTGACAGTTGAAGGTTAGGCATAGGTGCACCCTCATCCGCCAGTTATGTACATATATCCACTACAATCTCTCTCAGCCTAGCCTTTTTCCAACTATGTTGGGGTCGGCTTCCAGTATAACCGGATGCACTGAATACCAGTATTTTACATGGAGCGACTGCCTATCTGACCTCCACAACCCAGTTACTCGGTAACACCATACCCCTTGGAATGACTGGTTATCAGACTTTCGGGCTACTGACGACCCGTAACGACTGTCAAAGATCCACGAATTACAGCCGGGACTAACAGCTTAACGTGCTTTCCGAGGCACGGAGGGGTCTTGGTATGTGAAGATGGTCACCCATCCACGGACCAACCGCGGCAAGCGTGGCTTAACCTGATCGATCGACCCGTGCGGCTGTTATTACTTAGCCACAAGCCCCTATGTTTATCCAGTACAATAAACCTTATTTTTCTTGAATCAATAAATAAACTACATTTCAACATAATATTATTATGATACAGAATATCGAATTTTAAATTGCTCAATCTCATGCTTCTGTAGGAATTGAACGGTAATTGGTTGCTAGCTCGTAGCCATGCGCTACGAACTTCGTAAGCGCTACGTACTTCGTAGGCGCTACGAATTTCGCAGACCTTAGTTTTTAACGAAACAATAATAATTAATTGGTTAACTCTCTCAATAATAAAATCACATCACATTTGAATAAATAAATAAAGCATAAAAAATGTTACAGTTTGGTTGTAACTAAAATTAATTTCCTTATTTTTACGGAGTATCTTATCAAGATTAGATTTTTTTATTAGGATTTCAGAGTGGAGTTAATCGAGTCATAGACTAAAAACAGCGGTGAGCTAACCTTTGCCGTTGATACAAACTGAAAGGTTTTTGTGTTATGCTAATGTGAAGCTAGCCTAGTTCCAAATATCAGTTGGCCAATCTAACTAACGACATGGAAGAGAATGTTAGTAGAAAATCGACCTAATAAAATCTGTCTAAAAGAAATCCGTAGCCTACCTGCTATATAAGTTTAATATGATTATTGTATGTAGGTGATAGTTCAGAACATAGGTGTTAATACACGACACAACCATAAAAAAATGGTTATCTTTAATTAACTAAACGTTTGATACGATTCTCTACCATGCCCTCAAAATTGACGTTCCTACGGGTGAGTTCAAATCGTACCCTGTTGAGCAATTCTAGTAAAACCGACACCTACACAAACAATTAATAAAAGCTTTGATCGATCGTTTTAACTTTCGTACTAAAATGCACAGCAGCAGCTTTCGTGAGAATTAAAAATGTTTATCATCGTGAATAATATTTTTTTATAAAACGAAAGCTGAAAACTAAACTTTTTTTACAAATGATTAATTGCGGGGACTACATAGATTATAATAAAGGGACCTTTTATGATCAAGATTATCATTAAACGAACTTATATCCCAAATATATCAAATAAAACCTCATTTTAAGTGAATAATTGGAACAAGGTCGAACGTCGGCCAACGGCGCCTGCTGCGACCGATGTCTTCCTTCACATAAAATCGATATGGAAGCAACGGTCGCATCGCCATACGCCGCCATAAAAAAAACAATATAAACACAACATAATCGACACTAATTTGCAAGTTCGCCCACCTCCAAAGGAATCAGCTTGCGAACGTTTGAGTCTCGGCGACACAATTCACTTCACGCAACACCCAATGGTTTAGCACTGTTATCGGATATCGTTTATCACCAATGAACTATGCTCGTGGACTGCACACGCCTTGCGTGCCTATGCATCACTTACACTGAAGACAATTGGACGTATGTAAGTTATGTACCTATTCGTTCAAAAAGTTTACGCGCGCGCCCGGTCAACCGCTATTACAGAATTTAATTTATTTTTATTATTTTCGCTTTATTTAACACACTGACGTCAGTCTTCTATATTTACGCGAGTGAGAATGCAACTTTTCTTTTACGATCAGAAATACTAGGTCGGTGATGACCCACTTTCAGTGCGCTAGTAAAAAAGGGCTGTCGGAGGCCCTTTCACATTGTTAAATGAAAAACTTGGTATATTTTAACTAATTACGGGTAAAACAACAGGTATTAAATACAGACGCCAGCACATCAAGCTACCCGAAACTGTCAAATTTTCCCAAACAACTTTGAGCCTTATGCTTTAGCGATAGTTTTAAGAAAATTTATTAAAGAATTTTGACAGATTGTAGTAGCTTGATGTGCTGGGTCTGTATATGATTATAATTTCGTTTCAAAAGTTTTTAATAAAGTCAAAGCGTACTCACCGATAGTCCAGGGTTGCAGCCAGATGTGATGGAATTCTTCCTGAACTTGGGCACGCAGATCTGCATCGAGCTTTTGTTCTTAGGGGGCCCGGCACAACCGTACTCATCACTCCGATTATTCCTCGTCAAATTAATGTTGTTGGTGTTGTTAACTTTCACCAAAATATTACAAGTTTGCGAAGCAATTTGGAAAAGGCCTTCCTCTATGTTTCTTTTGTTGTGGTACTGTCTGTTGAAGTGGAGGTAGTCCCACCACGAAGGCATTTTCTCTTATGAAACGTGTTGAGTTGAGCGCGGGCCGGGCGAGTCACCCGCGTGCGATCGACAGGGCCGCTCAAACGAAGTGACGAGTTCTGCCTTTATGTAAGTCTCGGCGTAGACTTGCGCGTTCAACTTTACTTTTTTTGACAATGTACTGATGGTACAGTCGCGGTGGCAAGTCTGCGCTTTGTTATTGTGGATGTTTTAAGTTACATGGGGAGGTTTTTATTTGTTCTCTTATTTGCTTTCGATCACGGGTAAATTTTTATGCGAAAGTATGAGGAACTGCAGTGAGATTCTGTAACCATCTCTCGTGAAAACTTAGGTGAAGTGAGCGTGGAGTGAGCTGTCAGTGTCAACCCACCTGATACTAGGGATTGACTAAGCAAACATTAACAATCATAATCGAGATTTTAATAATATTTTTTATGCTAATTCTATTGATCATTTTATATAATTTCAAAGCTAGTATTTGAGTTGTCAAAACATTATGATTGATATGGGCTGACACTGACAGCTCACTCCACCCAAGTTTTCACGGTGAGATTTTTACAGTATCGACCGGCAGTTAACTGTTGGTCTGTTGATAATCTCACCTGCAATACGTTACACTGCAGATATTTGACAACACAAGTACCTACTTTATTCTGCAAAGAGACCTACGTAAGTAGGTAGGTCTCTGCAAAATAAAGTAGGTATGCAATCATCTAAGTACCTACCTACGGGCAGGTAGGTAGGTCTCTTTCTTGCAATTGTAATTAGGTAGGTATCTACACGATCACAAGTTTAAGTAAACTGGACGATCTTATAAAACTTGTTGGTTTTGATAACTGTTCTTAGAAACAGACTATTTTCATGACGACTGTACGTTCCGCAAGTGGATTATTAATTAATTTGGTCTTATTGACTTTCCGACGGTACATTTGATGGTTAGGTACATTAGGGAATTCATACGTGAATTTCAGATAAGGACACGCAACACTAAAAAAAAATATTGCATTAGTTATGGCGGAGTTCTTTATTATCTACTACATTCTAAATTACCTACATCCCAGGTGATCCTGCCGTGTGGCACTATGGCCGCGATCTATAAACGTCACTCAGCACGTAGTTTGGCTAAGCGTTATTGCTGTCTCCGTCGATGAACTGTGAAACTAGAAGTCCAAGATAGAGACGTGAACATGTCTCTAGGCCAAAGCATGTGTTAAGTAACGTTTTTATATCTTGGCCAAAGAATTACCAAAACTTTTAGTCAATCGCTCAAAGTGATATGGTTGGTTACCTAACTTTTTATTAAGTTTTAAAACTTTTGGGCCAGCCAGTATCCGCTTCCTTAATACATTTATCATTACGTAGCTACCTACCTACAACATAAATTATTTGTGAAGAATAGGACTACATAACCAACGTTTAAATTCATAATCGACCTAATTGTGTACGAGTAGGTAATGTAATGGTTGTCTGCAAAAGTCGACCTTATGTTGAGCAGACTGGAAGAAAAATAACTCTAATTGCGTTCGAACAGTCAATTTAGACAGAAGTGAATTTAGAATGAACTTTCAAATAATTTGTATTAGGTTTTTGTACCTATATGCGCGATAAACGCAATAATTATAACGTTGTACCATTTTATAATATTCCACATTATACTCATTACAGTACCTACTTACTATCTAATTGCCCCTTTAACTTCAGTTTCACACTAACATTATCAGAATAGTCTGGCACGTGGGACCTACCCACGCCCAAAAAAATAAAAAAATAATCAGCGGTCGGTTAATTAGCGTGCTGTAGCTGGTAACCTTAGGAAAGCCTGTATGTACAGACGCCAGCACATCAAACTACTACAATCTGTCAAATTTCTGTAATAGATTTTCAACTTTATCGCTAAAGTGTAAGGTTCAAGTTTGATTGGGAAAATTTTACAGTTTCCGGTAGTTTGATGTGCTGGCCTATGTACCTATTCGTATTCGACATAGAACTTTTATGGGCTGATTATAGGCAATATTTAAGTGCACTAGCGACATTTACCCTATTTCTAGTATAAAAACAATTATTAAATTAACCCCTCATGATTTGCTACGCGGGCTACGGGCTACGGCGCTACGGCGTAGCGGAAAGACTGTTTTAGTGTCAAGGTAGGTATTCAAATATTGTTTTTGTTTTAGTTTATTTTTTCATACATAGATATTATTTATTGTTCTGATCAGAACACTTTTAAACCGAGGTGGATAGGCGTTCTACGAGCTATTTTTTGGCTCCATTAGTCCCCTAGTGCAGAAAAAATCTTGGATTGAACCAACGTCGTTATTATTAATAATAACAAATTGTATTTCAGATCAAATTACATACAAGATCCATATGTTGTTAGTAAAAGTCTTAACCTAATTTTATTAAAACCACACTATATACAACATTGAAACGACTTAGGGCCCTTTCCCACAGCAAGATCCCCATTTTTTGTAGGATCCCGTTTAGTAGTGTACGTATTTAAATATACATAGTCACACAAGCAACCTGTTTGCCGGATATTGCAAACCGGATGCTTGTGTGAATACATATATTTAAACACGTACACTATTAAACGGGATCCTGCAAAAAACCGTACCTGCAAAAAACGGGATCTTGCCGTGGGGAAGAGCCCTTACACCTACGTGTGCAGCCGTATCCAGTGAGCCAGCATAATGGGGCACCTATCATACAATACACTCAGGATGCTGTGGGAGCTGGCACGCATTCTACCGAGAATAGAAGCGGACCGTTTCTGTATAATGACATGAAAACCATCAACCCTGGCCTCGGTGAACATCCCCGAAGCGCTACAAAAGCGTGGTAGACCCAAAGTTAAGTGGGAGCAATGCTTCGGGCAACGTAATTAGTCTTGGAATGTAAAAATAGTAATGATATTTATTAGGAATGCATTAAAAAGATGGATGAAAATTAACAGCAGTAATTTATTTTACTTTAGTTGAACTAATAATTATTGAAGTAGGTATTAGACGAGCCAAATGAAGTTAACAATTCGCATCAAATTCTAATAATATATTGAATTAAATGAAATCCCTAATTTGGATCAAATAACTATGCTTAGGAACATGACAAATACCTCGCCTCTCACGCGCGAGGTTGTGGGTTCAAATCCGGGCAAGTACCAATGTGACTTCTTCAATTCATAATATGTACTTTCTCAGTTTATCTTAGACAACACTTATATCGGTGAAGGAAACATCGTGAGTCTGCATCGTCATCATCGTGGCTCTAAAGATAAACATTATTTTAAGGCCGCTAGTATTTCAGGTACTTCCCTGACAATTTATTGAACTCTATTATGTTGAGTTTCAAAATTTTTTATTATTATTAAGGCTCCTACACACAATGCCGCCGGCATGCCGGCGGGTATTCGAGCCGCCGGGCTTGCCGCACACACGAGCCGCCATTTTCTATATTGTAAACTTGGGCGCATCCAAAACCTTCTCTTTCTTTTATATTTTTTCTTATTAAAATAAAAATTACAACTGCGATGGCAGTGCGGATCTCTTTATTCATCGTAACCAACGACAAATGTGCACTTCAACAGCGTTCTACACGACTGTCGCAACTGGAATGATGCTTGGCGGCTTTAAGGCTCCTACACACAGTGCCGGCGGCAGGGCCGCCGGGTAAGCCGCCGGCCAAGCCGCCGTGCACCCGGCGGCATACAAAGCCGCCGGCTTTGCCGCAAAAAGGAGCCGCCGGCATGGCAAATTTTATTGTATTGTATTGTATAAATATTATCTTGTATTGCCGGCGGCATAGCCGCTCGGCATGAACCCGGCGGCATTGCCGCCGGCATGTGTGTAGTAGCCTTTATATGCGGCATGGCTTGCATATGCCGGCGGCATGGCCGCTCGGCAAAAACCCGGCGGCACTGCCGCCGGCACTGCGTGTAGGAGCCTTTAGCCATTAAGGTCCCGCTGCTAGGTAAAGGCCTCCCTTTATTTTTTATTTTTTTGTTTTCGGGGGGAAACCTTCAAAAGGTACCTGGACTTTGGGGAAAAAGACCAGGTAGTGTGGAACTCTTCAATCAACTCAGCCTATCGCAGTACACTGCTGGACATAGGCCTCTCCCAGACTGCGCCACAACACCCTGTCCTCCACCTTCCGCATCCAGTCTACCCCAGCCACCTTCTTTAGGTCGTCCGTCCATCTAGCTGGTGGGCTTCCCACACTACGCTTGCCGATACGCGGTCTCCACTCCAGGACTCGTCTGCTCCACCGGCCACGGCGGTCTGGGACTCTTACCTCACTAAAACCACCCCGGTGATCACCATCAGCACATGGAGGGGGTCCTGGTACCTCTTAATAGACCAATCCGGAACCCCCTCAGTGCAACGCCTGTTAGGGCACTTCCCTGGGGAGACCATAAAGGCGTCTCTCTCCCCTGAGCCTCGTTTTGCACGGCAGCACGTGATCACGGAGCCAAAGTATTCCCTGAAATCACTCGGTGGGCTATCAGAGTAGGTAAAGGCCTCCCTACTATCTTTCCACCTCTCTCAAAGGTTTCCCAAGAGTTTCAAAATACTACTTTCATTAAATAACTTAGTTTTTATTAAGTAAACACTGATAACTAAAATAACTTCAAAGGCGACCTCTCTTATTCCCATGGCAGCGTCTGTGACACAGCTAGCAGAATGGTAATTACGTCACTTACACCTAGTCATTATGATGTAGGTAAAACAAAATATTTACCATTTGTACACAACACGTAAAACTAGACATTTTGTTTGTCTATGACTCAAGGTAAAGGGTACTAAAACATTAATGGGCGAGTACAGTGTTGAATTAACGATTGCCACCTTCAGGAAAAACGGTATTTTTTTCATGGAATGAAACTGTTATTTTAGACTTGTTTATTTTGTAAAACCTAATTATTAATTACGTTATTGATGTCCCTTTTCTGGTTAAGCTTCGGTTAAAATATGAAAAACAACTGCTAATCCTACTAATATTATAAATGTGAAAGTTTGTGAAGATGTTTGCATGTTTGTCATTCAATCACGTGTAAGCCCTTGAACTGTTTTGGATGAAAATTGGCACATAGACCATTTCCTGGATTAACACATTGGCTACTATTTATCCCGGTAATGTGTTCCCTTGGGATGTTACGTTTTACGCGGGCGAAGCCGCGGGCAGAAGCTAGTTAGTAATAAATATCTACTTTAGTGCAAAATATCAATATTAATTGCATTCTTTTTATAAAAACAGCCTAGCTTAGCTATCGAATAATTTTGGTTATTGAAATGAGTAATCCATTTCACTTACCAAAATAAAAAAAAGATACCATAATATCTACTTTGCACTTAAACGCGTATTTGAAAGATTGGAAGTTTACATTCGCGAAGGCGTCGTTCAGAAATTACCGCCTGAAAATGACTACTTAGGTTTCTCTATCATTTTAATGAATGGCAAGAAAAATGCTTTCTGTTTATCAAATCCATAAATTAACATGTTGCCTAGGTACAGATAAAGAAGGTGACTGGGGTAGACTGGATGCGGAATGCGGAGGACAGGGTGATGTGGCGCAGTCTGCGAGAGGCCTATGTCCAGCAGTGGACTATGAAAGGCTGAGTTGATAGAGACAGATAATGCAGAAGTAAAAACAACAATTTTGAACACCATCACAAAATATCATTATGATGATTTGTTATATTTATAAACAGCATAGTTCATCATACAATAGAAAATATATTTATCAGTTAGAGTAGGTGTCAATATAGGAATATATTTTGCCCGTAATAAAAACCACTCTCACCACTGAAGTCAGCATTAACCTTTTGACCACCATGGATGGCTATAGCCGACAAACGAAAACGTGCCAAACACGCCACCGACGTCTACAGCCGTCAAGAAAACAACATTTTTAAGTACAAAATAAATCTTTTCTAATTTAGTATATTTATTTTGTACTTAAAAAATGTCGTTTTCTTGACGGCTGTACACATCAACAAAAGGTTAACAAGAACAGAAGCTACATTTAGTTAAAAGGTACTCCAACATTTTTCACTATCAGCACGCAGCATTAATAATATGCAATTATATGGTGAATTGGTTGCTTAAAGGAGTACACAGCACTTACATAATGCAGCTTTGTTCATAATTAAATATATTTTTTAAGATTGATTTATTAAGAAAGGCCTTGATTCCTATATCAGAGAACACCTAAATTTTTACTCTTACAATTAAAACTAAAACTAAGGCTCATTCAAGATATCCTTCATATCAACATCATCAGATACTGACTCAGTATCGTCAGGTTCATCCAATAATGCTTGCAACTGGTGTATTGAAGTCACCAACACATGGAACTGTTTCTTCCTCAAAGCTAAACGACTTTCCAGTTGCTGCTTTGTAGATTCTAAATTGGCCAGTTCTGTTTTCAAAGTGCCTAGACGTTCTAGAGTCTCCTTTCTATCTGGCTGTTCACTTATTACCTTTGCCAGTACATCATACTCTATGCGATTCTTTCGTACTGTCTTTGCTTGAGCAAGATCTGCTTTACTTTTTTCTATGTGGCTTTTGGCTACTTCTATGGATTTCTCCAGTACTTTCGACATGGCCTCGTAACTTTTTAATTCTGCCGCCATCATTTCAGAGCCTAATTGTGATTTCGTCACAGCAAATTCGCATTGTGCTAGTTGAGCCAGCATTCGATCGTGAGTAGACTTACTGTAACAAAAGTGTGTTTGTGTGTTAGTGTACTTATGGAGGAACAAGAAATATTTAATATAAAATATCAAAGTGATTTTTTTTTTCGTATTTTGATTCTAACCTCTCTTCAGGTTTCTCATCAGTGCTATTACACCATTTTATTAATGTTTTCAGCAACACGTTCAATCTTCTATCGTCTCCTGTTCCATCTCCATCTATTAGAAGTCTTCTACGAATAACGTCCTCTGGAAAATTTTGAAAAGAACAAGATGAACGATTGAAACTTACAAACTTAACCATCATAAATTAGCGGATACTTATTATAACTTACCATCACCCATATTTACTACAGGGTAGATTTAAGAAACCTAAGCGTATTACGTCGCGGTTTAGTCACAATAATGCAAATAATTGAGTCGTATTACAAAAATACACAAATAAACAACGCTGACCACGACAAACAATGACAGATTCGTTTTTTTTAGCGCTTTGATTGCGTTCGGAATCCATTTTGATAGAGTAGGTACTATAGAATCGATCGATTCTGTTGTATCCGCATAAAAGTCGTTTAACCCTGTTACGTCAAAATAGATTATGAAGCAGTGTTTTTATTCTCAAACAAAATACTTTTCATTACAATATTACATTATTATACATTTTTTTCTATTACTGTTATTATTTTTTATCCACTTGATTCGTCTATCCTCTTATGCGTACGTTTTGGAACGAAAGATTCAATTGTCAAATTTTGTTTTGCCTTTCAGCGCGTTTGAAGAAAATTATGGCTATTTATTGTAATACCTTGATTATCTTCGAGGATTATATCCTAAACAATACACTATTTAGTTGAATGCTCTGTCTACATCCAAGAGTAGAATGGAAGAGCCAACTTTTAGTGATAAATTTGAAGAGTACGTTTCGGAGCTTGGGCGATGGCTAGTATTTCGAATTGATTCAATTTTTGTTGATTTTATTAACAAAATGTGTAATAATATTTCCTGTTTATTTCAGGCGGGTGTGGCGAAATATTGTTTTGGGTCAAGTGTTATCATTGCTACTCAGTGGTAAATGTATATTGACCACATTATTACAAAGTGCTACTTGGCAGTTTCCCACAACCGCACAACTGGTGGTGCCGTATATAGCGCTCTTTATACTATTCACTCCATCCCTGCTGTGCAATGGGCTCAAGAATCTATCTAAGTAAGTTGACATTTTTTATTTAATATGAATTGGATATTTCCAAATTAAAGTATTTACTGGTATAAGACACTGGAAGCCGACACCAACATACTTGGGAAAAGGCTAGGCAGATGATGATCACTGGTATTTAAGGTAGACCTTAAAACCCTAAAATATGTAGAAAAACAAAAAACTATTCAGTCGAAATATTGTAAAATGAGATAGGATTATAATATTGATGGATGTTTTAATTTCCAGAAAATGGTGGGTCATAATAATAGCTTGTACCCTAGACGTAACAGCAAGTTGGCTGTTGGTCATGTCACAGAGGTTCACCTCTGTGTTAAGCTGACAGCTGCTAGCATGCAGCGGTGTGGGGGCTGCACTTGTGGGTGGTGCGTGGCGTGGACAGAGGCTCGGAGTTGTCCATGTAGCCGGTGCTACTTTGGGATTGATGGCAGTTGTGTGTGTTGTGTGGGCTGATGTTGAGGGAGCTCCCACTGATGGTGAGTGGTGTAACATTAAAAAACTGTAACAAAAAAAGTTGTAATTTATTATAAAAATAAGCTGCATCTAGCTTTGGGTGAACTGTAATAGTTTTCTATAAATGATTGAATCTAATAATATTTACACTTTGTTGACTCTAGTATAGTCTTGACTGGACAATGAGTTTGGTGTAGCAATAAATCATTCATGTTTCTTTACACTAACGCCTTTATTTCAGGCAAAAACCAGCTCGTCGGAGACATGCTCTGCCTCGCAGGCTCACTCCTCTATGCCATGGTCACAGTACTACAAGAAATGATGCTGGATACCTTATCTTGCTCAGATTACCTAGCCTTTCTTGGCTTAATCGGCAGTGTGGTATCATGCACCCAAACATTTTTCCTAGAATTCAGTGAGCTAATGGCATTTAACTGGTATGATTTAGACACTATCACCCAGTTGTGTAGTTACTGCTCTGTGCAGACAATATTCCAGATTTTACAGTGTTTCATGTTGAGAGATGCTGGGTCTATAATATTGCATTTGTCATTCCTGTCTGCGGATTATTATACGCTTATTGCTGGGATGTTCATTTTTCAGTTTAAGGTGAGTTACCAACCAATGATTTACAACATAATTCATGCTTATTTATAACAAAAAGTTTATCACTAGAATGTTTCTGATACACTAGGGTCTAGTGAAAATTTGGCGTTTTGAGTGATCCTCTTAATAGCTAATACGGGCTGGTGTCTGCAACTCCATGTCAATGCGCGTATTTTGCGTAAAGGTGGGAAAATCGATCATTCGATCCACCCCAGCTCAAGGAAGGCCAACAACCCCTTGATGTTACTGACCGTCTCACGTAGGGTGGGTTACCGAAGTACTTTGCCCGAGTGACCCTATTTTTAGAAGTCCTCAATTTTGAGTTCTCGAGATATTTGTATTTGAAGTTTAATCCCTTAATTTCTTTGATTTTTAAAATTGTAGAACAGTTGTTTGAACAAATTTATTTTTTGGTATAGATTACAGAAATAATATTTACCTTCAATTTCAGTTCCACGCCCTCTATTACCTATCGTATATGCTGGCGATGCTCGGCGTGTTTCTATTCAGCTCGCGACCGACACGACAGCCGGTACCACAGCCTGATAGACTGCCGCAGTTAGTAAATGACTCTGTACAGTCACAGGATAATGTTTCTATGTAAGTAATTGTATTTACAGGTTTTTTAAGTATTAGTTGTTATTTTTTTTATTAAGTACTTCAAATGTTTTATTTGATGACTAAACTAAAAAAATGATTGAGCTTCCTATAGAAACACTATTTCAATTTATTTCTATTTTGAAAAAAAAAAACCTTGCCCCAGACTAGGAATTTCTCCTGTATTGTGGGTGCGCAAACACCCAAACACACCAACAAACACCAAACACCCCTAATCTATTTTTTAAAGATGAGTTCTCAACAGAATCGATTATGATATGAATCCTCAGAGGACCTAGTACAAACGCGTAACGAAAATTCGAACTATTTTTGAATCGAAAATACAACTATTCTATAGCAGGTATCAATGGTTGCGACAAGCACCATAGATATGAATAAAGTATTCATACCAAATGTTATTTGCGAAACAAGTATTTCCAATTAAAAAACCGTTAGAATTTATGTTACGTTTACTTTGCACGGCCGTGCTATGCCTACAGTACGGACATATTCCCTCATACTTGTATTTTCTCTACAGGGAATACACAGTCCCGACTCTCGACTGCATACCTATCGAAGGCTTGGAGCCTCCAATGAGTAGAGACACGACGTTCACTTCGTTCTTAGGAGGCCCACAGACTGTTCCTAACGGCACATTCGCGCAGACCAACGGCGCGCAGGCCGCGAAGGAAACTTGTTAATGTAAGTTTTTACGTGGTAGGGACCTTAGAACTGTAGGCTGGAGATGACATACCTTTGCATTCATAAAATCCAGAAACTGTTTCATAAAAAAAAAATATGGATGGCCATTTTTTCATAACATTACAATACAGATAAATGTATGCAGACCTACGAGCTTATTTCATCCTTGAAAAGACATCCAGATTCATATTTATATTTTCTAACAAATCATAGTAAAAGAAAATAAAGGATGGCTAATGGCTAATGCTGCAACATCTTCACCAACATTCTAAGTTAGGGACTGTATCTTAAAGCGTCATATACGAAATTATATTTAAAAGAAGCATTTAAAAAGATTATACCTATACAATGAACTAACACTATACAACGTGTAACGTTAAATGCGCAAAACCTCAGACACCCCAACTGATTTTCAATTCAATTGACCTTTTTCAGAGAGAAAATAAATCATTAAAAAAATTGCATAGGTTTTATGTGCTGTTTTAGTTTTACTGACCATTCTGTTCGTTTCTTGCGTCTGCGACGACGCTTTATCGAGGGAGGAGTCGTCACCGGGGCGCTGCGCCGCGCTGACATTGGGCTACTTGACCTATTAATAAATAGACACGGCAACGTTTTTAATGAAGATTTTTTGAAAAATTTGACCTATATTAAAAAGTGATTCAATTAATTCTGCTCGTTATTCTGATCAAACTATTTTCAGGTTTTGCGCATTTAACGTTACACGTTGTATTATTTGTTAAAGTACCGCATTCGTATTATTGATACTCCAAGTATTAGAATACTCGTCTATTAGGTCTAAATATCGTCCTAAGAATCCATTGTCATGATATGGCTAGTCATTCCCATGTAGAATTAAGACAGTCCACCTCTTTTGAATATTTTATTCAGCAGTTTTGATAATGGCGCCGATTTCCTTGTTCACAAACTAAACTAAATTTAAGTTTAGTGCATCTTTTTCTTTCTATTTCATTAAGAAAAGGACAGAAGATATACAAGGTGTAACTTAAATAACGCACAACCTCTTAAGGGGTCATTTTACTCATCATTATGAACAACTTTTACTATGGGACCAAACCGAAAATCGCGAAAAAAAATTAGCTGTTCCCTACATTTTGACGAGTTATGCGAACATAAATGTAGGGAACAGCTGATTTTTTTTTCGCGATTTCCGGTTTGGTCCCATAGTAAAAGTTGTTCATAATGATGAGTACAATGACCCCTTAAGAGGTTGTGCGTTATATAAGTTACAACTTGTATATTGATTCAGTCCTGTCAAATTAAGAGACTCCATAGACAACTTTAGATGTGATTAAAAAATTGGCTACTAAAAATACGTCAATTTACGACAGGCGCTGACTACAGTCGAAGCTCTCTATAATCAAGCGCTCGTTGCAGGAAGTGAGTGACCACTCTAAGACAGTCTCCACTACTCGCATTCATTTTCTCCTCCTCGCCTCATTTATATGTAAGCAGCAGTGTGTGCGTGAATGCGCAACTATCTGCACGTGAGGAGAACTTGTTTAGATTGTGAGACCTAAACAACTTCTCCTCACGAAGGTATTCATGCATATGCAAATGCATTTTAATATTCTATATTTCAAAAGCGCGCTATGCATGATTTCAATATGACCCCTGCACGTTTTCCGGTCTTTGTAGAGTGGGGATTAGGGTGGTCCTTATTTTTCGACTCTTAAATTATCCCCGGGGCACTTTCTCATTTGATTATATACTTCTAAATATGAAATAAGTTTTTTTTGTTTTTTTTTTTTGTTAAGATTTAGAGGTCGCTACCAGCTGTCAAAATTTTTACAAAAAGCATTGAAAAACATCTTAAGAGGGTTTATCCCTTAGAGCCATGTTGGAGATTCAAAATTGATGATTTCCGACGGACAATAAAACCATAATGCATTTAATTTATAGATGAGATATTGACGTCATATTATTGGAAATTTTATAATCTAGTGCATGGCTGAAAAACATTTTCAATTTTTTGTATAGTTTTCTCATCAGAACCGTTTTTATGCAAGCCTTTTTTCAAACTAGCGATCGACGGTCTAAGCAGATGCGAGATATTAGTAAAACCGTATACGACAAACTTATAACAACATTACTTTATAAAAAATAATAACATTTATTAGTGCATGGCTGAAAAAAAAACACGATTACTGTAAGTTTTCATTCAAGAAAAGTATATTCAAAAGTGTCAATTGTAGCCACTTTTCGAGATATTAAACGTGTTAGTTTATGATGAAATCTGAAATATTTATATTTTCTTTTAGACCTAGTAAATTAAGACATTTATGTTCTAAATCATGGTTCAAATATTTTTTTAATAACTTATATGTTTATTTTACTATGAATTATTTAGTATTGCTATATAATCGGCGCGGATTCACGCCACCGCTCAGCGCTCCGCTCTAGCAATACTAAATAATTCATAGTAAAATAAACATATAAGTTATCAAAAAAATATTTAAACCATGTTTTAGAACATAAATGTCTTAATTTACTAGGTCTAAAAGAAAATATAAATATTTCAGATTTCATCCTAAACTAACACGTTTAATATCTCGAAAAGTGGCTACAATTGACACTTTTGAATATACTTTTCTTGAATGAAAACTTACAGTAATCGTGTTTTTTTTTCAGCCATGCACTAATAAATGTTATTATTTTTTATAAAGTAATGTTGTTATAAGTTTGTCGTATACGGTTTTACTAATATCTCGCATCTGCTTAGACCGTCGATCGCTAGTTTGAAAAAAGGCTTGCATAAAAACGGTTCTGATGAGAAAACTATACGAAAAATTGAAAATGTTTTTCAGCCATGCACTAGATTATAAAATTCCCAATAATATGACGTCAATATCTTATCTATGAATTAAACACATTATGGTTTTATTGTCCGTCGGAAATCATCAATTTTGAATCTCCAACATGGCTCTAAGGGATAAACCCTCTTAAATGATGGTTTCATTAATATTTCATTTAGGTGTTTATATCATATTTTCCGTGCAAGTAAAACTCGCATAGACAATCGCTTTTTATCCCTTCCTCCTCTCGACCTCTCTTCTGTACCGACGCGTCGAGATTTAGACCGTTCACACAATCAAAAAGATAAGACGTACGCGTGCGCACTAACATCATAATACGTTAAAAATTGGTTTGTGCGCATGCGTAATTGCGTATGTTTCAAATTGTACGTCTTACTTCACTTCTTACTACACTTCAGGTCTAATACGTCATTAACGAGAGCGTACGTGTTTTATTTGTAAAAATCATATTAACGTGTTTCAACTTGCAATGGCGTCTACAAGTAGCGGACTCATTAAAGCTACTAGAAATCAAAGTAAAGTTTGGCTTATTGGACAATTATTATCCGAATTAAACCAATCAACGTTGCCATCCATCGGTGAAGTTTTGCGTTTTTTTTTTTTACTACAAAAATGAAGAACAGAAAAGCATACGTGAATCTGCGACTTTGACGGCTTGCGGAGTTATAAATTTGTGGGAAAAAGCTAGTATACCAATTCAATTAAAAAAACATGTCATCAGTAAAATTGAAAAACTATTCAAAGAATGGCAGAATCTAAAAAAAAATAAAGAAAACAAGAAAAAATTCGAGTTTTTATTTAAAATTCAAACCTTGGTAGCGAGTTAGCGACCTCTAAATGTCATTTAAAAAATTCAAAAAAAATACTGAAATACTTTCTTATGGTATATAATCAAATTACGTGGTGCCCCGCGAAATTAAAGAAAAAAATTTTTTTTTCTTAGGAATAAGGACCACCCTAGTGGGGATACATTACTTGACTATAGAGCACTTTTCGGACTTGATTATAACGGTACTTGACTATAGAGGGCTTGATTATAGAGAGCTTCGACTGTAATTATCATTATCATTATCTACCTATACGTTACGCAGTGCAAAATCTTAGAGATTAGCAATCGCGCCCTTATTCAATTGTAAAATTTCGCCAGTCATGTTTGTTCATGCATGTCATAATTATTTATAATAAGAAGGTATAATTTTATATAGTGTATCTAAATACCTAATAAGGTAATCATTTCAATATAATGTTTAATCTCACCAAATATTAGCGATAGACACACTAACTACCTATAATACTAGTCATTAATAGTTTAGTATAAATATATTAGCGCACATTAAAGTTATATAGTTCTAGTAATTTATATCTAATTGCTCCATTTTATTATACCTAGCAATAACTGAGTAATCTCGATTTAAAGAAAACAAAAACTGCCACATATTCGAATTTTGACTCAATTTTTTATTCTCAATATTATAATTAAAATATAAATCTTTATATAACCTTTAAAAACCTAGTTTCTATAAATTGTGAGAAATTGTACCTATCGAGATTTTGTAAGATTTAAAACCATACATACCCCTTAATAATAAACGTTGTATAGCGTCTGTATAGTTACACAACGCTTTGTCTTCTTCTTTCGAAAGTCAAATTACTGACGACTGAAAGAGAGAACTCGGTGTGTAACTATTCATATATTATGATATAATACGTTTATTAGTAAGGGGGTTTAAATTTAGTGAAGGCTGAGGCGGAATTTTGATAATTCAATAAAATTGAGGAGTTCAACACTAATATTTTGCATTTTCTAGAATATGATGCTTCATTGTTTTTTTTATGAAAATGTATAAACGCACTTCAAGAATGTGACACAGATGACAGTTTGTTAATGCCATATTCACGATTTTAATTGTTAAACAGATTCCGTTCCGATATTAAGTACTTTTAGCAAAATATATTTGATTGTTGATATTATTTTATCTGAAATTCTAGCAACGTTATGACGCTCAATTATTAAACGTAAGTATTAAGATTTTAATAGTGAAAATTTAGTCCATTAGTTAAATCTATCAGTAAATCGGGATTGTCACTTTGGAATTGACTAATCACTTTTCAGTGTATAATTTTGAAATCTGGAAAGGTTGAAAAACTCTGTTGTGTAACTTATTCTGTGTTATAAAGTGATAACTTACGAGCCCTTGTACAGACGCCAGCACATCAAGCTGCCCGAAACTGTCAGATTTTCCCAATCAACTTTGAGCCTTATGCTTTTGCGCTAAAGTTGAAAATCGATTAAAGAAATCTGACAGATTGTAGTAGCTTGATGTGCTGGCGTTTGTATCAAACTCGGCAATAGTATGATGATACTATATTTAATAATGTAATTGGCCAATAGCCGATTTATGTTAAAGGCCGATTCGATTTATATGCGTGTGTTAAAGAATCAGGAAAAATAATATTAAAAAGGCCCCCATTGGTGCCGGAGCACACGATGAGTTGCGGCGGCGGCGCGGCGCCAGAGCGGTTTCGCTGCGTCGTCTTACATAGAAATATCTGTGGCATGTCACACGATGCGCTGCGGCGCCGCACCGGACTTGCGCCCGCCGAGATGAGGCGGGGAGGGGTGAATACGTTGCAACGTCGGAGCGGTACCGCTCAGTTGTTTATAAAGAATCGGTTACACAATCTGCTCAATCCTTTCAGTGTTCAGTTATACAACTTGTATTATATTGTGTAATACTTATTGTTTCATAAAAGTTTCTAACAAATGAAGTTATATCACCAATATGATGGTTGTGTTATGTTAATTGTAAAATATTTAAGCTATTTATTAAACTGTTGCAAGTTATTTAAATGCTAAACACAATAAAACTATGTATAAACATTGAGTTTTTTAATGTAAACTGCGACTAATTCAAAAATGTACTCTAAATTGGGACTTAAATATACAATGTTTTCATGATACTGTTTTTTTATTTATTTTATCCCTCATGTACTTTTTATTGTCTCGGATCAATTAGTATCTCATCTTGTTCTATAAAACAGAAATGGACGAAAGAAACACAATTTTGGTATTTTCTCTCTTTATTCGTTTATAATCATCGCCCTTTTAAATATAAGAACATAATAATACAAGGGTAAAATAAGAATATTAATAACTTAAGTCGAAACAATTAAAGGAAACATTAACAGTACGAAGTTTACAGTTACCGCCCCTTTCCACTTGTCGGGTTTCTGATTGAAACTGATCCGACATCCAACAAGTGGTAAAGGGCTATTGCGGTCAGCGCAGATCGTCGATATGGTGAAAGAGAAGTCACTAACTCTGTATCGACTATTAGAAAATAAATGCAGTCCTCGGCAATCAAGGCCATACATGCAAGTACAGTACCAGCCAGGGCGTTAATGTGACAGATCAAATTTAGAAAGAGACCGTCACACAGTTACGAGTGATGGAGACGACGCTTCAGAAATTCGGACTTCTTTCAGTCTTATGGACATGTTTTTGAGGTTCATGTGTTATCGAATTAGTCTCTCCACCGCCTCTTAGTTGGTCTGCGCTAACCAAAGAATTAATCTAGTAATTTAACATATTAGTTTATTTTATTGCATTGGAAGATAATGGTTTAGGGGCCGTATCCACGAGCGAGAGAATCGCGACGATTCCGCGCTTTTACTGTCGGGTAATCTCCACGAACGAGCGATTATTCTGTCAGCGTATCGTCGCGACTCGTAACGGAATCGCCGCGTGTCCGCGACGAGACTGGCAACTGCACATCGTAAAGTGCAGGTCTCTCCCTCACTTCCAAGTATAAACTTTTCAATGTCAAACATTGTTTATTGTTTAAAAAAAACTTGTCAATATGTAACCTCCTAGCTTAGCAGACAGGCAACGCAGAAATGACGTGGGCGGGACGCCTGCGTTTGACAGCGCGCGGCGATACGGTGACGTTTTGCTCGCACTCAGCCACTCGTCGCATTGCCGCGATAAGATCGCTGTGTGTAGACACGTTCTAAGACCTTGTCCAGAAGGGGCGAATTAGCCGCGAAACGTTTCGCGCGAATTCATTAGCGCGTTAACAAGATACTAGGCGCCAATACATCGCGTCCACAAGCATCGCGCGATTTCAAAATACGCGCGTAAATCGCGTGCAGTTCGCCAGACTCGACTCGCGCTTGATTCGCGCGTATCGCGCGCGAGTCGAGATACTAGAGACTCCTTGTTGCGTCCAGTTGACGCGCGAACTCCAGAGCGAGTGCATGTATCAAGGGAAATGGAGCGCCAAAATTTTGATACGGAATTCGCGCGTTGGTACGCTCCTTCTGGACGCAACGGTCACGCGTAAAACGCACGAGAAAATCGCGGCGAATTCGCCCTTTCTGGACAAGCTCAAAGAGAGTGTATAGAAATACGTGGCACGACGATAATATCGTCGCGATTCTCTCGCTCGTGGAGACGGCCCCTTAGAAAGCTATAAATGTAAGGTTTTAAAAATATTTTCTAGTGTAAATAATGACAGGAAGTTATAATACAGAGTGGCATGGAACATCGCCGCGCAAACTGTAACCATGAATTCAGCACATGATTATAGACCCTCTAGCGTAGACATTGTTTTTTTTTCTCGATTATTTTCGATGTCCACCACTTATTTGGCCACCATTGTCTAGGTTACAATAATTCGTCCCCCAGTGGTGGACAACGAGAATAATTTTTAAAAGTTTAATCGCTGTCCTCCAGTGGTGGCCAAACGTTGACCGCCAAGTGGTTGACATCGGGAATAATCGTTTTTGTTTAGCCTATACTGTCCCACTGCTGGGCAAAGGCCTCCCCCCAGTCCTTCCAGGAACTCTTTTCCCGCGCTACCTCGTACCAGCCTTCAAGGTACTCGTCCAGGTCATCTTGCCACCACCGCTTTCTGGGCCGACCTCGGCGGCTACAAAATATCGGCTAATTGTTTTTTATTATTATTAACCGACGAAAAATTTAAATTCAGGGTTCATGGAATCATGTACTGTAAAGTTGCGCGTTGGTGTCCCTGCCAGCTTGTATAAAATATATACTTATTTACAGAGACATCTTAGAGGTCAAGAATAGTTCACGCAACACATGCAACGCCTTAACAAATTTTTAGCTACTTTAATTCTTCTAATTTTATCTTTGTTAAAGAGAGTCAATGAGAATCGAATGACTCAGGGTTTTAAGACATTATTCGAAAAACCACTGAGACCATTGTGTTAGCGGTGGCCTGTTGGTCGAGGTCGTAACAGGCACATGCGACCAACTGCCAGTCGCAGTCAGCCCTACAATTGCTGATAATTTATCAATACGGTAAAACGGGGTGTATATGAAATGCAGGGGCGAACCGGGACGAAACTTTAAAATGGATTTTAACATTTAAATAGTATAGTTTTTTGCCGAAAGGTTTCTAATCTGTTTACTACTCTGTTTTCTAATCTGTTTTAACGGCATGGTTGGCGCAGTGACTGCTGCGCTGCGTGTCGCGGGTTCGATTCCCGCACGGAACAAATATTTGTATGACCTACAAGTAGTTGTTCCGGGTCTGGCTGTTTGTGTATGTGAGTTTAAATGTTTGTAAACGCACCCGCAATACAGGAAAAATTCCTAGTGTGGGGCAACATTATTTAAAAAAAAAAAAAAAACTACATTATAATAAACGATTACGTGTCCTTGTTAGCAACAAACAACGTTAAAATCCATTTAAAAGCTTCATCCCGATTTACCCATTTCCTATTCACTCCGTTTTCCGGTATTTCTTAAAAGTCAACAACGCTTTCTGGTCAAAAAAATAAGGTGCCACCATTTTCCAAACGAAAGTACATTTTCCAAATATATTTACTAAGAACAAAACTGAAAATGAAGTGTGCTCTTACCATGTAGGTAATGAAAATTAAAGGCAAAACCAAAAGTCAAATATTTACAACTTAATCTAAGCTTCGTCTTCACTGGCGGATACGGATTTCCTGGATACCGGTGTGTCTGGTCTAGAATGCCTGGATCCGGATCTTGATCTGGATCCGGAACGTGACCTAGATCTAGACGCACGAGATCCGGCCCGAGAACCGGATCTGCTTCGTGATCCGCTTTTAGATCTTGAACGTGATCTCGACCTTGATACGCTTTTGGATTTTGAACGGGACCTGCTCTTTGACCTGTCGAACAAAATGTACCATTAGGACCTCCAAATGTCTGAGTAATTTAAATAAATGTTATTTTGACTGGTAACATCCCCAAAATAACACAGCACAGCTGCCGTGTTAAGACGTTTTAATGCCATGATGATTCTACAGCAAGAGAGAGACGGAGCTATACATGACCGATAGCACCATCCTTTTTGTAGCTGGAATGATAAATATGAAAGTTTGTGAAGATGTTTGAATGTTTGTTACTCAATCACGTGTAAGCCGTTGAACTGTTTAGATGAAAATTGGCACATAGATAGACCATTTCCTGGATTAGCACACAGGATACTTTCCGTCCCGGTAATGTGTTCCCATGGGATAATAGTTGTACACGGGCGAAGCCGCGGACAGAAGCTAGTACTTCATAAAACGGCCCCAGTTAAGACTGTTGGGTGATGGTGATAACTAATGACGCAACGATGGGCATAGCTAGGAGGGGTCAAGGGTGGGTAATGCTCACTCTAGAATCTTCTTTGCCCACCCTAGAAAAATCTACAGTATTAAAGAGTCTCTAACAGTTTAGCCATTTCTTCTTATTTGATCATTTCGTTGTCCGTCAGTCTGTCTGTCAGTCAAGACCCATTTTCTCACTAACGCGTGGAGGTAGTTGAAATTAATATCAAATAAGTAAGGTATTCTAAAATACATATTTATGGTGGGACCATGAATTACTAAGCGTCATATAAGACCTCTCATTAAATGATTGGTTAGTTCAACTGGAAGATTGTCACTCCTAGACAAAATCCCCAGCTACGCCAATGGACGCAACGGTAAGGAGATCAACTACATTTGACATGCTGTTTAGCTTTTTACCGTCACATCCTTAGTCATCACAGATAGAGGTTGGAAATCAATGTAGTAATATCCAGTGACATACCCTTTCTAATAAACCCAAGATATCATAGGTCTAACAGTAGTGACTCATCTGCCTAGCCTTTTCCCAACTATGTTGGGGTCGGCTTCCAGTCTAACCGGATGCAGCTGAATACCAGTATCTAACAGTAGTGACTATAATAACAAAATGAGTTTCTTTACCTGGACCTTGATCTGGAAACACTTTTAGATCTTGAACGGCTCTTCGATCGAGATCGGCTTTTTGACCTGCTCTTAGATCTTGAACGGCTTTTGGATCTTGACGCACTCTTGGATCTAAAAAATATTTTCGATGTAGTAATATAAATACATAATTTTGGAAGTCGAAAGAGACTTTTGACTAGCAGTGGGGAAAACTACAGGTCAAGAAAACAAAAAAATATAGTGAAGGACTCAAACACTATGGACTTTGAGTATTAAAAGTATTAAAACTCCCAGCCGGAGTAAAAAATTATAACCAAAATACAGCTCAGAATTGTGCTGTCTCCAGCCTCAACATTATTTAAAAGTTCTTTGCATACAATCTGAACTAAATAACCATACAAAAAACCAAAAAAAGTATTTTTACCTGGATCGGCCTTTGGATTTAGATCTCGAACGACTTTTAGAACGTGATTTGCCTTTGGACCTGGAACGGCTCTTGGCGGAGCCTGACCTGGATCGACTGCGAGATTTGGACTTGGACCTCGATCTTGATCTGAAAAAATAAAACGTTATTCTTTTAACTAAAATCTAGTGGTTTATAGGAACCAAGATTCACTAGGAACAACCATACAAGAGACATACACAGAAAAAAATACATGCTCTCTTTGTGGCAATGCAAAATTAAATAATGGAATTTCAGGACCATCATACATGCATACTTGTGGGCTACTGGGCTTTTGGCTTTACCAAAAGTCCAGTATCCCAAGATGGGGATGGGGATGGGGAGGGTATCGCGGATATTTTTTGTAAAATGCGTTTTATTTGTGCAGAATAAACTATTTTCCTTCTTTTTGCTGCCAAACTGCGTTGCTGTATTACAATTTAAAAGGTCGTTGAGTTCACTTAAATTAGAATTAATGCCTTCGGTATTGCAGATGTCCATAGACGGCTCTGCTCACTTTCCATTAAATAGGCCGCCTACATGTTTGCCACCTAATAAAATAAAACACATTCAAAGATAAACTTACCTATCACTATCCGATGCAGACATAATCCTCTTGCGTCCTTTATTAGCGGGCGGACTGCGACTTCCACCACTCCGACTTCCACTTCCACTGCGACTCCTGCTGCGCGACTTTCGTGAGGTATCGGATTCCGACTCGGAAGTCGATATCGTTTCCTTGGATACGATTTTCGCGCGTTGTTTCGCACCAAGTTTGTCGTCAGCGGCTTTCGCAGCTCGTGCTTTTTCGCGTTTGCCGATACCTTTTTCGCCCTGTTGATAAGAAAGAAGTATGGGTGTATAAAGAAAAGAAATTACGGCACATTTATTATCCGGTTGAATGGAACCTGTTTCATAGTCCACAAAGGTACTGTTAGCATAAATATATGAACTAATATCTAAACGCACCGACTGTTCAAAACTGTCTTCTAGAAATTATAGTTTATCTCTATGACACAAATCATGTTTCAGAATTAACACAGTCCAGGACAACTGTTATTGTCCATGAATAAGCATTACCTTTGTACTCAAATTATAATTATGTCATATCCATATGTTTTTTTACTGTGTGTACATAAATAATAAAATAAATAAATAATTTTACATTGTCTGTTCGTCCCGATACTACTGACGTTGAGTGTTGTCCTAAATTATCTGCACGTTCACTAGAACACATCTTTAGATGAAACAGGCTAATAATAATAATTAACTCATGACTCACCTTCTTCCTGCCTCGTTT